>OZ037768.1:15655374-16255374 GCA_964035545.1 Bugula neritina | reverse complement strand
TAAAGTGTGGCCTTTCAATCAAATAACTGCTGTGCAAGTGAACTTTCTGGTGGCATTTTCCTTCAGCGCTTTGGTTTGGTAACAAAAGCATCAGCAGCCGTGATGTTGTAGAACGTTGCACTTTGCATCAGCTTTTCTTGCAAACTGTGCACCCAGCAGTTCTAGACATCCAGCTATTTAGCAGGATGCTGTCCAGTTTTTCAACTTTATAAACCTGCTTTGTTGCCAGAATAGAATCCGGAATTATAAGAGAACAACTATTGTACAGCTTTAAATCTTTCAATCTTTGCCTGCATGCTGCCAATGAGTGTTATTTCACTGCAAATGCTACAATTGAAAACTTATTTGCATTCATCATTTAATCAATTATTTCCACTATACTTTCTTAAACCACACCATGAATGGGTTGCATGCAGTGTTTTGATAGCATGACTAGCTGTTGCATGAGTAATATATTTCTAGTCTATTTTATTTTCCTCGCCTTCCAGTAAAAATTTAAATAGTCGGTATGGTTTCTTCAATTTTCTTTTTATTCAATTATAATGTAATTGTTGACATGCTTTATGAATGAGTTTTATAATTATTTCCCAATTTGAACTCATTGCAAACTCTCCAGATTTAACCAAACCTTCTGAATTTGATGCCCTCCGACTTCTAAACTGAACATGTCACTTGGTTGTTTTATAAAAATCATTATATATTAATATAATTATAATTAATATAAGTTATAATAATATATTAGATAAATGATATAACTTAATAATAAAAAGAAACATTTTGGACGTAAACATACTATTTTACCATTTTTCTAGAAACAACCATCAGTTATAAATGGGCGACATATGTCTACCGTCAAGTCCCAATCCTTCGATCACTTATCAAAGAAGGAGCACTTTGAAGGTATGGATGGCTCTGTAATTATATATACACCATCACTGCTACTCCCTCATTTCTTCGTCTTGATTGTTCAGTATTTATACATTGGTTCAATTCATTAGATATAAACCAGTTTAATGTGTGATGGTATGTCCGTAACTGAAATTGGTAGATGGAAAAGTGCTAGGCGTATCAAACCTCCCCATGAATAAAGTACGGAGCAAGGAGATGGTAGACAGTGACGATTCTGATCTACTGAGTGGAAGTTTCTATAAAGTTCCAGCACCTGCGCCACATGACACTTCTGTTGAAAAGAAACGAGGTGATAGTTTCAACCAGATATACCAAAATTGTGGCAAAATGATGTTTCTAGATTGTTTCACCTACACAAGGCAGATTAAACTAGGAAATTATTGGACAGTCAACATTAAAACTGACGACTTTCTTTGGATGCAGATCATACTTGTACAAACCTGACCATCTCTAGCCACACTTGTGGTTATACCATTACATGTTCTCTCAAGTGATGATTAGTCTACAAGCTATTTGCTTGGCTGTATGATATGATAAGGCTGTATTATCTCATTGGTCTATTCATGTTTATGGTTGAAGCATTACATTTATAAGCATAATTATTTTAGTGAATATCTACATAATATTATTAACCTAGTATTAGAAATTTCTTTGACATGTTAGCTGTATAGCATCTTAATGGGTTCAAAATATGCATGTATATTAATTGTCGAGTTGTAAATTTTATAAGATGTTGCATTCAATTTTAAACTGAAATGTGAACATAATGTCAATACAGTAAGACACTGCTTTCCAAGATTGTCTGTCAATAAATCTTTTAGTAAAACACGTTGATGTGGTTTACAAAGGTGTGACATAACTATGTCTTACCTATAAGATACTTTAATATTGGGAATCTTTAGTGACACACTGTGATTAACATGGGTTAGCCTGATTAGATATGCTGCACTTATATTTATTCCATGTTTTCAAGTTGATGTTGACTTGTAGCTGAGTTGACTGGGCCAGCAAATACCAGCAAGAAAGTTGCTAAACCTAACCACCAGTTTAACCAGTGGACTGTGAGTAGCACTAGTGAGTGGAACTATCCAGATGATTTGGCCATCATGGACTGTGAAGAAATCCCTGAACTGGCCAGGTTTATCCATGATAAGGTTAGTCTGCCTTTCTCTTGTAGAGATCAGCAGTTTGGGTGTGTTTTTCTATGTTATGTTCGCTGTATTAGCCATCAGCATTATTCACTACTTTTGTATAATATTATGTATGGACTCATTGATATTCATATTCTAGCCTCGAGTTTGTACAAAAAAGATTTTCTTCACTTTTAGATGCATTTGCACTCAGAGCATGTTATATATCTGTTCATTTTATTTCAAAGCTATATTTTGTTATCTTGTAGTATTTAGATTTCCATGGAAAGTCTAATCAGGATGTTGGAGTCACAAGTGTTTATGATAGAGTGTTCAGAGATGCTATGATGGAGATGAATAAAAAGCTGAATACGCAAGGCGCAATATCACACAACAACCCGTATACCTTTCGACCACTAAAGTTCCGAGATCTCATGTCCAGCTTCAGCGGTGAGCCTTGCTAATCAGCTAGCAGTTTCCTCGGCTACTTCTTAGCAATTTTATCTGAAATAAATGAAATAAATAACCGTTATTTGAAGTCGTTGTCATTTACCCAGTAGTTGAAGTATCAGAATATATTGACTAAAGTTCCTGAGGCTATGTGGTCTAGTGAAATGGCTTTTGTGATCCTCCCCAACTTGTTATATGTGCACCTGGATGAATTTGTAGACTATGTGGCAGGAAATGTGGCAAAGGTTGTTTCTGAGGAGAATATCAAGGATTTTCCATCTACTATAGCGATCAATGCCTTTAGAGGTTATTTAGATGAATACCAGAAAAAACGAAAACCGTTGAAGCGAAAAGCTGCCAAAGTAAAAGCTAAAGAGCACAAGAAAAAGCCGCATAAAGAGGTTGGTTACTTTTCATTGTCACAGGTTATTTCTGTTATTTGAATATAATTATAGATACTGTTTTAGTTGATATATAATTGAGGTTTAAACTCTCAACTTATCAAATAATGGAATAGCTTGAAGTTGCCCTACGTTATAATATGTACTTCAATCCCTTTATATTGAGTAGTATGACATGCACTACATTGTAATTAACTAGTGGCTTGAAAGATGAGTTTTCTGTTTTTAGCTGCTCAAGATTTTGGGACACCGTTTTATCTCCACTCAGTTTACCATGCCCACGTATTGTGAGGTGTGTAGCAAGGTGATGTTCTGGAACATTCGAGTACCAGGCCTCGAGTGTGAGAACTGCAAGTTCTCTTGCCATAAGAAATGCTCAACTCAAATTAATATCAATTGCCAGAAGACACCAGCAGAGGTGAGTCACTCAGTAGAGGTGAGTCACTCAGTAGAGGTGAGTCACTCAGTAGAGATGAGTCACTCAGTAGAGGTGAGTCACTTAGTAGAGGCGAGTCACTTAGTAGAGATGAGTCACTCAGTAGAGATGAGTCACTTAGTAGAGGTCGGTCACTCAGTAGAGGTGAGTCACTCAGTAGAGATGAGTCACTCAGCAGAGGCGAGTCACTCAGTAGAGGTGAGTCACTCAGTAGAGGTGATTCACTCAGTAGAGGTGAGACACTTAGTAGAGGTGAGTCACTTAGTAGAGGTCGGTCACTCAGTAGAGGTGAGTCACTCAGTAGAGGTGAGTCACTCAGTAGAGGTGAGTCACTCAGTAGAGGTGAGTCACTCAGTAGAGATGAGTCACTCAGTAGAGGTGAGTCACTTAGTAGAGGTGAGTCACTCAGTAGAGATGAGTCACTCAGTAGAGATGAGTCACTCAGTAGAGATGAGTCACTCAGTAGAGATGAGTCACTCAGCAGAGGCGAGTCACTCAGTAGAGGTGAGTCACTCAGTAGAGGTGATTCACTCAGTAGAGGTGAGACACTTAGTAGAGGTGAGTCACTTAGTAGAGGTCGGTCACTCAGTAGAGGTGAGTCACTCAGTAGAGGTGAGTCACTCAGTAGAGGTGAGTCACTCAGTAGAGGTGAGTCACTCAGTAGAGGTGAATCACTCAGTAGAGATGAGTCACTCAGTAAAGTTGAGTCACTCAGTAGAGGTCAGTCACTCAGTAGAGCTGAGTGACTCAGTTTAGTACAAGTTCTTGTGATGGTGATGAACATGAAATAGTGAGGCATGCTGGAGTCATTTAATCTCCTGAAAGTGTCTCCATTGAGAGAGGAGGCATCACCTGATATTTATCTTTTATTGTTGATTAGTTATATAACATCGCAAAGGGGAGACATTGCTCTAACTTCTTGTGGTTGTTTTAGAATACAAATTCAAAGTCAACTCTTTGCCCAACAACAGCATATGGTTTTTTCTCAAAGTATCAGCAGTAGGAAAGAGTCCAACTTTTTCATGACATTAATTTTTAGAGGTTTTAAAACTATTGCCTTGTTGTCTTATCGTAGGAATTACGGCCTAATGCAGTGTTCAAAGTTCCCCTTCAGCGTTTGGCAGGAGAAGACAATGCCGTACCTGGTGTACTCGAGATGCTTATAGCCGAACTGGACAATCGCGGCGTCTATGCAGATGGTATCTACAGAAAGGCTGGCATTGCTAGCAAAGTCCGGGCATTACAAAAAGCTTTAGATACAGGTATGTCGTATGGCGTACCTAGTTCACTAGAGCTGTACTGATTTCATATTGTCAGTCTTATAGTTCACTAGAGCTGTACTAATCTCATGTTGTGTCATATAGACTGGGAGAGTGTCAACCTGGCTGATTACGCTGTACATGTGCTGAGTCAGACACTAAAGAACTTCTTCCGAGAGCTGCCAGAACCTCTCTTCACATTTGAGTTATATGATGAGTTTATTCGCTGCCCGGGTATAGCTGACCAGGAAGAGGCCATCGGTGCTATGAGAGCCACAGTAGAAAAGCTGCCTCATGTCAATTTCAACATCATCTCTAGACTAATGGTTCATTTGGCCAGGTAGTTATAGTATAATCTGTGTTAGATAGTTTCATTCCCCTCTCAACTGTTGGAGTAATGAGGCAATCTACCATCTTTTTGGCTGGCTTTTTCTAGAGTTGCACAGAATGAAGCAACCAATAGAATGTCTCCTAACTCTCTTGCTATTGTATTCGCTCCTGGGCTGCTCAGAACTAATAAACCAATGACTGCTCAAGAAAGTCTGGCCCAGGTATGTGTACAGCACACACTTAAGTTTGTTAGTTTGCTTTCAGTAAACATGATGTAGATGAGATATGTATTAATAGCAACTTGGCCAATTGCAAACTTTATTTTATTTAATCAGCAAAATTTAATTTGCTAAAGTTATTTTAAGATAAAAATTTTGTAGTCCAGCGACTTGTGTGTTATCAGTGAGAATAACTAGCTTTGTTATGTTATTGTAGAATGTAAAGCAACATTTAAATCTGACAACCAGTGTTTGTACAACAGTTTATTCAACAATGCAGTGATACAATTCGTAGAACCTAGAATATGTAATGAAAATATATAATGTATAGTATATAGTATATAATGTATAGTATATAATATATAATTTTAGGTTGATAAACAATGCCGGTCCATAGAGCTGATGCTCAACGCTACTCTAAGAAAACTGAATACGACTCTCAGTGATATTAATCAACTGGAATCTGAGGAACAAAATCTGGAAGATCGACTGACAGATGTTAGACAGAGCATGAGAAAGCATGGATCTTCGGTACGTATGCTCTACCACTTGTAGTATATATTCTGAGTGGGAACCTCTCCCTAATTTATGCTAGTTTATAGAAAAAATCTTGATGCAGGTAAAAATAAATCTGGTTTCCGACGGATATATTACTAGTCCGATTGCATCATGAATGCATACCATTAGCTGCACTCATGGGATTTTGCAATGTTACCAGTATGAAGTAGAATTTCTACAACTACATCAATAGCTATGGCAACTCCAGTATCTACCCGTCTAACTTATTTTACTTGACTGCATCACCTCATTGTTTTATGACCAAATGTCATGATTTTCCTACTAAAGTTTGCTAGAATCCAGACTTATTTCACATCCACATTTTCTATTGTTATAAGTTATTTGCCACGGAATCTGTCAGTTGATATTTAAAGTTGTTCTGCTGCAGAGTCGAGTCCATTCCAAGAAAGCTAGCATGAGAACCCATATGGAAGGAGATACTGAGCAGGAAGAAGGGTCGTTATCAGAGATAGCCTCTGTGTCAGACACCATGTCTACGGCATCTGAGACTCCCCTCGACCTTGAGAAGGCAGAGCAGGAGGTCATCACTCTTTCAGCTAAAATAAAAACCGTCCAAGAAAGAAAGTGAGCTGTGCTAATTTGGCTTTCCCAGTCTCCGAAATATACTTCTATCCTTTGTTTATTATAAGAAGGCTGAAAGTTTAAATTTTCATATGTTGATTGCAAAGGAAAAACTTGAAGGCATTGCACGAGCGCTGAGCAATAGCAGTTTTTATAATTTATAGTGTACAATTCAGTATACTATGATATTCAACATACAGTTTATTATTTAGTTTACTATACAGTGTGCTACTATACACAGTTCACTATAAGGTGTACTATACACAGCTCACTATACACCGTATACTATACACAACTCACTATACTCTCCTTTAGATTCAGACTGCGGCAGACCATACCCAGGCTAACACTGACCTCTTCAGACGGTGATGACATGCTGAGTGCTGATGACATTGAAAGTTCAGCTGAGTCATTTGATGGTATAGAGTAGTCCCTTTCTACATGAGCTGTCTGGAACTTTACACGAGATCCAAGAAGTTACACCAGCAGCTACTGTGCAGCTTCAACTAAACCTTTGTGTTTCTCTTGTCTACCACAGATACGTCTACCTGCTGTCCAGTTACTTAGTCATCTTACCTTTGCTCTATTAGTAACACAGGGGGTTATGGAGTGCCATGACTCATCTACTGTAGAAGTTAACTGCACTCTTGTAATATTTAGTTTAACTCAAGAGTCGTAGTTTGAATTTATATTTTCTACATAGGATTCATATATTATAGTACTGTTTTGTATCCTTACTGTTCATCATGCCATGAATTTATTCCTTGTGCTATTCAACTGACTCAGTTCAGATGCTGTTTTTTATGTTACTCTTATATGTTGCTTTCATATAGAATATTTTTTCCAACATAATAGATGGCATGTGTTGCCATTTAATTATGTTTATAAATTAAGGATTCTAGCAACATAATTAACTTTTGTGTAAAATCATATCTGTTTGTCTGCAAAATTTGAATTTAAATAGTTTATTTTACTTCTCCACCACATCTGTTAATACAGTAACCAGTAATTAATGTGTCGGACATTTTTATACTACATTCATGTTTATATAATTTATTTCATCACTATCTGTGTGAATACAGATAGTAAACTGCAAAAATGCTTCCATGTAATGTTGCAACTGTATCTTTTGATGCTTTGCCAAAAATTCATCTTACTTAAAGGTCTTTTTAATTAATTTTTTAATTTCAGAATTATAACCATTAAGCTAGACATTACATTAAACTAGGCAAACTTAAACCAAACTTAGCGAGTCTTTCCACCAATACAAACATGGCTGCCCCATCTGGCTATTGTAACACCTCTCTAGCCTGGTTCAATCTTTGTGCCAGAAAAGTTCTCAGTCCTCAATTTAACTCCTTTTTATTTGGGCAAAACCTCTCTTTGCCAAAGTAAAATCATTCAATAATCATTAATCACGTTTCAATATAGCTCAGTCAAACGTTACTACAGATTTCTTAGTTCACTACCAAGGACTTCTCACTTATTTTGTTGTAGTTCAACATATAATGGTTTATAATTTTCAATACTTGTTAATGGTTTTCAAGTGGAAGGAAAGAATAAATCAAGCAGTAATAGTTATTTATACTATATAACGCCACAACTTCTAACTGTGTCCACAAAATATGATCATCTGATTCCAAGCAGGAAAGTAGATGCTAGAATAAACAAAGACCAAGTAAGGTGAATGGACCAACTCAACTGGTAGATAAACTCATTTAATTTCCAACCCTTAAGTTTATGGCTCATTACCACTCTGTCGCATTCTCTCACGCTTGCATACTTTTTCATACCTATTAGTATATATAAATCGAGTTAGGTATGTAGATCTAAAGGAGTACTTCTAGTAATTGTAAGCTTCAACTATATATTACATAATTATATATATACCATTGAACCTTTTACAGCCTTAATGTTTATAAAGCTATTACATAGTCCTATTACCCATAGCATGCAGTCCCCCCCCCCCCCTGTGACTCCAAGTCTAATTATGGTTAGATTATATTGATATTGTAGTTACTCTACAATTAAAATATTTCAGTAACCAGGTATACAATAGATTAGAAGTACTTGTAGAGACCCGCCCACAATAGAGCACGAGTTATGTCATTTTCATAGAAATTGAAACAGCGCCTGCTTGAAAATAATGTGTTGGTATTTCAATTACAATCAGAAAGGAAATGTCAACTCTAGCTCCTGCGTTGATTGCACTTTTCGAAACACTGAATGCGATATTTAAGGAGCAATTTCTAGTCTGCAGTTATTTTACTAGTCGTCATTTGATTGCTGCCAATAGCTTCGGGCAGCATCACTATGCTCTCCAGGTCTGTTAATATGTGCACATGGAAGGGTATTACACGAACTTACTCCAGCGCCGTTAATATGGCTGCTAACGTAGAGTTAGCTCAGGTATAAGTGTATTATTTTGTTAAATAGTTAGTATTCTAGTTTTAGCAGACCTCAGCAATATTAATAGAATAATATTATAATACATAATTATGTTGTATTTTAACATACTTTAGATTTTAAGGCAAGAGTTTATTTTTAATAAAATATTTATTGTAATTATACTTTGGTTACAGAGTCGAGAAATAAAAGGTTTCAATGAGATTCCAGGGCCAAGAGGAGTTCCATTTATTGGTACAGCGTGGCAATATGTTTTTCACTGGAATGGACTGTCTTTCGACAAGATGTTTGATGTTAGTTGAGTATAATTATACAATAGCAACTACTGTATCTACACATATATACAGCTATTCTACAACTACTGTATCTACACATATATACAGCTAATCTACAACTACTGTATCGACACATATTTACAACTATTCTACAACTACTACACCTACATGTATACCAAAATGTTACAGTTGCTGTATCAACATACATATAGTTATATATGTACAGTTCTAAACTAGAAACATATCTGTAAAATTTATTTTCATGTACGTGATGAGCTCTCAGCCCAACCAAGTATCTGGAAGCCTCTGTGCATTTTAAATTCAACAGAGTGTGACTATGCGCTTTTGCGGTCTTCAGTTTAAATGTCATTCTCAAGATCTTTCTTTACAGGCTCGGGAACCTGTAAGAAAACTTTTTAAAACCCTGTTAGTATTTAGCATTACGATATCTTTGAATATCATCGCAACTGCACTGTAGCCCCCCTACCCCCCCTCTCCCCCCCCCTGTATGCTTTCAGGTTGTTATAACGAAATATAAAATGAAATCCCATTAGTTAACCAGAATTGAATATTTAAACAATAATCGTCTGGTTTCATCTCTAAGCTAACCATGGTAATGACAAATCTAGCAGTATAAGTTTTCATCATGATTATAGGCCAACATAGGAATACTTCAACCAGTATAATGTGTGTGTAACTCTCTTATTTCTACCAACTCAGTTATTAAGGCTGTATTTATACAAATATATTCACAACTTTAAATTTAGTCAATAGCTTGTATGTTATATGATCATTTCAAAGTTTTAGGATAAAAATTATGACACAACAAAGTTAAAATCTATTGCAAATCTGCAATAACTTTCAATGAAAATAAGCAAGGGGACTAAATTATGATTTGGCTACTCAATAGTATAATATAGATAACAAATACAGTGCTATAAGTAGAACAATTGTTGATATATAAAGATAAGGGCTTGGATAATTAACAAACATAATAATAAAATCATGCATCGTTTGTGTCCTATAGATCCAAGTGATAGAGTAAGGAGATGAACACAGTCCTATAATGTGCACTCTGCTATACTACATACTGCTGCTGTAGCTATGTTCACATTTATAAACAATCTGTAATTATTACTATAGATAAATTCAAATATAATACTATATTGTCTTGCAGGAAATATTAATTTCACAATAATAAGTGGTTAGGGCTATTAACTGAAACTTGGTAATTTTTTCAGCAGAGGTATAAACAAAACTTTACTCTTATTGGATGTGTGCCAATAATTGCCAAGCTATAACTCAACACAAAGTGCGCAGCTAATAATTTAGCCAGGCTTTTTAAAAACATGGCTCTACCCCATTTCTTTTAGTAGTTCCTGACCAAAATCGATTTTATAATTTTATATAAATGCAAATGCTAATGCTAATAACTGTATTTTTACAGGCCATATACTTCTTTAACTAGTATAACAGCAGCAACGCGGATAGGGTTCTCGTATGATGAATAATCGATTATTACTGTTATCATTTTATGTAAAACAGGTTGTGCACATTTGTTTATATAGAGTTGCAAGTAGAACAATAATCATCTTTCAAATTACATCCCCAATGACTTTATAATATACAGTATATAATAATAAACTTGTTTTAATAAATTTTCATCTGGTCACAACTGATGCCTTGTTACTGCATCTCTGTCACATCAATATATTTCAGATGAGCTGCCATGTCTGTTTCGTTTTGAAAACTTGAAGTATATTGATTGCATGCGTGATGTGTGATGTGTGTATATCAATAATCAATAATCTATTTGATGGGTTGTAGGCCTACCAGAAGCGATATGAGAAGTATGGTGTAATATACAAGGAGAAATATGCTCCAGATATTACCTTGGTGGTTGTGACTGACTACAAGGGATATAACAAAGTCATCAGAGCAGATGGGAAAATGCCTTCCAGGATACCACTAGAGCCATTGCTGACTTACAGACTGAGAAATGGCCTTGGGACTGGCATGGTCAATGGGTGAGTTACAATCAGCAATGTGTGAAATACTACTTCATAGTGCAGTGATATGCAAAACTTAATTATTGACTTTTATTTGCTGACTTTGTAGAAAATCTAATTTTCTAGCAGTGTTATTGCCATTGGTACATAGGTAAAGCCCAGCAATACAGCTTTCAGTACACGTTCTTTCGCTCTCAATCTAATTTTGCATGTAGAAATTAGCAACAGACTAATAGTTTTTCAATAAGTGTAAAATTATAACAAAAAATCTACAAATGTATATTAGCAGACAAGTAAAGAAAATTGTACATTTGGTATATTGTGATCACTTAATTTTGTTATATAAAAATGATTTTTGAATTGTCAAAACCAGAGATATGATACCATGATTATTATTGCTGGCACAATGAATTAATTTGCTTTATAAATAACATGATACCTTGGTTAAATAGCAAATAAAAGACTTTGTGCTAACCCAAATGGTGTATAATTTGAATCTACTGTAAAACTCAGCCATGTATGATCGTCTATGTAGAAGAGGCTCAAACCACTAAACACAACTAGCTCTAATCTATATATCTTTTTAATAGCAAGAGCTCTACAGTTTGTCCTTAATTCCAATACTGATACTAATATGGTGTCTCACAATCGAAGGCTAGTTCTGTCAGTTGTTGTAGCGTGCCCTTATAGGTGCCTCCCATCCCAAGGGGGGGAGGGCATTCAAGTTGGTTTTTAATGTTTTTATAGACAGATCCATGTTTAATGCACATCAGATAGCTCCCTAAACATAACCACTTTTGGCAAACCATTGTCTTTTATTTTAAAAACATGACAGCCCACAGTACTGTAGTTGATTTTTATAGCAGCAGAGCCTTACTGAAAAATGCATGATACTTGGTATTCAACATGCAATGGGTACATGTACTATAGTGTAGAAATATGGCATTGTTCGTATTGTCTTATATATTTTGGCAGAAATGGTGAAACTTGGTATAAATTTCGAACATCTGTTAATAAGAAAATGCTAAAACCAAAGGAGGTTTGTATTGTCTTACTTGCTCAAACATGATCTAATACAGTTGTGGTAGAGTTTGATAATCTTAATAAGACTTATTTGTTCTCAAAATATAACTGTTTGGCTGGTGTTTTCAGGTAGTGCAGTACATGGATGCGATGGATGACGTGGCTAAAGACACGGTGAAACTGATTGCATCCTCAAGGGACAGTCAAGGCATTGTACAGGATCTCAATGATGTGCTGTTTAGATGGTCAATGGAATGTTAGTGGTTTAAGTTTTCTTGGAGCGCACAAATTCCGAAACTTATACCATCATATTTAAGTTTAAACTAAAGTTGGTTGTTGGTATGATTAGTCATTTGTGCAAGTTTGCATTGGCTTGCCTTGGCTTTAGCTCGTGTACTAGTGCTAGCTAGGTTGTAGTGGTCTAATACAACTTTTGGAAATATTTATATGAGTCATGGGTATTATGATTCATAAATCTTTAAAGCTAGTCTGGTAAACATAGTCATAGTCTGGTAAACATAGTCATAGTTTGGTAAACATAGTCATAGTCTGGTAAACATAGTCATAGGTAAGATACTTTAATGCTATGCTCAATACAATGTAGCTCCATCAAACTAGTTACATCACACTGAGTCAGGATTGGTAAAGTCTGATTACAGTACATATTGCTTTTATCTCCATCATCATTTCTATATTTACAGTGTCCTTTGTTAACAACTATATACAACAAAGTTTATATATATTTTGCTAAATTACTATAAAATATACTTAATAGTTCTATTAAATATATTTTATAGTTCTAACTATAAATTGTAGCGGTAAACACATTTCTATTGGATACAAGGTTAGGGACACTAGATAGAGACTGCGATGGTGATGCTATGGACACAGTCACTAGTATAGTAGGTGTATTCAGGTGAGAGTAATGTAATAATATTAATGTAACCAGACAATAAATTATAGAATATTGCTTTTCGAGAAGAAAACGATTATTCAATGCTACCTAATGAAGAAAAGCTGATAAGTTGCAGACTGCAGACTGATACCTGGTGTATTTCAGTCAGAGAATAGGGAGCAGCCGTGGTCTAGGTGTTAGAGCGTTTGCATAGTAAGCAGGGAGTCATGGGTTTGAGCCCCAACAAAGACCATTGGTGATGTTAGGAAGAGCATCCAGTCATAATTGCTTCTGTGTCTCATTTTAAATAAGTTCTAAGCACGATCTAACAAAAACCCTTCCATCAGGGGTTTCTCACAGAGATAGCGATTCTGGTTTGTTTTGCTAGGTGTATGCAGAAGCTGATGTTTGACATACCTCTTTATAAAAAGTTCCGTACACCCATGTGGAAAACATTTGAAAAATACTGTGAAAAAGCAGTTCAATGTAGCCTAAGAATAGTTGACGAGGTAAGACAATGATTCTACATTCAAATAACTTTCACTGTTTGGTGTGCGTATGCAGACTTTTGCTTACCTTGAGGTTATAATTGTTAGTTTGTCGTTTAGGTTCCAAATCTAGTTTGTTTATTTTATAGCCAAACAACATATTATACTGTAAAGTTCTGCTAATGCAAGGCAATTGAAAAACTGCAGTTTTTATTCAAATGTATAGCCTTTCAACAAATTATTAAAAGTTATAGCATAGATTTTATTATTTTGTACATTAAAGCAAAAAGCTGTATGCAATTAATTCTAATCAAGATTTTGACAATAGTATTACATTTAGGACATGAGTTAGTTATACATTTATAACATTTAAGTACATGAAAGGCTAACTAATACAATGTCAATAACTCCAACTCAGTGCTGTGTAATCTCATGTTAGAGATTGAAAGAGCTGAATGAACAGGGAGCTATAGATACTGATAAAAGGCAGTGTTTGGTCTCTTATTTGCTGGCTGCTCAGGGACTGAGTAACTTTGAGATAAGTGTGACGATGATGGAGCTGATGGTAGGCTCCGTAGAGACAGTAAGTTGTTGTTCATTACATTTATATACATATAAATATGTGTGCACGTGCGTGTGCATGCGTGCGTGTGTGCTTGCATGCGTGCGTGTGTGTGGTGTGGTGTGGTGTGCGTGTGAGTGTGAGTACGTGTGTGCGTGCATGTGTGTGTGTAGCTCCAAATGTAACTAAATACTTTGTGGTGGGATGTGCAACAAAATATTACTAATTGAATTTTGCATTTATTCTGGGTGGTGCTTTGTTTAATTTAGGCTTCAAACTGCTTAATGTGGACTCTATATCTCTTGTGTAAGAATCCACTGTGTCAACAGAAACTTTCCAATGAGATAAAAGAGGTCATAGGAAATGACTGCGATGAGATAACTCCTGATATGATGAATCGTCTCAAGTACACAAAAGCGTGTATAAAGGAATCCCTTAGGTAAACTTGAAGCAATTACTTGAAATTTGTTACACATCACATGATTTTTACGAAGTAGGAGAGAGAATAATTCAAACATGTATAAAACATGCTGCTTAGTGACTCAACTCACCACGGTACATCTTCCTATTTCACCAGATTGTATCCTGTGACATTTGCAACCAGCAGATTACTAAATGAAGATATTGATGTCCTCGGCTACCACCTGCCTGCTGGTGTAAGTTTCACTCCTAGAGATCGCTGCATGGAAGTCTGGTGTTGGGGTTATTGATCTTTTACTTCATATTAAATTCGTTTCGCAGAATAGTTCTTGAAATTGGACCGAGATACTTGTACACGTTACATCTCATATATTCAAGTGTGCTAAAGTAAAATCACAATATATATTGTAGTACAACTATATCTTTTAGACACATGTCCAAGCCAACATCAAAAGTCTTTGTCAAGATGAAACTGTGTTTCCAGACCCAAAGAGCTTTGTTCCAGAGCGATGGTTAAATGTGAGAAATGAAGATATGGGAGTAGCTAACTTAGTGTGGGGTCACGGAGCAAGGATGTGTATCGGTAGAAGACTGGCTGAGCAAGAGATGTACCTAGGTCTTGCCAGGGTAATGCAACTCCCTATTATATATCAGATGTAGTAATTGGGACTCTTAATAGCAAATTACTGTTTAGCTTGAATTTACTTGCTGTATATGCAAGACAGTATAACTCAAAGTTTAACAGTTGAGATGCATTGCAATCTCACAGATTATGCGAAACTGTATTTGTTAGAAATGAGTTTGGAATAACCATGCTTGTGTATATTATTGTAGTTGAGTCAATTTGACATTTCTATCAAACATGTTTTTATGTGATAAAGTATATTACTCTGCAATATACTTTTTAATTATTTACTAAAAAAAATTTTTTTTCGAGATTCTTTTCTTTTAGTGGTTACTCTCTAAACCGAACCTATACCTTGATCTCATAACTATGAAGATGTTGAACTTGTGACTTTTTGTGTGTTCTATTTTAGATTATCTCCAGATTCCAAGTGTTTTACCCAAACACTGCCGAGCCAGACCCTGTGTTACACACTGTGATGACAACAGCTAAGCCCATGTCTATGAAGTTCATGGAAAGGTCACAATTGGAAGCTGCATAACACTGGGCCATTTGGCTACAATAATATGATTTGTATGCAGCATCAACAGCAGCAATATCTATTATATTTAGTAAGTCCACTTGTGATAAATTAAATGGGAATTATTTCATTTAACTTTTTATTTATGTCATTTATTAACACATAAGCATAGGTATTAAAAATAAATATTTATGCCAACGATAGAAAGAAAGATACAAAGGCCTAATACTCTTATTTTGATGCTGTCAGCAATAACTTTGATATTCGCACCTAAACTAAGTTGATTATACAATCTTCATTATCTCTCCAGTTTTATTCTTCCCATTCTGACAATGCTTCTGTTTGATTCTAACAAGGATTGTATATCCTGGTTGTTTACAACCGATTTTCTGTTTATATTTAAAGTTTTTGCAAATATAATTTTAGCTATCCAGTAGGCTATATTATAATACTACATCACAATTATGACTAAATATTTATTGAGTTCTTATATAGAAAGTGCATGGCGCTGTGCATAGCTATTGGGCCATAGCACCAGTAAATTTTAAGTTACTTTATTCCAAATTCCTATAAATAATTACACAATGAAGTCCCAATAATTACTGGAGGCTGCATGTTTTGTACCATGTGTGTAAATAAGACATTTAAAAGGTTGTTTTTTCACTCTAATTCATATATATGTGTAAAATAATTTTATTCATAGGCATTTGAGGAGGCACATAAAAGTAGGTTGGAGACATCATCCGGCCCTGGGGCTGCCTGTTAGACAGCCCTGGTCCAGAGCATAGGTTTCAGCATTCTTATAGTTATAAAATTATACAGTAAAGCAAATCCAATGGTAAAACTTGCAAATTCTCATGCCTCCTGTTTGATAGTTTAAATGTAGATACTATTTATATATTATTGTAATACCACTCATGAAACCTTCTACATATCAGATCGACTAGCTTTCCAATAGCATAGCCAAGCTCTCCAATAGCACAGCTAAAGTAAATCAGTATTGTAGTCTCCAATTGAGGTGTAATCAGCAGGCGCAAGAGGTGCTCTTGTATCGTACAGTGTGGGGGCTTGCAGAATTATACCGAATGTGCCGACAATGCAGGATGTTGTGAATATCCACAGAAATAGTCTGTCTATCACCATGGCAACGTACTTCCAGTCCTCTTTTATCTGATCAATAAAATAAAATAGCATTTGTAAGTATATTATTCCAGCTTCAAATGGCAAATAGCAAGGTGATTGGTTGCAAGCACTATTTTAGAGCATTGGCAGGAAATAGAAACATACAGCACAACTAACGAGAGTACACACCAGGAAAGTGTTACAAACAGTGTTTTCTTTAAATAGAATATCAAGTTGGGGAATCCTATCTTCTAAATAGCAAAAAAAGTTCAAAGTAAAAGTTGTAATAACTGAGCCTTTTACATAGCTAATTCTCACCTGGATCAGCCGGTTGTCCTCTTTAAAATGATCAGCAATAAACTTGACTCCTTCCATTGACTTTTGTATCTCTGGGTGTATTACATAATTAGAGGGTGTCTTTTCAGTGCCTGTAATTATATATGCAGTTTTGTCTACACCTTTGCAGGCCTGACATAGAACATGTGCAATTTATTAACTGGCAATATGCACATGCTTGCATGAGTGTATTGTTAGTTAATATATTGCACACACACACACACACACACACGCACACGCACACGCACACGCACACGCACACGCACACGCACACGCACACACACGGGACTTGTATGCCAAGTAGAAGCTTTTAATAACTAGAAGGTTTATTAGTAGAATAAAATAACAGAATTACCTACAATAATGTTTCGTGTATAAAAATACACGCTGCTCATCGAGATGGTATTTAGAAATATAAAAAGTATATAAAACAGAGCACTAACCTTGAGAACCTTGTCTCACCATATTACTTCTCTTTCCTTTGGGAGAAGAGTTACTAAAATATTCAATTTAGACGTCTGTAGTTATTTGTCATGAATAATTATGCAATAGAACATAATATGGGCAAAATAATTGTAGTCTTTGTAAAACATAAATACATAATTTTATGTCATATATAATAGACTGTAATATATCATCTAGTTAATATATCCAGTACAGTATAACAATACAACTTTTTGAGCAGAAAAGGGCTTCAAAAACATCTACATTGCATGTTTTAAAATTACTCTGTTGACCTAATCACAGCATTTAGAATGTATGAGTTACATAATTGATGATGATAAATATATGGAGATTTGCAGCTTAAAGCCAATTTTCATATTTTAATAAAAATATTATTTATTGCATTTATTTGTATTGAGTTATCTGTATTAAATTACCTGCTTTTTATTGCGATGCCACCATTTTCTTGCTTTTTGCTACTTCTAATAAATGACATCTGAGTAGACTTTGACAGCTGTTCGTATGAGAACTTTGGTCGTTTCATCATCAGCAAACGCGGGAGAATATGAAGAAATACTTTTCTAACCCAGGGGGCCATAACGTGTGTTGTGAGTGACCGATAGTGAACATTTAATACAATAACTGTAATGAGAATAGAGAGTGTCACGAGTATCATTGTAAAAAGAAGGTATTTCCCAATGAGAGGTACTACCAGAGAGGTTGGTGGTATTAAATCACTCAGTAGCAAGAAGAAGACAGTTAAGGAAAGGAGAATAGAAATGCACAAAGAAATCTTCTCTCCACTGTCCGAGGGTAAGTAGAAGACCAGCACTGTCAGGAAGGAGATGGCCACGCAGGGTATGATCAGATTTACTGTGTAAAACAATGTCTTCCTTCTGATGGTTATGAGAAATGTTACGTCTGGGTAAGATTCCGGACAACACGGGTAGTAAACCTCATTCCTTTGAGCCGGCACCGCCAATACCTCCCATATAAAAGAGCGATAATAGTCGGCCATGTTTATTGCTAAAGGAATATATACCTCTCCGATTTGTCCTTCTGGCTGCTTAATATGCTTCAAGTCAACCTGGAAGCCGTCGTAGGTCCATGACCCAAACTTCATAGAGCAAGTCTGCTCATCAAATGGAAAGAACTCTACATCTATCGTGCAAGAACTTTTGTAAATAGCTGGAGGTTCCCACACCACTTTCCCTGTGTAGTGTACAGTAGCTTTTGTCATTAAAGTCACTTGATAATTTCCATCAGCACTGCAAATAAATTTAGTTTCAATTTTAATCGAATAAAAAAGTGTTGGAACGTAGCTAAAGTAATATAAGGTCAGAGTTATATGGTAAGAAGTAATAATAAGATTAGACTGACTTGTTGTATAGGACTATGTCCGGCAGCCATATTTTTTCTGATGGCACGTACAAGACCTTGACCCCTCCGTATTTAGCTGGGTTCCACTTTAGCATGTAGTCATCCCATTCCTTTGATTATTCACATTCACAGGTCATAAGTATTGTAAAAGTGAGCTTTGGTATAATTATTAATACTAGACACAAATAAACCAACAGTTAAATAATAGTACGTCAGGCTGTACTTATTATGTCATATTTCACTAGCATGCATTCAGATAGAAAACACAAATACTGATGTTTTCATCTTCAGTCACAAAAATTAAAAATAAAACCTGCTCAATTGTTTTTATAATTTTATTTGCATTGTTATTTCTCTTATAAGGTTCACCCATATATGCCACATAAGTGTTCTAAACAATTCCTAACAGATAATAGTTTGCTTTACATGATAAGAAAACTTCTCTGCTCAATAAAACATCAAGAATATAATATAAATTTAAATGATCACAAAAACAACTATTTATTGAACGCTGTGTGATTAAAATAATTATACAAAGAAATTCTATTTGACTTTTGAAATGATATTCTCATTAATTACCTAGCTGACTCAGTTTTTACCATAATATTATATACAAAGCAAATGCTAGTAATTATGGCTTACCTGATTCAACCATACATTTGTAGTCATTATTTGATTTTTTTCATCCTAAAATTGAAACAATTATAGATATAGTCATAATATTATAATATAAGTTGTTTTTAATTAAAATATCATGGTGACACAGTATCTAGCTGAACATCATATTATAACGTTTGCAGTTTATTCTTGTCGTGCCTATATTTTACAATGGATGTAATTATGCATCACCAGATCAGTGTTTTGCTCAAATGTATTTGCTTTTAATATAGTCTGCATGACTTGGTTCTTAAAAACTCTATTCATCCTAATTACTAGCTCATATATGCTAGACCCATGCTAGAAGGAAGCTAGTATATGTAGTTCTACAGGTATATGATAAAGTTATATCAACTCCTATATATCATCTGCCTTAATAATTAATTAGGTAACATCTGAAACATCATTGTATGTTAGTATAGCATTTGTATATAGTTTTCTGCTTTTTAGAAGTACTGAATGCAGCTTTTCATTTTTATATGTAAGAGTATAAAACACAAAAAGAGAAAAATTCAGCTTAATGGATTTTTTCATACCAGAAAATATCCTTACACACCAGAAACTAAAAAGTTTAGTGTCTACTTCTTGAGCTTTCAATCTGTTATAGTAGGCAATAAAGAAAAACTCCTAATTGTTACTTGATAAAATGATGCAAAATTTGTGTTTCAGCTGTGCTACTGTTCTAATTTTTTACTGTTTCGCTTTGGAAAAAACGTTTACAATAAAACTTATGATCCAATACATGAGTGAATTGCACTAAAAGTGAAAAAATATAGGGCCAACGTTTCACTGGTATCAAGAATGGACAAGTTAAAAAAATTAATCACTTACAATGTCAATGAGTTGTGAAAGCTTGAGACCGACTTTGACAGTGAGTATATCTGTGTTATTGACTACAGGACGTATGAGTTTGTTGTATCCACTGAGTTTCAGCAAGTCGTTGTAGAGTATCTTAGCATCTGGGTTAGACTGGGCGAGGCCTACTAAGTCTGCAGCTACTGAAATAGTGTGACACTTTGACAGTGTAAGATATGCAAGACTCTTAAAGGAAGAATTGTATCATGTTTGGGAAAGGCTTTTGAGCTATTAAAAAATTACCAACCAGTAACATGAGCTTCTAGTCAAAAAATTGTGCAATAGAAGAGCATCGGAATTTCATTGCTTCTATTGTTCCACATTTATATTATATTATATTATTTGAAGCATCTACTTTTACTGCCACCAGCTTTATAAAAAGAATACTATATAAAATAAATAGTACCTACTATCAATACTATTAAAAGTTACATAATCAACCTCATAAAAGTTAATTCTGAAAACTAGATTATTTCTAAAAATATTTCAACAAAATAAATGGCTTTACAGACATTATTTCTTAAGGACTTTTATATACAAAGCATAATTTGGTACATCATAGTTGTGTTTAGATAAAATGTAGATGCATCGCTTCAAATGGTTTAATACAATATGCAGTGTTAACAAGTTAACAAAACTGTGCTAATAACTTTATATCAATATTAGACAAACTAGCATGCAGAGTGAAAAGCTAGTGAGGTAGCTCTATAAAACATGGTACTCAAGTTTAAAATACTATATAGGCCTAGTTTCATAATCTACAATTTTTTTTATTTCCATCAAGTTTAGCTTTTATTCAATACCTTCAGTAAGGAAGCTTGCAATTTTGACTATATAAAATATTTTAAAAATGTTTATTGTGAGATTATTGTTTTTACTCCATTTGATCTAATTTAAAATTAATAAAGAAGTCTAGTTGGTTTAATCTATTTAAGCTGTATTGTAAATAAAACAGTGGAAGGACAATTTATATACAACAAAATTGAACTGTATAGCAATGCAGTATAAGGTTATAACAAAATTTACAATAATAATATCCTTATAAAAATTAAAAGGGTAATAACTAATAAAGTAGTAATAGAAAGTAGTGAACATATAAGTATAAGTTCAGTATGTCCAACTCACCCACTAGTAATATCCGTATGTATCTATTAAGATGCATTGCTTTGCTGTATAGTATTGTCTGCACACACCAAGTTCTGTCTGAGATATCCACAGGATAAACCAAAGAGTATCATTTATTGCCTAAAATAGTAAATCATAAGCAAAACTCTTTGGACAACAGAAGGTGTTTTGTGGCACCAAACTTGATAGACTCGTGTTTTCCAACCATTTCGTCATAATAGCTCTAGTTCCACGTGTTACGGATCTTCTAATTGGGATGGTTCATGATATTGGGTCACTGAATGAAATCCAAGTATAACTAATAAATAATTCAGTTGAGATCAATCAGGAAAACTCCTATTATATGTTTCTTTTTCTTCTCATATAATAATGAGTGGTTTAGGCTGGACATGGAGCAACATACAAAAACATGAGTTCATATTGCACCTATCAGATTTAGCTTTGAATTTTGCAATATTTCTTGAAAGTAAGCCAACATTAACTTATGGTGATTGCTGACACTATATATGCATACATTATTACTTGAAGTGAAGCATTTGGTAAACTTATAAACACTATCAATGAGTTGCATACTAATAAATTATGTGTGCCACTACTAGCTCTCTATTCTTATTTACTTTTTTCTGTTATTAATTAAATTAATATAAAACTTGACAGAGAAGCTTTTACTGAAAAGATATTCAACACTCACCTGCAGAAAGGTCTCACTACCAATGGCTGCCCGAGTGCTTAAAGCTATTAAAATGATTCAAATGTGAATAACAAAGTTAGATAACAAACTGGTGAGACATAACGCTGCTGTTTGACAGCAAGTGCGATGCATTTGCTACAGAACGTCAATTAGACACTCCAATAATATGACTGTATAGATATAAATGATACAATCTGTTAATGGATGGCCCTTGACTAACACTATTAGTGTTTGGTTTGCGGCTATATGATCCTTAATCAGAAGTTGCTGATTGGGTTACATCTACTATTTCAAGGACAGAGTGTAAGGTATAAAATACAGATCAATATTGATGAAAGGCCAATGCTGCCACTTATGGTTAAGTGAATATATAGTCATATAAGATCAAAATAGAAGTGAGTGAGGTACATATATCCCTTCACATTTTATTTTATATTATGACTTACTCAACATCACATAAACACAAAAACAGTCAACTAATACAAACACCACAACTGAACTATATAATAATGTATAATGAACTTTCCTTATAATGTAGTCAACATTTTGAGAACATCATTATAATTGACTAACAATAATATTAATAATTATTATTAAAATCATAACTGTGCATATAAAATAAAAGCACATGCACAAAATAAAAACTGCAAACATTTGTTTAACACATTTTACTATTTATAGTCCCTTAGTATAATTCTACTATAATTGTAGGGGCTTAGCATTATCATATAGTGTTGGAGCCTGCAGAATTATACCAAATGTGCCGACAATGCAAGCAGTTGTGAATATCCACAGAAATAATCTGTCTATCACCATGGCAACGTACTTCCAGTCCTCTTTTATCTGATCAATAAAATAGCAACTAGTTATAACCATCTGCTATCTGAAATGGGGTGGGTGAGCGCGTATCTATGCTGGTAAGCAGATAAAAGGGTAGCAAGCTGCTAAACACAATTCTAGGCAGCTTTCACTTTCACTCTTAAGTAGGTAAAAAGTGGCTTATCATGAGGTGCAAATGAATCTTGGGTAAATATATGACACTATTACAATATATTCATCATGCATCCAAAAAGCTACTCAGTAACAGATGAGAGTTGGGAAATATTTTGAAAGATTTTCATAAGCCTTAGCCATAGCAAACTATTTTTCAACAACTGAAAAAAATCTAAGCCTTCCTTATGCATAACTTGTTGATAGCAAAGGTTACGTTTGAGCTGTTTATAGAAAAAGTGAATTTAATCTGAATGGAGAATATTACTGCGTTGTTTGGGGGAGAACTTATAATAATAATTCAACTAATACTGATTGAATTAAAAGCTGCAGACGACACACCTGCTGTATCTTATCTTCATTCTTGAGATGATCTGCTATGAACCTGACTCCTTCCATGGCTCTTTCAATCTCTGGCTGAAACATGACTCTGCCAGCTGCTGGCTCTCCTTCCCAGTTCTTGCCATGTTTACCTCTAGACCCTTCCCCTGCTCATGATAAATCACACCAAGTTTACATGATTTGTAGATGCATAGACACTACATTGAACTACACGATTTGATAAATACACTAAAATATTATAGTATCTAGTCTATTCAAGCTAATGAGGCCAACAGCTTGCAACTGCAACATTCTTTTAGCTAAAAATATCTTTTATTCAGCAGTTTTTGACACCAGATGTTTGAAACGATAAGATGCATTTATTGTCTGCTAATATTAGAAACTTAAACCCCCCCCCCCCCCCCCCGACAGAAATTAAACTCAACTTGCTTACTACTTCAATACGATTTGCAATCAGTAATTTGTAACCTCTGTTTATCAATGTAAGAGGAATTAAAGTTTCCAGCAGTTATTTTTATTTTCAATTAATGTGAATAAAACAAGTCACGATGCACTTTTTTGTAAGAAGTCGTCTGTGGAATAAAGCAGCTCTACTTGAAACCCATGATAAACAACAGGAAGTTAGGTAAGAATATCTGTCTAATGTATTACCACAGCTTTAATATCTATTCTATACACTGCTTATATCATTCTGGTTATTGAGTGGTGGCAGTTGCAAGGGTGATAGCCATAACTAGATAACTGTGTCAAACACATACTAGTAATGTCGGAAACAGATATTATATAAAAATCTATATAACTGAAGGAGAATATACTCAATAGCTATTTATTTAGTATAGAACATATTATAGGAAATCTTCATACTGTATGAACTATTGATTCAGCAAGATTTTTCTATTAGAATTTGGTTTGCAAATAATATGAAATCTGAATAGCTTTCTTTCGGAGTCAAATTTTTTCCAATAAAATTGGTAAGCAGTAACCTTAAAACTAGCATATAAATGCTTGGGCTAATTAAAAGCAATATAACTGTGGAAAAAATCGAATCCTTTTTGTTGAAATTGGATTTTTTTATTAGGAATTTAATTTCGAGTTATATTCTTAGATTAGCTAAGAATACATATTAATAACAAAAGTATTTAAAAAAACAAAGTAGCTAGCGATTAGCAACGTTTCGCATAAGAGTACTTTCAATATTAACAAGCATGTCCTTGCTTAACTTTTCAGTAGCTAGTCTATAAAATTGAGCACTATAAGCAGGCCGCAAGTAGTTTTACACTATTTTACATCAGATTTGAAGATATACAAACTTCTGTAGCCTATGTTCATAATACTTTTGTATTGCACGAGTTCTACAACTATAGTCAATATTATAAAATACATACTTTAAATTTTAAAGCATTAAATGGATTTAATTTAGTTTGGCTCCTAGTTTTATAGGATGTTTAATCTACACCACTTTACTGGCAATTTTTTAAAGAGTCATAGCTCTTTTTGCTACTTTTTCTTCAAGATGTTTTTATATAGACCTTAAAGGTGACTGATGTTCAGTTCTTTAGTGTGATTTTATTGTTTCTTCTCCACAATTTTTGAAAAAAAAATAAAAGTGAAGTAATTTTTCAATTAATAACTGTGTCCAAAAGGTCATGATTAGTGTAGTCAATGATAGAGAAAAAGTACAAAGGAGGGTTTATATGATTTTTCTAAAAGAACTACCTTTACATGTTAAAATCACAATATTATGTGGCCAGTTTTTGCCCTCTACATCTGCAAGACTGCTTCTCAGTTTAAAACAGTTCACATAAATCATTAACTGATTTAAATATTTTTCTATATGAAAATAGCATCAGTGCTGCTGTTCAACATTACTTTATTACTTAATATCAAATACAATAACAAATTTAAGCTTAACTTACTTAGTTTAAAATTTTCTTTATTTATCAGCCCTTCTAAGTCTTCCCTTCTAACTCTCTCGTCATTTATGGTTCCTCTAAACATTAGCATAAATCAGCTCAGTATATAATTACAAACTGTGGTGCATATTAAAACCTTGCGCGGTTTCTAATATTTTAAATATACAGCAAAGACCAAGATAGACTGTATATTTACAAAAAAATTTAATTATGCAAAGGATTTTTAATTACATTATATTCTTTAACTCATCACATCGATAGTATAACCATATTATATATAATTTATATAGCAGCACAGGATGTACCATGGTGTTGGAGTTATATTATTTGTATAATATATTATAGCTTGTATGATATAAATAGTTTCTTATGCAACAATTGCATGAGAAGACAACTGATGATTGATAGAACTGACCTCAAATTTGAATTATCACAACCATTGATTTCCTTCTTGAAAGCTGTAGGCACTCGAACCTTCTTCAGCAGCTTATCATGAATGACTGAAGGCCGTTTTATCATAAGTAGTTGAGGCAAAATGTGGAGAAAGACCTTACGAACCCACGGAGACATGACGTATGTGGTAGGAGAACGATAGTGGACATTTATGACCACCACCGTGATTAGAATAGAGAGAGTTACCAGTATCATTGTGAAGAGCAAATATTTACCAATCAGAGGAATGACTAGGGAAGTTGGGGGAATCAGGTCACTCAAGAGAAGGAAAAAGACAGTCAAAGAAAGCAAAATGGAAATACATAAAGTAATCTTTTCACCACTATCCGAAGGAAGATAGAAAACAAGTACAGTTAGAAATGAAATGGCCACACAAGGGATAATCAAGTTAATAGTGTAGAAAAGAGTTTTTCTGCGTATTTTAACGTGAAATGTCACGTCTGGGTATGAAGCCGTGCAGCATGGATAGTAGACTTCATTCCTTTCAGCCGGAACAGCCATGACCTCCCAAACAAATGATTGGTAGTAGTCATCCATGTTAATAGCCTTCTCTATGAAAACTTCACCGGTGGCGTCTTCTGGCTGGTTAATGTGCTTCAAATCAACGTGGTAACCGTCGTAGGTCCACGAGCTGAACTTCATAGAGCAAGTCTGCTCATCAAAGGGGAAAAACTCCACATTTATAGTACAAGAACTCTTATAAATGGCTGGGGGTTTCCACACCACTATACCTGTGTAGTGTATCGTTGCTTTTGTCATCAAAGTTACTTGATAATTTCCATCAGCACTACAACGATGTTATTAGTATGGTAACACATATTTCACAACATTAAGCTTTTATATGCACAAAACACTGGACAAAATCACAATGGAAGAATCAACCAAGCAATTGAAAATATTGCTTTTGCTGTAAAATAAATTAGTATTCAATAGTGTGTTGGCCAAGAAGGTTTTAGCAGTTTTTGATTAGTAGAATTTGCTGCTAAAACACAACAGATAAATTTATTATGCAGCATTAAATATAATGGCAAAGTATTAGAGCTGTATGTTAGCAAATTATTGTACCAAACACATTTAGCAAAACAGGTGCAGTAAGCAAATACACTGAATGTTCTGACTGCTAACATGCTGGATGAATTACACTCAAGTCATTAACTTTACTTTGTAAGATTCTTTAGGGATGATAACTCCAATTTCTTAGTTTATTCACTGTTGTGTTGAGCAATGAAACAAGTTTTGTATTGCTCTTTGGTAATTAATTTTAATATAATTTACTAGAAAACATGGAACTGATTTATACAAATTAAAAATTCATGGTTTTAGTTTGTTGGTTTAGTTCGTCTTTTGCAGTCATACACAGGCAAACTTAGCTTCATATGTTTGGCCATTTAATGCTATGTGTATTACCAACGCAGCTGCTATTAGTATGCAATATATAATAAATCCTATCCCATTAATGTAGTCAATCATCAAGTAGATCATTAGTTACGAATTTTTAAATTCATTACATAAGAAATGAGATTTAAATATGCATAAATCACAGATAAAATGTTGCCAATTGATTCAAAATTAAAAACACACACGCACACACACACGCACACATGCACACACATGCACACACACGCACACATTCACACACGCACATGTCACACGCACACATTCACACATGCACATGTCACACGCACACATTCACACACACACACACGCACGCGCGCGCGCACACACACACACACACACACACACACACTCCCACATGCTAATTATGACTTATTGGGTTCTATGATGCATGTAATCAGTTTATCTGATAGCGTAATCACAGTAGCAGAAAAGGTAAATATAAAGAAACAAGCAGTAGGTGTGGATAATTAAACACTTCAAGATAAATAAATCTTTTGAAGAGAAACTGGAGTAATACATGCATCTACTCTAAATCATGTGTTTTTTAATCATATTGTGTTATAATTTGCTACACCAACCCACTTGGAGATCAACATCGGCAACAAGCTACTGTACTAATTGATTGCAGATGTTTAAACTGTACTTCATACATAACTGTGTTCTAAAACAGGAATTAAAAGCTCAATGCTTATTCTCTTGCCCAGCACCTGACTTGCAAAGTAAAGAAAACTAACAATTAATACCCGTTTTAGCCTCAAACTTCAATAAAATTTTGTTAAAAGTAGTTCCTTGGTTATGTGTTAAAAAAGCTATAAATATTGAGTTATGATAGTTAAATTCAGCAAACAGAGAAGCAGTGAAAGAGATTCAAAAATTCTTAGTTACAGTTGTTCACGTGTATTAATAACATTATCAATATAGTATATAACACATTTGACTACCATGCCTAACACATAGCATGCACATGATAACACAGATAATTTTTCATGCAGCAGACAAAAGAAATCAACTTTTAGACTTTGGAGCATCTTTATGATTTTTACTACAGGCTTGTTATTGATTAAATAAATTTGTTTAATTGATAATGAAGCTATAATTATAATCACGATACTATAATATAAAGCTATGAGATCATAAATTATATTTGAAATTATATAAAAATGATGAGTTTTTGAGATGATAAAGGTATAGTATGTAAGCGAAAGCGATTTGCAATTAGTACCACAACAGTAATTTATATGAGCAGAATGTGTATATGCGTCAGCATGCAGACGAGTTGTTATGCTACAACTCCCATCCAATCAATCTGTCATAGAATAAATCATTTCCATGACTGTACTTGTCTGGGACAGAATCTTAAGGAGAGTGGTGAACGTTACGTTATGAAACTTCCCTTTAAAGTTCAAGTGACTGTCAGCAACCAACTGAATAGTGAGCCAAGTCATGTGATGAATCAGTGGCTAATGAATGACAACATTACTTGAACGTTGAGTAGGATTTGTAGTGATAGTGGTAGTGATAGTGGTAGTGGTAGTGGTAGTGGTAGTGGTAGTGGTAGTGGTAGTGGTAGTGGTAGTGGTAGTGGTAGTGGTAGTGGTAGTGGTAGTGGTAGTGGTAGTGGTAGTGGTAGTGGTAGTGGTAGTGGTAGTGGTAGTGGTAGTGGTAGTGGTACTGATAGTGATAGTGGTAGTGGTAGTGGTAGTAGTATTGGTAGTGGTAGTGGTAGCGGTGGTGGTAGTAGTAGTAGTAGTAGTGGTTAGTGATAGTAGTGGTAGTGGTAGTAGCGATAGCAGTGATAGTGGTAGTAGTGGTAGTGATAGAATTTGCACAGTTGGCTTAATAAAAATATATGTTTTTGACTTAAGAAGATTTCGAGAGAATTGTGATGCACCTAAATAAAAGTCGAAAGATCAACCAAATAAAAATGTGCATTCTCTCATTCTAATAGAAGAAACTCTAACAGACAAATCTAGAAACTGATTAATAAATAAATAAATATTTCTGGCAAGTGATGTATAAACTAAACAAGTTTAATGGCTGTCCACTGACAATGGCAATTCTCCAGCAGTTAAAAAGCATCTAGAGTGAAAGTTACATAAGTCAAATTTACTCAGAATTTTGGCTAAAAAATATCAACTGTTGATCTTATTGTTGTTTTTAAAATAATTATTCTTTGGTAGCTGCTTGTCATCATAATATGTTGCAGCTCATAAGACATGACAAGAACTGCACACAACAGCAGGTTATGCTGGTAATTGAATGTAAATTGGAGGAGAAATTGCCCTGAAGGGAAAATGAAATTATCAAAGCTATTCATTGCTCAGTGGATAGATATAGATGGTAAAAGAATTGCCATAAATTAGTGACTATTGAAGTGATAGTGTTGATTAGTGCACATGTACCTAAGACATAGTTCAATTTAAAAGTAGGAATAGAACAGACAACTCCAGTTTCTACAAGTACAGCAGCAATGCGATAAAAGCTGGATATATTTGTACGCAATACACTATAATTATATTAATGCACAATTATGGTATGACTTTTATAAATTTCCCTGTAGTATTGCCTTATTAATCAAGGGGTTTGTTCTTTCTAATCAATATTTCCTTCACACAATTAGGGTTACCTGTACTGCTTTATACGGCTTAGAACATAAGTTACTCGATAGATGCAACATTCATAGCCAATAGTTTATCTATTTACTTCCTTCATAAAATAAACAACTTTCTAAAATTAATTTATGCTTTTATACACAAAAAGTAAAACAGCCCCTTGCTCACAAATATCAACAACCTTTCGATTCTTAGGATGTGTAAAGTAAAGGTTAATTTTCTTGCTTACAGAAAAAAGATGGGGTTTGCCAGCAATTATTGCTTCAAGTAGAATATAAACTGAAAAAGATGAAAAATAATTTTAAATTTGAATAAAATAGGTTAACTGAAAGAACAGCTGCTTACAAAAGAAGCTAGGTATTGCCTTCCCTAAAAATGGTAAACACTGCTTGATAGCCATTCAATTCTTACAATAAAGTTGACAAAAACCAAAAGCCTCTATTTTGTTCTCATTCTATAATTATCTTAGGTTTTAGCAGAGTTTATAACGTTTGTTTAGAAAAATCTAAAAGCGCTGTTTATTTGTTATAAATGAAAAGTTATCAGTTAAAAACGAGTTAAATTGTGTTTCACTAAATGACAGTATGAGATGATACTGCCTGGCTTTAGCTACATGCTACAGCTACACACTTTGCTAGACACTATATATCAGTAGCTTACTTTTTGTAGAGGTCATTGCTAGACACTATATATCAATAGCTTACTTAATGTAGAGGACAATGCTAGACACTATATATCAGTAGCTTACTTATTGTAGAGGACAATGCTAGACACTATATATCAGTAGCTTACTTATTGTAGAGGACTATGCTAGACACTATATATTAACAGCTTACTTATTGTAGAGGACAATGTCAGGGAGCCACAACTCCTCTGAAGGCACATACAATACTTTAACTCCTCCATATTCCTCAGGTTTCCATCTCAACATGTAGTCATCCCATTGCTATGCAAGAATATGTTTGTGTGTATGACTATATGTTATATTACTATATATATATATATTATAAAAAAAAATATAGGCCTATATATATATATATATATATATATATATATATATATATATATATATATATATATATATATATATATATATATATATATATATATATATATATATATATATATATATATATATATATATATATATAACGTGTGTTTTAGTATTATATATGTAACGTAATTATATCTATGTATTAAGTATTGCATTATAATATTTTTTTCCGATATATATTATAATACTATGTATGCAACATGTACTATAAATGTTTATATGTTTAATTTTCTATAAAGAAATATCCATTCTACATATAATATGCCAATATTTAAAAATACTTGTAATTTTTGCTCGAGCCAATAATAGGTCAAGTACACCACACAATATGTACAACATATACTACATATACTATACATATTATACATATTATACATGCTATTATATTATACATACTATGCATACTATACATACAATACATCATACACACTAGAGTAGGGTCAGTTACCATAACCTCCCTCTCACCCTCTTATACAGATGATGAAAATAACTTCAAATTGGTTATGTACACAATTTCTTACACAATTATAGCTATTCTGGTTTCATTTGGTTTTATTGGAACTTGTCTGCTAGCTTACAATGCTACTACAACATTGAATGAGGTTACCAAGTAGGTTATAAAAGCTATTGATGTGTTACATTCATATTCTATCTAGGTGCTTGCATCTATATAATAAATATTTCACATGAATATCTTCATACTAAATACAAAAATGTTTTAGAAACTGTAAGGAATGTTTCTACTTTGAAGTTCACTCCCAGTAATTTGAAATGATTACAGGCTACAGGTTTTCAAACTCTTAACATCTTTAATACTGTTTGTTTTAACACATGATCTAGTGAAGTATTTAGACCATGTGGCTGCATGGCATTCTGTTGTTTTTCCTCAATCTTCTCTCAAGGTCTTCTCTAGTCATTCTCAAACAGTTTGTTCACAAAGAAATAACTTTACTATTCAAGTTTTCATCTTTACCACTGGGATTAGTGTACACCAGTTCATTTTCTCAATTGTTATGTTTATTTCTATCCCATCAGTTCTGTGTTCATATTTCAGAATTCTTGTGGCTCTTTGTCTGCTGCTTTTGATATATTGTCGTTTTTTAAATGTCTTTTCGATGGTGGCCTTTCCTGTGATACGATCTGATAACACTTTGTCATGCAGCATTCACTATTTTCAGAACTGGTCTGGATTTGGTGTATAATATAGATCAGCCTCCTAGTCTTCCAGCTGTTTCTAGATATACTATCGTTTGTACACTCTTTCTGTCTTCTTTCCTATTTCATCTTTCAGTATTTTACTTACTTGTGTTACTATTTGAGATATTTATTGTTGTTGCTTTCCATTTCTTGTCATCATCTTACATTTTTCACGTTCTTCTAATATATTTATTTATGTAATATGTTAATATTTCTTTTGCTGCTGTAGCATTCTATTTCTATTTTTATCATCTTCTTGCTCATCCTCACCTTGGTTTCGACCAATTAGCAATTTTCTGATTCTGCCAATAGCTACACTTAAGACTTCTTGATCTCTTTGAGCATAACGTTAGACAAGATCATATGTGCTCTACAGTTTTGAACTAGTCTTCTATCTCCACCTCTGTTGCTGAATAGTGTTCCATTATTTCAAATCTGATGCATTCTTTCCATATATGCGCTTTTCTTATGCTGACTCAAAGCCCCAGAGTTAGATTCTCCTTAGCAGGTTTATATAAATCTTGCTGTCTGGATTCTTACAGGTAAGTTGCCAGACAAGAGTTTACTAGCATCTTTACAGTTAAACTTATTTTGCCTGCTTTAAAGTTAGGTGAGAGCTTCTTTTAAGATTTTCTTGCTATTATATATTTTAAAAATCAATTCTAATAACATAAGGCAATGAGTGTTATATTGGATTGACTCTTCTAATCTCTGACTGAAACGTGTGTGTTTGGTGCCTGATGAAGCAGTGCAGTATGTACAAAATTTGATTACACTCCAAAATTACATGACATAGTATAAAAAAATACAACTCATTTCATTCAAACCCAACCATATATAGTTGGATCAAGTAAAAACTTTGGACTATCTATGTATCACGTAATGAAATAAAGCCTAGACATTAACAAAAAAGTAGCTATATCTACAAAAAGCTTTGCTATACACATTTTTATTGTGAAGTCTTGGCTTTATTCCCACCGAAGCCTCTACCACAAGACCGTTGCAACGTTATATAATTAATACAAGATTGGTATAGGTTCAGTGGAGCACAGGGCACCCAGATAACGCTCTGGAGACTATAAGATGACCAACTGTCATTTATAGTATTATTTAGGTTGTCATGCTTGTTAAAACTATTATCAATTTTTTTGAAATGGAAACTTTAATTGGTTACTGCATTAAGCATAAGCATTGTTCAAAGATTAGGCAGTCTTATTAAGGGATGGCTAGTTTATGACTGAATTACTTTATGGGTGACTTATAGAATTTCATTACCTGCTCTAACCATACATTTGTTGTCATTATTTGGTTCTTTTCATCCTGAAAATTAAATATAAAAAAGTTTTCAGAAAATGAAGTATAGCTCTTCACAGTTCATATTTTACAAAATAAGTTACATGTTGAATGTTTAGGTGCAAACATTTTCACAACTTTTCAGCAATTTAAAAAATCAATAGTCCAACTCTTGAGGTTTGTAGTTAGTATGAGGAAAACTATTGTGTGTGCATTTGTTGCTACAATTGGCTTTGCTACTAAATATAAGTTATTCTAATTCAAGATTTAATAGTGCATAAGATAAATTTATAATGTTACTTTGATTCTTGTCCTTTCTGATAGTTTCAAACTGACCATACTTACAATATCTATGAGCTGAGATAGAGTGAGGCCCAACTTCACAGTAAGGGTGTCTGTGTTATTGCCCACTGGTCTAATCAACTTGTTGTAGCCACTTTTTCTCATCAGATCGTCATAGAGAGCCTTTGCATCTGGATTGGCCAGAGTTTCACTAATCAAGACATTCAGCACTAGAACATAGAATTTATGAATTTAGGAAGATTAGGAAATTTTAAAACTGGGTGAACATAATATTTTGATACAAATAATCCATAAGAGAGATAGTTACTCAGACTAGCCAAATATGCAAGTATGTTAGATTTCTTGTAGTTTTAGTTTTTAGCACATTTTTTCGTTACAGTGATTGTCTATAAAGAATATCTCCTTTGCACCTACCTTTAAATACACTACTAATTACAGCCTATAATATTGCAACTAAATCATGAATTAACGTTATGTGATAGAACTGGTGCACCACACAAACCATTGAAAATATGATGCAAATTATGCATTACTACAACAGGAATTTCTTTCCTTCTAATAACAGAATATTTTAAAGCGACCTTCAATTGAATATGTGTTATAAACAGCTATATATTAAATGCAGCTTCAAAATAGCATGTTATATCTTTGACGGCAATATTTTGCTGCCATTTAAAATTACAACTCTTACTGCCATTCTAACAATTGGTATGCGAAGTTCACTTTTTCTTTCAAAAACACAACTATTGCTCCAATTATTGGATTCATACGCTTTAGGCACAGAGTATTCAGGGTGCAGAATGGGGAGCAGTTGTGGTCTAGGGGTTAGAGCGCTGAGTTAGTAATTATGCAAGTTCAGTGGTTTGACTTCCAGTGAGGGTCGTTGGTGATGTTAGGAAGGGTATTCAGTCACAATTGCTTAAAAAGCCTTTTTATCAGGGATTCACACATTGGTAGTTGCTATAGACTTTAGCTTACAGAATAAATTTAGTTATCGCAGAGTGAATTGATGCAACCCATTCACACTAAACCATCTTATAAGTGGAAACTGGATAAGCCACTTCACCAGCAAATCATACATTATTAATGAAAGTCTAAATGTCTTGCATTGCTTACCCAGATATACATGTATTAGTAGTCTCTTCATTCTATCCTTTAGAACTTCTCTTCACTTTAAATGAACAGAAGAAAACAATCTGAAATTTTACAAGAAATCAATAGATGACAGCCCAGCTGTGTCATAGTGCGTTCTATCGTAGGATATAGGTGAATCTTTATAAATAAAAGTGAAATTTAAAAGTATACTTATAAAAGAACTTTCTATACATATCAAACACTGAACATATTGTAAACATTAACAAATTATTCAATCTTTTTAGTTTGTCATAAACTAATTAAAACAAAATAATCAAGTTGAAGGTTTTATAATACTATAATCAGAAAATGAATTTAAACTGTGCTATCAGTTATTTTCTTTTAAGTTACAGACTGGATAAACACATCAAAGCATCAATGAGATGAACAAAGCAAATCCTAACTAGATCTCAAAAACATAATTCACTGAATAATAATTAGTTTTAATAAATAATTGCTGAGATTCTTCCTAACTATAAATATAATAAAAATCACCAACATGAAAATAAAATAGCTCAAGAAGTTTTAGTTTGAATGCTGTACTTCATGGTTTACCATGAATTGCATTTAACATGATTATTCACATGTCGAGGATTATAGTTATGACAAAACAATAAGAATGTAACAAAAGCAACTATAATTGCACAGTACCATTGTATGCTACTGAATACCCATAACTCACTAAAATGAGCAAAAAAGCATTAGGCATATTCACTCTTACCCCCTTCCTCCTTCCCTATGTGGCTCTTCCTAGCTGTCTAAAGTGATATAGTTTCTATATATAGCTTTGCTCTGCTGTATATATTCTTATATGACATCTACACAGTACATGCCTCTTACCTTCTACTCACCGAATACGTATGCAATGCGTACATGGCTGATACTATCTTTAAGCTTATTGGTTACACAAACACGCTTCTATACCCTAGTGATTTGATGAAGTGCTGGTCAATAAATTGGCAACAATTTCAAGTATAAACTTGCTAGAAATGTTCTTCTAATGCATTGGCATATGTTAGCACTTTACTTACAAGTACATCTGCATTTCTAACACCAATGTTCATGCGCTGCTTTGCTTTCAGCCACTTAAATATTAATAAAAATCTAAAAACATTTTCCACAACAACTTTTTCTGTGGTTGAACACACAAGTATCATATATGATGCATTAACTTGCAACAAAACCATTTCCAAAACATGGTAACTAAAGTTATAGCTAAATCGCCTTGCTTTAAGTTTTATATTTAATAAACATGCCAAGTTTTGAATAAAAGCAAACTTCGCACTTGCTTTAAATAAAATAAGAGTTGTCTTACCTTTTGTAAACTTGTCATTGCGCGCTGTATTAGCATCTTATACACAAGCATAGGCCTATAACAGTAGTTACCCAAAGCAAAATATAATTTTTTACACCTTTGAATATTGTTGCATGTTTAAAAAAATCCACGAAAAACGCTCAACCTTTTCATTTAAAGAGTAAATTGATTAGTAAAAACATGCATCACTGTCAGCAATTGCGAATTGGTAAGATAACTACTGATGATGGCTACTTTCCAAGCATACAAACACTTGCTATGTGTCATCAGAGAAAGATTAAATTAATTTCAGTTAAAGATTAAATATTCTTATATATATTTAGTTTATGTTCATCAAAGTCTGGATTCAAAAATTTGACTGCATAGTCCGTGTAAAAAGTAATTCTTGACAAACAATGAGATTCAAAGTTGTCTACTTTTAAGTGCCGCAAAAGTCAAAGTAGTGCTAGAGCTTAGTGAAAGTTACAGCGCAATCTACATATATACTCCAACATGACTGCAATGCAATGCACTGGGCATGTGATAATAATCCAAATGTAACTATGAGAGTAAATTTGCATTGCTGAAATTATTGACTGAATAATATTACCACTAATATAATAGTACTGGTTATAGAAGAGCCAAAAATATTTAAAACATTGTCAGGGCAGTGAAAACTGATGCAAACATAGCAAGTAATGTCTGCTCGGAAACTAAGCTTTAGTGTACAGAGTTAGTATTTCTGCTAATAAATATAATCATGTGTTTAACTTTACACTGTTGTGTATGTATATAAATAAACATTAAACATATATATCAGCACACACCTATGAACACATACTATAACTGCATTTAACATATTTTTTATTTCAGAGTTAAAATTTTGATTACTATGGATTAGTTACAATATGCTTTGTTTAAACCAAAAATTGTAAAATCTGAGATAAAAAAGTTAGAATAAGTATATCAAAATAAATTATGGAAAAATATAATTTTTATATGTACAATAAATATTGACACCGATAACACTGTTATACATCAGTTCAAAGTCACTAAAGTAAATAGCATAAAATCATTTGTATTTATTAACAGTTGTTGGATATTAGGCAATATATTACATAACAGCATCTGATGATTTCAGTAATTCTATGCTTTGTCAAATTTAGCTTAAAATGATTGTGTTAGGCAGTGTGTTGGTAAAAACTAAAGCCGTGATGATTATCATAACTTTATGCAGTTTACAGCAGCAGGCAGCTGGTATTAGAGATATCACCATTTCGGGGAGTGATTATTAGCCAGGGGTATTGATTGAGACTCTTGCGGAAGGGATTAGATGAATTATATAACCCTCAGTATATGCGGCGGATATCCTCTTCTTACATTGCTCGGCACTTGAAACAGATTGGGAAGGCTTAATGCACCCAGGCACTATGACATATTACCAGGCCTGTTAGCTATTCCATATGATAGTTGCAAGATAAGCATTAATGTGTTCATATGGGACCAACTTTGGTGAAGATATGGGGAGCATCAACAATAATACTGATGGTGCCTGTGATAGTGATAATGAGAAAGATATAGAGTAGAAATCTATCAATCACTCCGGCCACATACCTCCAGTCATTACATATCTACAAATCAAAGCATTTTAAAATCTCAAACTATGAAACAGTTTGTAACCTATTGGATGCTAGTTTTACTATAGATAACTATTAATTTTCTTGACAATATTGAAACACGTAAAAAAGTTCCATAACCCTTCCATCAGGCTGCTGGGTGCAGAAATGCATGTTTTGTTAAAATTAGGCGCTTAATTTTTATTTTGGAGTCTATAATGTGATTGCTTTATTTTAACGCAGACAACTTTTTGTGCTATAAATATTCTTTAAAACTCACACTATTAAAGAGATTGCACCTTCGTAGTTACTCCCTTAGAAAAGAGTCACTCAAACTTGAAGTTGTCTATTTTACAATTATGAGCCATAAAAAACAGCACTCTGTATGAACATGCAATGAAAGGCAATAAGTAGTAGACCTGTATTCGTACCAAATAAAAAGAAAGTGTAGAATCTCAATAAACAAACTATACTTGTCAACGACCTACCTCATCATAATCATCTACAGATTTTAAATGTTCTGTAATAAATTCTATTGCTTCTATTGCTTTCTTAGCCTTAGTAGACATCACAATGGGTTCACATGGCACAGATGGGTATGTGTGGTCACCCTGTTTTCTGTTTTGATTCACACTAGTTCCGTTAGTTTGACTCTCCACTGTTGCTTCTAGCTTTCTCTCTTGCCAACGAGCGTACTTTTCTTTATGATCAGGTCTTTTCATGAACATTATAATAGGAAGCCAGTTGAGGAAGATAACTCTAATCCATCGAGGCATTTTATATGTCCGAGGAGAGCGAAAGTTTATATTAATAATTGCCACTGATACTATAACTGTCACTATGTTCATTATGAATGTGAAAAATAAGTATTTTGATATAAGTGGCATAGTGACGGAAGTTGGTGGTAAACTTTTAGACACTAGTAAGAGAAACACAACAAGAGCCAGTAGAATAGAGATACACAGAGTTACCTTCTCCTGTGCATCTGCCGGAAGATAGAAAGTTAGTACGCTGAGAAATGATATCAAAATGCAAGGAGTTAGTAAGTTTACAGTGTAAAATAAAGTCTTTCGTCTGAGAATTATCGTGTAGTGAATCTCACTGTACTTTTTTGAAGGATCTGAGAGCTCTGCTGGACAGCTAACCAAGTCCCAAGTGCCACTGGAGACATAGTTACTCAAGTCACACTTCATAACACCGCCAAACAAGTTAAGTTTTACTTGACTAGCACTGAATGTCCATGATCCAAATATCATCTTGCACTCTTGCTCGTCGAAAGGGAAATATCGCACATCGATTGTGCACGAGCTCTTGTAGATTGAAGGAGGAATCCACATAACTGTTCCATTGTTATCTATCACCGTATGACAACAGAAAGATTGTTCATATTTTCCATCCGCACTAAAAATAACAAAACAGTACGCACATAGAAAAGTAGGTAGGCTATTAGTAAATATATTTCTGCTAGTTTATCTACACCTGCTATTGATACCCCTGCTGCTCATGCAGACAGTTGTGGCCTTGAATATGACCTTGAACATAACCTTGAATAATACGACCAGAACACATTGCGTTTCCATCATCATTATGCGAATGGATTTTCCATTCCCTAATGGAAATAGTTACATTGAAGAAAACCACAACCATAAGTTAATGCAAACCATTCACATAATGCACAGTCATGGAACCACAGTAATTGCAACCTAAAAAATTACCTTAAATATGGCTTTGAATATGCATTTATGTAAAACTATCTACACTCTATGAAAAAGTTATAAGATTCTCCATAAAAAGCCTAACAAACTGCATACCTATTGCAGACTAATATGCCAGACTAATGTGTCGCTTGCGCCATATTTAAGTAGACATGCATCTAATTGTGCTGCAGGCTTATCAGCTTGGAGTATGCATAGCCAAGTACCTGGTGTCACAGACCCCTGCCATTGCTAAGAAGCTATTCTGGTCTAGTGAGTAAAAGACACGTGCCATGGGTTTGAGTTCAGGTCAAAGCTATTAGTGATGTGACATAAAGCATTCAATCATAATTGCTTCCTTGGAACAACAAAGGTCTTCTAAACCATAAATAGAGCACTTTCATCTGCAGAGATTTTTACATAGATTGAAACTCGGAACAAACAAATAACTGTTGCCATTGCTGCTGTGTTCTCGTGCTACTCCTTCATTGTTGACATTCTCGTACTATTTCGTCTCAATTTAGCAAAACCTCAGTTAAAAAATTTCAAATCTTGTGCATAGCGCATAGCAGTGTTTGTAGCAACCACTTCAAGTGGGGCTCCACTAACACTAATTTCAAACATTCTTGAAAATGTTTCAGTTTGAAAATAAGTAAATTGTGTACCGGAAAATATTCAGCAAGGTCTTGTTGTCTGTAAAGTCTTGAGCACTGATAGGACTATTTCAACCAATCAAGTTGTTTCAAGTTGTTCCCAGACATAATTATAAAACTTTCGGTTTAGGGAAGGCAATTATCAAATAATTAGGAGAGAGTCTTTGAGCACTGAATGCCCAAACTATCAACATCAATGCTGCTATTATCATTTTAATATTCTATGAGTATTACACTGAGCAGAAGAAATTTTTCTTTTTGAAGTAGCAGGGCTCTATCTCATAGAGTGAAAAGATGGTAATTATGCAGCACATATCATTATAATTTTAGTTCACTTTCAGTAGCTGCCTATCCATGTTTTTACAACTATTTCTATTTACTATTCATATTGATTGCATAAGTAGAAGTACAATAAGAGAAATAACGATGAAATAATTGACTGCCTCTCAGCTCTTTATTATTACTATTGATTTAAGAGACTATATTATTGCTATGTTGTTGTGTGCATATTGTTCTTTTTGTTGTTTCTTATTGTGAACACATTGATGGAACATGTGCTAAAAACAGCATTAGTTGAGGTTTTGTAAAAAGTCAGAATGCAAATTATCTAATCATTGAACATCTTGTTGCAATACTGCAGATGAAGTCACGTTTATCAATTATCAAAATTCAACAATAACTAACTTGTTTAGCAACACGATGTCAGGTTTCCATACTTGTGTGCACGGTAACCTAATCTGAGTTATCCCTCCGTAATCTTCTGGCTGCCATTGTAGCTGATAGTCACTCCACGACTACAAGAAATAGATTTACATCTTAAATTCAATAAGTGTATTTAAACATGCAGTTGAGACATTCTGAAGTGTTGAAATTATTGAACAATTACATAGAACTGATGTCAAACTTTTGCAACTGAATTTAACAATTAACAGAGCATATTGTGAACAGATATAATAGTAAAAGATAAATAGTGGTTATAGCAATGCTAAATAAACTTACCATTCTTATCCAGTTGTTTGTTTTCATCACCTGTGTTCTCTCTTCCTATAAGTAAATATTCATAATATATATTATATTATATATGTAGCCTGTGTGTGTGTGACTCCCTTGTAAGTCATATAAACTAATACTTTCGTAGGTTATATTGGTGAACTCTATTACTCTAACATATCCCAACACTATGCAATTATGGTTTTACTCTAGAAATAAACAATTTAATTAAAATTAATATTGTTAGATAGGTTGCTATGACCACCATCCTGACTAGTTAGTAACTAATAATTATAACTCTACAGTAGAAGATACACCACCATCTCTTAACATACTGTTGCCAATATATGTTGTTCTATTGACCTGCTGCTCTGTATTGCTGAGAATTTCTGTATGATGATTGGATAGTAGAAAACATTTTGGGCATCAGTTTTTGGTCTGCTTAAGTTATGAGAACTTTATGCTGCTTTTTTATTGTAGTTGATGAGCAAAATATTATAAGGAATACAAATTTTAATGTGCAGGAATAGCAGTAAACTCAGGACTTAGCACACACACACACATAGTTATACTGTTAAGTCATCCGAAAGTTCATGTGTTGACTTATTTGGCCGTCACTGATTCATTATGAAAAAAGCAAGAGTAAACATGATTCATAAAGACAACATCTATTTTTATCTCCCTTTGTCAAGTTTTCTTTAGAAAAATTTGTTATAGCAAGAATTGATACAGCAATACAACTAGATGTATGTGGAAGCCTTAGATTTAGCAGAGGGAAAGTAAATTGCACTTGGTGACTAAACAAGGACAATACTTCATGTAACGTGTATCATCTCCTCATAACAATGGCAAGGCCTGACCTCCCACACATCACTAAATAAAGGTGATCAATTTAATAAATACTTGAGACTATGCCAATTAACTTTGAGTGGCACATACAGTCCAGCACTGCACTTTTCCATTACAAGTATATGAAACCAAGTAAATGTATTCGATTTGTGTATATAAGAAATTAAATAATTTGAAAATTTGCTGGGATGGTTTGACTATGTTATAATAATTATAGGAAAGATTAAAGTGAAAAGTATAACTGAAGTAGTTGGTGAAATGCAGCACAGCTCAATGTGACTGTTTTTTTAAGCTACCGAACTTATCAATACAAACTTATCAACACTTGTTCATGTAAAAATATGCCAGTTCAACACCACCAGAAATTTGAAAACATGCAATGTTTAAAACGCGGTAGGTTTTCCATGCTCAAATCATGTTTTAAACACCAGGGTACTCTGATTGGCTGAGCAGTTTAGAAATGACAGTGTATTTGCTATTCAAAAAGTACCCCCTTGACAATTTCTATTATCCTTATTAACACACCAATTATTTTTGCCACTAAGAAAATGCTTGGGTTGAAAAATACATTAACTGTTTTTTATCTTTATTCTATTTTCGTGCCGGCGATTTGAACCCATTGTTGCAGATTTTTATGGGCTTAAAGAAGTTTCATGTGTAGAAGGTATGGGGTAAGATCTTAGTAATTGCTCCCTATTCAGTTTTTAACTTTAATAAATAGTGCAGTGAATACAGACTAATCCTCCACCCGGCCATCCCCAGGTCCAGAGCACATTTTCCACACCACATATATACGTTGGCAACTAACGTTATTCAGAAGTAGTTTAAGATAAACTAGAGGCCCTGCCATTAGTTTCGTAGCAATTACAATGCACCAGCACTAAAAGTCCAATAATTTGTATTATCTATTAGTTGCACAACCTTGCAATCCTTATATATATATACATTTTTGAGTTTTCTTACTACAGCATGTAGATTTGAAGCTCTACTTATAGCAATGTATCTTAAAGACCAATATATAACTTTGCTACCAACTCGAATACTACACTTGTATCTCTTAATACTACTATGCTACTATATCTATTCTCACTGCTACTGACTATAGCCTTCCAACATGACAGCTGACCTTTCATGCTGCCGCCATCAAGTAATGGCCAGCTGCAACGGTGCGCCTTTTTTTAATTTAAAGGCACGTTATTAGCTAAGACTTTTTCTAAGAACTGATCAACATTCTACTTAAAATTTGAATGTAGGAAAGATGCAAGAACGCTAAGCGGAGCAAACTATGACATATTGTTCTGGAAGTAGAAATGGACTTACCACAGTGATCACCTGGAACAAGGTAATGCCCAGAGAGACGTTGATAGGCTCAGATATTTTCTTTACAGGTCTAATCAAAGGATTGTAGTCCTCTTTCTCAAATAAATCATAGACTAAGTCATGTTCGCTCTCACTACCCAAACCTACAATGCAACACATATGAAATAAGTAATTGAGGCTAATACTACCTTGATACCCAAAGTAATGAGCAAACTAGTAAAATTCACAGCTCAATGTACCTTCAGCCTTCCACATTCTCCACTCTTCTTTCCATACAATACAATCAACAGTTGGAAGTAAAATAATTGAGGCTATGATAGCTGGATGATATACTTTTAAGCATACGCTGCTTAAAAGAGTCAAAGTCACCAAACAGCACATGATCGCTGACTTAACTAAACACCACTGCCACCAGCAGTTGAACTCTCATACTGCTGCACTACATCAATATTTAAAGGGCCATATCTTTTAATTGATTGGTAGAAAGGTTAGACTGTTTGAAATGCATTTAATAGCTATTACACTAGAAACACTTATATTAATATTTAAATAAAGTGCAGAGCATAACTATAGTCAATCTATTTATTATTGATTAATGATACTTGATTTGGTTAGGTCAGCTGCACATGTTTTTCTAAAGCCTATTTGTGGTATAATGTATGCAACTATATTGTATGGTTATCATGCTAGTAAATATAAAATGGTTCTCATATTTTGATGAGTATATAAATTAGTATTGTAATATACAGATATCCACCACCCGATCAGGATGTGCGGAGAAAGGCGAGAAGAAAAAATGTATATGCTAAATATATGTTACACATATGCTATATATATACTACATATATGCTACGCATATGCTATATATATACTACATATATGCTACGCATATGCTATATATATACTACATATATGTTACACATATGCTATATATATACTACATATATGCTACACATATGCTATATATATACTACATATATGCTACACATATGCTATATATATACTACAGATATGTTACACATATGCTATATATATACTACAGATATGCTACACATATGCTATATATATACTACATATATGCTACACATATGCTATATACACATATGCTTGTAGTTGAAGTTGCTGCTGATATATCTGAACTGTATTCTTATCAATATAAGAATTGTTTAATGTGACTTATTAAACATGATGTGAGATCAACTGTAGCTGATGTTAACACAAAGTAGACCCCTAACTGACTATTTCACTACTATTGTGGAGCCAATGCTGAAACTGGGACTAGAGATCTACCTCTAGCAGGCTGAGTTAGTGCTAATAAGAATGTATGAGTGGATTCATAAAGATTTGTTTGTCTTAATCTAGATCAATGAGTGTGTTAATTGAACACCAATATTTCTATTATGTGACCGAGTCATTCCTTTTAACTTATAAGTTTGTTCTATATACTAGAGACTGTGTAATGGCAGGGTCGGTTAGCAAGAAAGAATAACACAACTATTTAGTTACTATAATAGCTCGTTATGCAAACAGTTTTCTTTGCTGTTGAGAGGAAGTACTCATGACTCAACATGTTTACTTGTATTTCGATAGAGGTGAATAGCCTGGCAGCTGCTTTTAGAATGTTACTGGCTTGTAGAAAATTGAAACAAAAATTATCAGAGCATATATTCACAATTCCACTTGACATCAGAAAGTTTACCAACTCCTTTTAAGAGAGGATGTAGTGCCTCACACGTGTTTATTTCAATAGGCTACATGCTCGGCAATTTTAAAGGAAATTTTAAAAAAGTTAATATTATAAGACTAACTTCTAACTGCTGCAGCAGTAGAAATGTTGAAAAGTTAAAACCTCAATGGCATGTGTAGTTTATTGTATGAGTGAATTATCTTTGCACTTGACAGTTCATTGAGCTTTGATGCACTATAGCAGCTATAGTATTAGCTGTAACACACTCTATACAAACTATAATAGCTGTAATACACTGTATACTAACTATAATAGCTGTAATATACTCTATACTAACTATAATAGCTGTAATATACTGCATACTAACTATAATAGCTGTAATACACTGTATACTAACTATAATAGCTGTAATATACTCTATACTAACTATAATAGCTGTAATATACTGCATACTAACTATAATAGCTGTAATATACTGTATAATAATGTGGTAGGTGCAGTATTAATGAAGAAATTGAGAAAAGCTTGTGTTCTAATTAAAAATGTAGCAAAAGAAGTTGTGTTCTCGCAAGAAATTCAAAGAAAATTTAATAATAAAAGTCAAGAACTTGGGCTATAATAACTATTATAGGAGATGCAATGCACTGTATACTAACTATAATAGGAGATGTAGTATGATGTAGTAGCTATCTTTACAGAGTCATGTAAGACTATACTTTGCTCTGCTGTTATATAGTGCTGTCCAGAATCAACAACCATTTGTCAAATTTTAATTTCATATTTGAGATGATAAAATAATTTCTTTAAAACATCAAATATCCTGGCCATCTAAAGACACACAATGCAAATATATAAATAATTTAGATAAAGTTTGAGAAGCTTGGAAAAACTTCAACTAGAAGTAATTCTGTTGCTTTTGTTATTCAGTAAAGAACATTCTAGAGCATTTTTTGTTTCTAGAGTAACAACTTCTTAGATTAAATGCTTTTGCTTTACCTGCTCTGATCTTATTGAAAAGCTAGAAATGTTCAGATTTTTTTCAGAAAACAATTAATCCTGAGTTGGTATTTCTATTTAGTTTTATCAAATCCTAGAAGAATGCTAAACAAATGCCTCTATGTTTACTGGAATAGCTATGTAAACAAAACTAGCTCAAGTTTCATTATTCACCACCCTTGATTTGATTAATGAAACTTAACATTAAGAGTTAATTTTTAACTTGACAGCAAATTTACAATACTAAGAAGCTTTTTTCCATTTGTTCTAAAACCTCAAGCAGCTGTAGAAATTCTCTAAATCACTCACATGTCTGTTGAAGAAAAGTTATGCAGACAAGAGCCAGTTTCATAAACTTTCTGTAGTTACAACTCATTTCCATATTTTCTTCTTCATTTGTACCTCCACAGCCCTTATTGAAGGTTATTATTCATTGACTTGTAGTTTTCGTGTGTCTGGATTGAAGTCAGCTCTGGTTATTTGTTATAATTGCGCTGAGTTTGTTCTAGGAGCTTACTATTATAGAACCCGTGCTAATGATACAATAGTTGATTGCTGTGTAAATGTGTACCAACACAGTTATAAGCCAATCAGCTTATACTGCAGCATTACTGGTAACTAGAATGCTTTTTATGTTAATTAATGTCTATATTGACATTTAAATGAGTGCTTAGCATTCATATTGATGGACAATAGCACATGAGAGGTTGCTTTGTTACAATGCTGCACAGTTATTACTTGTTCACATAACAAATACTCCCAACACTTGGCATTTCATGCTCATTGGTGTATAAACATTTTCATGACAAAACCCGCTGACTTTTACAACTGAATGACTCTCATAACAACAGAGAAATTTGCTATTGAGCGCATATGGAAAACTTGCGTTGTTGCATAATTTTTTGTTATTCTAGAGTATTGACCAAAGGTGTGTAACAAAACTCGCATTTCGTCAGGTAGCTTGAAATAATTAGACTTTAGTTGTTTGTGTTGCCGAGCATTCTAGACTCAGGTCTTACTCACAGACTGTAAACTGAGTGGGTAATTTTTTAGATTTATCTCCACATTATTATTCAGATACTAAATTAATAAACTGCATGACTGATAATAGTAAATAACATGTAGTGTTGAACTTACCAGTGGCCCCAGTGGGGGCAAAAGTTGTATAAGCTAATTTGGCCTTTGGTGAAGTGTAGTAATAGTAGTAGCAGAGAGGGTGTCATCCCGGATAGACACTTCCCAGTTAGACGCTATTGTTTATTTTGATGTGATGTATATAGTAATATACCCATATATACCTATTTAACTGTTGTATTGATTGCTAAACATGAAATAATATTCCAATTTTCACGAATCTATGTGGGACAAAAAACAGGAATACATTAATAATAGACATTGTTTTTAATAAATACTTCTTATTGAAATATTTTGTCTCAAACAACAAGAAGTATAGAAAATGCAAAATTAATAAGTTAATTCCGATCAAAGAAATTTATTTATGTGTTACATAGCAAACAATTAATCCAAATTTATTTAAATATATACATATATTTCAATAATAATAATTGCACATAAAATACATATAATTATATTGCACTAAAATAAATAAATAGCATCTAATTGGGAAGGGTCTATCTGGTATGATACCGTAGAGGGGCCAGTGGAGTTTTTGAAAACTGGGTAGGATGTAGCGTTGAGTTTAGCCCCATGATGTATAATGGTAGCGTGCCTGTCTGCAAGATGGAGGCCTTGGATTTGAATTTCAGTAGAGGCAAAAGTTTTATATAACATTGGTTTGCAAGTATTGTTTTTTGAATAATGTTAGTGAGAACATATAATTATTACTGTATATTTTTATTTGACTGTATTTGCATGTATTTTGGCACAACATTGCATGCTGGTCCTTGACTTATATTACCGTTTTTTTAGTATTTCCATAATTGTTTCAGCTGGTTCCACTCTTATAGGCTATATAAGCGTTTTATAATGTTTGACAAGACTGGTTTGACAGGGTTGCGTTTGATTTCCATACGAAGTGGATGCGTAGTTACCCAGCCCTACAGGTATCTATGTAACTTGAAGTTTGCTGTTTATTAATGCTCAGTCATCTAATTACTACACTTAACAATAAGCTTACAGCTTGTCAAAGTTTGCTATAATCAAAGGGCAGCTGGTATAACAACAAACTAGTATTAAAGGAAGTATGTGAGTCGGGGTAATTATTATGGGACATGTTAATTATAAAATATAACAACACTAAACTAAAAAATAGGAGCAAGAAAGAAGCTCGTTGAAAGACAAAGGGAACAGCTCATAAAACACAACTACCATGTTGCATGCAGCCTACATTTCCGCTAAATGTAGTGTTGTGAGCTTTCCATGCAGTTGCAGTTTATTCAAAAGTACAAACAAATTACTGCTGCTAACGGAATCATTTATTCAATGTTGTTGAAGGAATTGCACAACGAGTAATCAAGCTGTTTACATAACTTGGCTTGAATGTGTTTTATTGCTATAATTTTCAAGTATTAAGCTTATGCAAGGAAATATCACAGAACTATTTTTTCAAAAAATTAGGCTTTAAAGGTATATCTGTAACTAATACCTGATTTTTATATTCTTCTAGCAATGCTTTAATTGTCTTAACTGTGTTGTTTTTAATACTGATTATAATACAGTCTCACCTGCATATAATTTTATTATAATGCACGTAAAACTTTATTAAAACTCTGATGAAATGAAATATGCTATAATCAACTATATTTTTGACTTCTGGGTTTGCAAAATGTGCACATCCAGTTGAAACATGAATATAAGGGCTTTCCTACTCTGTGACTAAATCAAACTTGTTTGTGATTAAAAAATGATCAAACTTTAGAGTTTACAGGAAGTGAGATAACAGTTGACCTTCAGGCTTCAGCCTGCTTTCATGTAACTATAATCTAATCAATTTAACAGTTTTATTTTGAATCTGATTGACTAGCGCCAAGTGTAATCAAAACAATCAATGTGATGAGACTAATTATATGAAGTAATATTTTACAATACAAACTTGGATTAAAAATTGCTGTAGACAAGTTACTTACACATAATGTTGTTGCAAACAATATTTTTATGTGAAATAATATTTTGCGCAATATCATATGACTAGAAAAAAAATCAACGCAGTCAAAACTTGGTGTAAGCAAGTAATTATGTCAAAACTTTCATTTATAGTTATGGAAACTAATAAAATCATAAATAAAATCATTGACACAAATTTACAAATATTCAAAAAGTCATATGTAAAAACTAAAAACAAACAAATTACATAACTTTCTTCACACTAGATTTACATCAATTTGAAAAATAATAAGTTGATCAATGTTGAGTCTTACCCACAATGCCTTTTATCATTACAAAAATTTGTATTTCCAAATAGAGGTGATGAAAATTAATTAACCTACTTTTATAATGATCATCATGCTATATATAATAATTAAACATACCTTTTTTAATTAATAAAAAAACTCAAAGAAACTAGTAAATATACAATATTTTTTATACTTGAAAGTTTCTGATAGTCTGTAAATCCAAAGTAAACCTTAAAAAGCTCAGTCTTTAAAACCCACTAAAATACTTGGACTAAATACTGTAATATAATTCTTACATACAACACTTTGTATGAATATCAAAAAAATTTCCAGTGATGAAGAAATTTCTCACAAGTCTGTGGCCTGTTGCTTATTACTGTCCTATAAATTGTTCTAGAAATGCCTTTGTATCACAAAACAATTTACGGTTTAAAAAAACAATTCGAATGTATATCAAACCAATCTAATTTTTAATATAAAACTCGAAACAACCATAATTACATTGAATAAGTGGATGGAGAGATGGGATCAAAAAAGTTTCTACATGGAATCATTATTAAAGAGAGTCGGCGCTGAAAGTAAAACTGATAGAGCTACAATGATATTCAGGATAGCAACCAGCCAGATGAACAGCCTATCTATTACCATGGCACACCACTTCCAGTCTGCTACCGTCTGCTCATCAGCTGATTTTTCTCTCTTCTTATTAGTCAAATATCTGTATCATTAGAAACAATATAATAGGCTACTCAATCTATATGTAGGTAACTTGCGGTTAATAAAACAGCCAACATTTAATAGCAATTACTTGAATTTTACCATTGATATTGTATTTAGAAAAACATGAATCTAAAGATAAGAAAATCTTGATTTGGTGAGCATAATGTTGTTATATGAGCTATGCATATTATGCTGCTACACTGTCTGACATTATACATGTACATAGTACAAAGTTATAGAGAATGCAATGCAACATTTACATTTAAACACTCTATTTCTTATTCGAAAAAGAAAGTTAGAAGCTTTACTTTGCACCACTATTAGAACTATGAAAATTATAATCTTACCTTAATTCTTTTAAAATAGCCCTAATCTCAAATCTGGCCAAAGGCTGTGAGCCGGTGCCTCCCACTAGGGTGCTGTGATTAGACTGAGCATTTACATTGTGTACAGACAAAGGATGGGCATCCAACTTTAATGTTTGACTAGAATCAGCTACAATTATTCACAGGCAGCTCGAGACAACTCTGCAGAATATAATAGCTGGGAGAAATATTCTCTACTTATATGTCATGATATAGCTTGTATGATTATAGCTCACCTCCAAAACTAGAGTAAAACGTGTCATTGTCTATCTCTTGACCTCTAATGTTAGCAAGCAGGCTTTGCGATGTATTGACATTCATCATCTGTAAATCTGTATGCTTCTTCCACGAGCTTTTTACTGAACACGGGGAATCTGTTCCAGGTCTTTTCATTCGCAGTAACCATGCCAACCATTCACCAATAACTACTTTAACCTTCATCATAACAAATAACTATAAAATTTTCACTTGTTTATCAACTTGATTATAGCAAACAGCATCCTTTTAAGGGTTTCACATATACATTTAAATTTTAGTATAAAACAAAGATTTATTTCTTATTTATATGAATTTAAAACCAGGTGTTCTTTTACACATAGAGAAAGATTGGCTACCGTCACAGCTTTGTACAAGCTACAAAGGAGGCTGTAAAACTTACTAAATATAAAGCATATGTTTGTAGTTTCAAGACCAACATGTATGTCAAGCTACACTGGTTACAGGATATTTTATTTTTAATCTAATCAGTATAAATAAATCAAAACCAGGTGACTATAAGTAGTTCCAACTGGGTATGGCTTCAATCCTAAGTCAGCAGCTGAAAACTGCTGACTTTATATAACAAATAGTTTCAGTTTTCAGAATCAAGATGCTAAATGGAATTAAGTAATCAATGCCCAAAAGCTGACTGTAAATGCAGGTGAATGCAGGTAAATGCAGGTGAATGCAGTGTCAATAAGAAGGCTCCAGAGTTGAGTATTGAATTATATTAAATTTTCTCATACTTACAAATCTGGACATTTTGTGACTCTCTGGGGACTTGTGATGAAAGGTTAGACCGGTAATTGTGGCCACTACGGATAAAGCTGTCATTACCATAATACCCATGAAATAAATGGCTGAAATAAGTACAGAATTATACTTCTAGTGCAGTTATAGCAAATACTTGGTTTTAGCAGAGATCATAGGTTGCATGATGAACGAAACTTTAGACATAGATATGATGTTATATTAACATTTTCAGAAAGATCCCTGTAAACTAGTCTGCATGTCCTAGTACATATTATATGTAATGCTTTCAATGGCAAATATATACAGCCTCCTAAAATAGTCAAATTACAAACCTAGGACCTCGCCATGTTAATCTAGCAGACCACAATACATCCATTACACCACTTATAAACAAGTCATATTGCTAGAGTGTGAAAACTTGGGTAAATTTATAATATTCATAGTGTTACCTATTAGTGGTATAGCTTCAGAGGTGACAGGCAACGTCTCACTGACAATCATCATGAACACTGTTAGGGATAATAATATTGTCACACCTACAAACCATCGTGATAATCTTTTTTAACATGGAAATGTATTATTTGTGTTTTGAAACAGCATTATTCTATATATCAGAGAGTACACCATTTTATAAAAAAAGAACAATGATTGCCAACTCAAGCTTTTATATTGTCAAATGGCCATGTTATCGTAGGGTAGTTGTTGAAGGTTTGGTTTGGAAACATTATTGCATCACCTCTAAATTTACAGCTGTATACAGATGAGTTATTATAAACAATAATTTGTCTTAATTTAAAGTCTCATTTTGTATTATGTTGCAGTTATTGTAGAAAACTTAATTTTTAGACAAGACCTGCAATTTTATGCATATAATTGTGTAATACATACACACAAATTTATCAATTAATAATAAAAATCTGCGGCAAGCTACACATAGAGTTGTCTTCTCTTGAAGTTTTTTATTTTTTTCTGCTTTGATCTTAGAAAAAGCAGTTTATCAAAAATACAGCATTATATATATATACACGTATAAATATTTGTGTACACAAACACATATGCATACAAATATAATTATACAAATGCATGTGTGCTCACGTGTGTGTTCGCCCTAGTGTGCCTTCCGAGATAAAGTTGTGATCAACAAACTAACTACCTAAAACTTTCTCAGAAATCTGTTCTAGCTACATTACATCTACAGTTATATATTTGCGTCAAGATGATATTGCTAACACCTGCTAAAAGCAGTTATATACCTAAGATGCAGAATATCAGTTGTAAAACCAGTTCTTATAATACTTACTAAAGGAGATCTTTTCTCCAGCATCCGGTGGCAGGCAAAATGTGAATAGTCCAAGAAAGGCAAAGAGCATGCAAGGCCCAATAATATTGACCAGGTGGTACAGCTTTTTCCTACGAATCTTTATGCTGTATGTCAGGTCTACAAAGGGGTTTTTTGGGCAGCATTTATATGTGAAAACATTTCGTATAGCAGGTATTCCTGTAATAAAGAAAAGAAAGGTATATATGTTTACATGCACAGTCAATACTACAGCACTTCCAGTTGTGTCTATTATTTATGCTATTTTAGAAAAATGGACCAAAATATTTAAAAAAAGCAGGGCAAAATACTAGCCATCTTTTCAATTGATTTTTGGTCAACTATAAGTTTGCTAACAACTTTAGTATGTTGCAGAATCACACCCCTCTTTAATTTGTGGTTTAATACATATATTCTCATTAGTATAGTCTTTATCAGTTCATTTGAATGTTTTTATACAATAATACGCTTTTCAATGCTTGGGTCTTAATAAATAGATGGAGCTAATAGAAGTATAATAATTAGATGGTAAACAGCTGTATTCTTGCTGAAAATATCTTGCATGCATCACCTAATAATTCCCACTCGCCATTGAGAGCAAAGCCCTCCATGCTGCCTTCTGGAACTCCCTCTAAAAACCTCAAGTCTATTTTAGTTCCATCATAAGTCCAGGAACCAAACTTCATTGTACACTCCTGCTCGTCAAAGGGGAACCACCTGATGTTGATGTGGCAGGTTGACTTGAACATGCCGGGAGGTATTTGTTCGGCTGAGCCATCTGAACTCAACGTTATCCGAGACTGATACGTGGCGTCAAAGGCATCGGCAGCACTGGAGAAAACGAACTAGTTGTCAGCAGACTAAGTTTATGTTTTTTGGTATTGAAACTAATGTGACTGGATATAGAAGTTTCATTGATCAACAATAATTTACTTATAGAAGCAAAGCTCTATAGTGTAAAAGTTTTGTAGCATAGCATAAAACAATACTTATGCAACAGTTTAATTAAAAATCATGTAAATACAGCATCTAGATACACCTTAACACTAAACCAGGAAAGCAAAGAGCTCTTCAGTGCATAGAATCATATCATTTTCTAGTTCAATAATTGCATATAGCTTTATAATGGAATCTCTTTATATACCCTTCCACAATTGGTATCTATAGAATAAAAACACATATCTAGCAAATTTAGTAGCGCCCTATATTTATAAAATACAAATCAATGAAAGCCATCTATTCAAAGATAGAACATCAATGAGCATGTAGCATACAGTTGTAATGATATTGTGTCTAATGAGATATCGTATTTGAACTTGAGATATTAATTAACTTAAGGACTTGTACACATCAATAACTTCATAGGGGAACTTGTAAATCTAGATACTCAAGTGGCATCTCTATCACTATGTTCCTAATTGAAACTACTAACAGTAGTTACTTCTAACTGTTTAATCAGGAATATGCAGCCTATCTACATGTTCTCTTCTATGTCTCACATGTTGATATAGAAGTAATGCTTTTTCTTACAGGAAGTTAATTACAGCCTTTTTATTAAGAAATACCTATTTTGACAACTGCAATTAAGGTTCGCAACAAGTAGGTAAAAATTTTTTGGGTTTTAGCAACACTTGATAAATTGATATTATAATATTGAGTGCAAATAGCAAAATAATTACCAACTCTTTCATAATCAATAGAAAGCAGCACAACTTCTTACGCCTGATTTCTGTTTAACAATGACTAAGCATGTTTTTGCCAATATTTGAGATCATTGCTGTTGTAAGAGTTTCACTAACATGGGAGAATAGTTGAACAAGCATATTTGAGATTCAGATATTGCAATGTGAACATTACAATACCAGTAAAGTATGGCATGGTGCAGAATAGTTGTGTGCCCTTACCTGTTATACATAAGAATATCCGGTTTCCAGATGAGGTGTGGAGGAATAGTGATTTGAGTTATGTTATCATAGTCTAAGGGATTCCATCTCAGCTTATAGTCATTCCACCTCTTAAGGCAATGCAAATACAGACATGTTTATCTCAGGAGTAATAATTCTCACATAATAGCTCACTGTCACATCTTAGCTCACTAGCTGTCATATATTAGTTCACTGGCTGTCATATATTAGCTCACTAGCTGTCATATATTAGCTCACTAGCTGTCATATATTAGCTCACTAGCTGTCATATATTAGCTCACTAGCTGTCATATATTAGCTTACTAGCTGTCATATATTAGCTCACTAGCTGTCATATATTAGCTCACTAGCTGTCATATATTAGCTCACTAGCTGTCATATATTAGCTTACTAGCTGTCATATATTAGCTCAATAGCTGTCACATTATATTAAGCAACCTGCATGCATAGTGTAGGATGGCACTCTACTTTAAGAAGCATGTAGCTGCTGACTAGTATATAATTTATACAACAGTATTACTTGATTCGCTTGACAAACAAATGCATGTTATTAATAAACAAAGTATAACACATACACACCATTGTAATCCACATGTTGGTATAGATTATTTGATTCTTCTCATCCTAAAAGATATGTTGCCAACTTAGAACAGATGTGTATTGCATTTGTTAAAATTGATATAAAATACATTTGCTCTAAAACAAAACTAATGTGGCATGATTTTTATTTAAAATTTCATCAAATATGTATAGTTTTAGCTCAAAAACTGTAAATAGCAGGTGTAAGTTTTTAAGGGCAATATTACAACTTCATCTATTGTTTCACTGCAAATATATTTTGTTACAACGGCTGCATGACTCATGATTTGACATCATAACAGAAAAAGGTGTCTGTTATGTGTAACACTAACAGTTTTGGCATTGATTCATTCCTTATACGAGTGTTAGACTTATATCGTTTATTAATAGAATAATATTAACACATCCTAAAATTTAAAAAAAGTGAACATATCTTAGAATTTGTGCTCTTACTACATCGATGATTTGCTGCAAAGTCAGCCCCATTTCCACTTTCAGAGGATCGTGATCAAACTCTACTGGTCTCTCATAAATGTTGAACCCCTCAAGCTGCTCTCGGATCTGTCTGAGAAGTCTCAACTCGCTACCTCCACTCTTGGCAACTTCAAATACAGCTGTAAAACCAACTCTATCATGAGCTGTGGCAACATTCAACCATATGCTATGTCATAATTTAAAGACAATGCTTCTACTTCTACTCAGTACTTTGTTGCAATTATTCATCTAACAATTACTTCACTAATCCCAATTCTATTATATTCAGGTCTAAAACACGAAAAGTGATTTTTCTGTTGTTCTGTAGTAGGTTATGTTATAGCTATACAATATAAGGCAAACATGCATGCAGATAAATCGGTTTACTCTGGAGTCGATTTCCATGACTTTTTCCCAAACTTTCTTTTTACCAGTCAATGTGAGATTATTTCTGCCAGCTGCAGCAATATCTCATGTACATTTCTGTTTAAACAATTTAAAATGTACAATAAACTATCAGAAATAAATACAATATTGTACAGTATGTATGCATAAGCTAAGTTAAATATTTTTCTTGAGTCCTCCCGGTTTCAAAATATTATTATTGTTAATAATTTAGTATATGAAGTCTTAAGATAAGTCACAACTTAAACTCAAAAGCAAACAATATCAATGGATTATGCCCAATTGTTAAAGGTGATTAGCATTCACATATAAATAATATGTCTTAACTAAGCCAGTTGTAATCAGACTAAAACTAGGAGCAGTTTAAGCTCGTTGACATATTACTATAAACACTGGTTTAGCAAGTTGGATACACATATAGTATAAGGCAGTTGCACAGTTGCAGTAAATAACAAACATTTTTAAATAATTGATGAGTTTGTAAAGGTAGACTATAAGGTTTAATTTTTGACGCAGGGTTGTACAATTGACCTATTTTCAGAAACAATAAAACAATCTTAGAGATTAAAAACAGCAGAATTATATGTCTCATTATTTCTGAGGCCTGAAAAGATTTTTTCCATCACACTACTGATTCTTATAAGGAAGAGGAGCAAATGCTATATATTGTAGAGCCTGTATGTTGAAAATATTCCGTGTGGCTTGCAAATATCATTGCATGTGTACTTATTTTAAATAAATGCCAGAAAACACAAGTTCGACAAGAGGAAGCCTGTATACATTTTTCTTTTAGAAGTTAGAAATTATAGCCAAAAATTATGTACACCAGTGAAAAAATTACGGTGAATTTCTGAAAAACTTTAAAAATATTTTAGAATTGATTATCACATGTATTTGTAGATACAGCTTGACAGCCAAACATTCCCTATAAACTTAAGTGAATTTCACATGTGTTAGGACTATACATAGGTGTGTTTAATCATGAAACTTATTTATAACACTTACCTTGTAGCAGTATAAGCTTTTTCAGAAGCATTCCTGTCACAGCCATCTTCCTCAGTTCTTTAAGCAATATGCTACATTTTACTCCGATAAAAGTAATGTTGACAAATACAGCATACAAATCTTCTGCATGTAGTTGACTGGGAGGTATAGGTGTGACAACCTGGCTTATGAAAACAGAATTAATTAGTCAAAGTGTATCAAGTGGGTATATCATGTCAATCAATGTATATATAAAGTTATTCTATACAAATAAAAGTATATCATTATGTAGATGCCTCCATTGTTTGAAGTTGACCAATCAACAGCCTAATACTAACACTAATTGAATGAACAAATATTAATGTGTCTTGTCATGAGTAAGCAGAACTGTATTTCTATTTACTTATGATATACAGGCCTGCCCTGAAATCTACAGTAACAAATACACTATATGTATATATTATATTGAACATAAGAAATATATAAATTTTATATAATTGCAATAATAGAGACTTGCAGATTATATGAAATACATGTCGTAGTAATAGAGATGAACATTATATCAACTGTATGTCGTATGACAAGTTTTCAAGATTCATATTATTTGTGTGAATAAATATCTGTGCTGAAGCACCAGGCCCTTTAATTTAAGCTAAAGTAGTAGTTGTTCTCGCTTAGTGTATAACCCTATCCTTCACCCCTACCCTCCACCCCTATTCTCCATCCCTACCTAATCACACCCCCAGTAGAGACAACAAATTACGGCTCCTTGTAAGCAAACTTATATTAAAACTACATCTTCTAAATAATAAACAGCAAGTTTGTAAACCAAAACAAAGAAAAAGAACTACATAGCTATGCTAAGGATAAAAAAGTTTGTTCATTAAATACAGTAATACTTCCTTTTGTTGTCTCTAACACACTTATTTAGCAAAAGTATATCTGGTTAGTTAACAACCTGGATGGTAAATTTCAATTGTAAAAAATCCTAATAGACCCTTTCTGTGTACTAAATTGCAAAATTCATTTTAACAAGCAAAATATATTATTACTAGTAATCACGATAGCAAATATAATAAAGTAGCAAATCGAGAAATATGTTTCTATTTTTAAACTTTTAATATATTCAATTTAGGGAAAACAGCAATCTTTTAATAATTAAGTTATCAAAAGTGATGGCCACAAAAAAGTTGTTATTTCTTGGATGCTTGAGCTTGCTATAAATAAGATTGCATGTGTCTAAAAGAGATGCAGCACATTTCTGTTTACATACATATTTATGCTTTAAAAGTTGTGTTTGCTAAAATAATAACGCACAAGCATTCAGTGTATTTAATAACGTAGAATATGCATGGGAATTTATCTTGAAACTGCAGTACAACACTAAGAAAAGACCTGAGGCAATATAGTATAAAACCTGAGGGACTATATAGCATAAAACCACCAGTGAACAATGTGGTTTATGTAAAGAGCATTGCAGAGTTTCCATGCACTACCCAAGTACCATGCAGGTGAAATGACGTCTCATATTACACAATCTTATCTGAAGGACATACTATGAAGAGTGGAGGCTTTTCTCGTGTAACTATTAATTATTTAGAAGCCAATATTTAAGATACTTTGAAAATTATTTAGCTCTATCCTCAGCATTATTTTCTGCTGCTTTCTGCATAAAACAAATGGGACAGCTGAATATTGACAGTTACCATAGTATATGCAGTAGTTTTATGCTAAAAATAACCTACTCAATTGATTTAATTTGTTGGATTTGTAGTAAGATGCATTAAATATTTGCCATAATTACTCCATCATATTCCAACTCCAATGTTGAGTTGAATTATTTAAAAGGGTAAAGATAAATACATTTCTACAATACACATGTACATGTGTTTCCACAGGAGTTATTGTGTAAAATGCTGATAGTCCTTGAGCTTGCTATTCTAAAAAAAGTATTGCTCTTCAGAATATGTAAACAAAATCTGAAAGCAATGCAAATCATGGGGATACACTTTAAATACTCTTTCTAAAATTATCTCTTTAAACTAAAAACTCTAACTTTTTGAATTTATTATTAAATTGAATAATTGGTATATTGCAGCTGAGCACCTCATGCTTTAGCTAGTTTTATAGAAATTTATGTTTTCATAGCTGATATGCATTGCCATTACCTGATGATTTGTATTAATAAAAAATAAGTTGATATCAGTTTAATACCTTATATTAATAAATTTATTTTTATGTGCAAACAGATAAAATATAATATTGAACGCACTGGTCAAAAAATATGCCTATAGTTGCAGCACAAAAAGATTAAAATCAACTGTAATATTTCGAAATTGGGCAGTTGTCCTGCTATATAAAACTGAATGCAATAATTATTCACGATACATAATTATATTGCGTTATATTGTCTACTAGTGCATCCATATGCACACTTTATGGGATTAGAGATGAAGCTGAGCTGCCTATATATGATATAGGATCAAATTCCCCCATTCTCCTTCTACTCACTGTGTAGCCACTTTTTGCTCTACAATAATTTCTTAGCAAAGTGTAGTTTTATAGAAATGGTGTAGTTTTCAGCCAGGGGTGCAGTATGGTGATTTAGGTTTTTCAGGTTAATATAGAAAGTTGCATTTTACACAAGTAAGCAAGGCTAGAGTAATCTATCCTAATAACGCGTTATAGAAATTGTGCAATTCTAGAATTTTCTTAATTACTCTTAGTAAGCAGCTCTGAATAAATTATAGGAGAAACAAATTAATTTACCTTTATCATTCCTGAAGAGTCCTATTATTTAGAGTTACTGTTGATAACAAATGTATTATTGAATACCATATTCATACAGCATTTATTCAATATAAAAGAAGATAAATATGCGGGTATAACAGATTACAGTTGTTAATTTCATGTATACAGTATAATATGGCTTCGTCTTTACCTCAACAGCATAGCATGATCTCTGAATATTACCATTTGCTGATAAGACAGCATAACTATATCTCAAAATTGTTTTAATAATTTTTCAGCCATGAACAAGTTCTATTGAAAGGTTTCATCCACTTCATAAGACAATGCAGTATAATATATTGGTTCAAAGTTCAGTTGTAATTTTTACTCCAGTGACTTGAGTTGCCGGAGTTGTCTTCTTATGATCTGTGTAGCTCATTTTTGTCACACTCTATAAATAGGGCAATATAATCAGATCATCATGTATATGTAAGTATGAGTCAACTTAACAGCAACTCAACATAATCTAAGATAGAATATCTGATACTACAGACTGTCTGGTAGGCCATTGACAAGGTCCTTCCTTAATTTGGTAGCAACTGGCAAGTCCGGCTTAACATTATAGTGTTTTAATATATAACTTTCATATTTTGGTTATGTGAATTAACTTTTGTGAAATATATGAAGCTTAGTACCAATATCTGGTGAGAGTGCAGCCAGTGTTATTACTGGTTATGAGTCTAAATAATTGATTGTGAAAAAGATTGATTTGTGCTCCAATAAATTGTGTGAAATTATCAAAAGTTTCATATGTCAATAAAACTGGCATTGGTTTGAATCTTCAAAGCACTTGGAAGCACCTAACAAGCTTGTCATGTGTTACACTCTGCATGTTTATGAACAGTCATCAATAAGCATTCGTCTCACACATGAGTCATACTACAGCACAGAACAGCTGATACAACACATACAGATACATATACAGGGCACAGCAGGCACTGAGTGATGTCAACTTACAAAGATTCCGTGTGACTAAACATGGTTGGAGCAGCCAGAAGTATGGCTACAGACGCCAGAACTGTTGCAATGGCAAAAAACCAGAGAAGAAATCTATCGATGACGGTTCCAGCAAACTTCCAGTCACTTGTGATCTGATCATCTTCATCTTGAGCCTTCATCTTGTCCGTGATAAACTTCAGCTCTTTTAGTATTGATCTGAGTCGTAGTTCACATCTAGAGTGCGTACAATCATTTGAAGTTGTGTAGTCAGGTTTTCTCTGAAACCAAAATGTAGCCTAATTAAGCACTGAAATATCTTTATAGAATAAAGTGAAAATTAATATAAAGATTGACAATTTCAAGCTACTTAATATTATTATGAGAACTAATATAGCCGGTGGGTATAAGAGCAATATGTTGTGTTGTTTATACAAATATATCTTACTTTAGTCCGCCGAGTATACTGATTGGGTCCCGGGAGAGGAGGATCAAATGAAAACACTTCTAACTCTTCATTTAGCAGCTGCTTGCAGTTACTATCGGTTCCCTCCGAACTCTTTTCGCACTGCGCACACCAAAATTTTGGTTTAAGTTTGTGGCCAGGGCGTTTCATTTTTAGAATCCAGGCCAACCACTCACATATTCCTTTCTTTACCTGTTACAAGAGTATTGTAAGATATGATTGCATAGTTGTTACCGGAATATTATAAAAATCATATACTTTATTTGTGTCTCACTCCTGCTTAGTTATTGTCAGCTTGTTGACTTGTTTAATATTTTACAAATTAAGGAATTATCTCCTCGATTAATCTATTGAAATTTGAATCAATCCTCACTTTTATTTTTCAAACTTCAACTTGACTTTCATCCTCTATTCAAATTATTATTTGCAGTAAATGGAAGCAGATACAAATAAATGTGAGAGACCAAAGTAATATTTCAAATCAGAATATTTTAGTAAAACTTTGAACCTATTAAATTTTCGTTAACAATGTGGCTCTTGTTGTCCTCTCATAATAATTTTAGGTGCGTTGGTTGTGAGAGTACTATCTCTGCTACATACTTTTACAAAGACATGTCATTTCATTTCACCTCTTTCAAGTTATATCATGTGCTCTCATTATTTTAACTATTTGCAGGTTTTTTTCATACCTGCACTACAACATATTCAAGTATTTCATTGAATAACTTCAGTTATAATTAGTTGTGCCTTTTTTGTAGAAATAAACACCTATGTTTTATTGATTAGAAGGCGTTAGGGGGGAAAATAAAATATCTGAAAAGTCATCCAGTCATAATTGTGATTGCATGTGTGAAAACTTTGAAAACCCTCAGAAGCATGTTGCTGACGATAGTGAGAGGTATGTCAATTAGCTATATCTTCATAAACGCTATATCGAGCTTTTCACAGGAAGGGGACTCTAAGCAAACCTCCTTTTACATTAAGCTGTTATAACAAAAGGCTGTGGACAGCAGCTGTTTTGGGATTTGTCCCCTCATCAGCACAGAACAGAGTACCATGGCCCACACCTTCGCAATAGTAGAAAATTATAGTTTTACTAAAGCATATTTAAAAGGTGTGTAAACTCAAGCCAGAGTGCTCAAGTGACTCTAGGGGTCACCTAGGAGTCACGAGCATTGCAAAATGCTAGCAGCTTGAGTTTGTGACCATGGTGAGAGTGCTCAATCATTTAATGTCATTGCTGAGCATTAAATGAGAGCGTAATATATATATATATATATATATATATATATATATATATATATATATATATATATATATATATATATATATATATATATATATATATATATATATATATATACTTTTTACTGAAGTAATCACTACTCACCCATCTGGGCATCTCATGAGTTTCAGATGTTCTGTGATGGTAGTTGAGTACAAGGACAGTAAACACAACAGAGGCAGCATTTAGCAACATTACAGCACTAAAGTATAGAGCTGCAAATAAACAACAAATTCAAATTGACCAATTAGTAGAAGTTTTAGGCTTTATTAACATCAATTTAGTCACCCCCTCCCCCCTACCTGTAGCTGTACATATAATATAACTGTTTTTAATATTCCTGTGTTACACCGACTTAGTATAGCCTGTGTTACACTGACTTAGTATAGCCTGTATTACACTGACTAGGTATAGCCTGTGTTTGCTGACTTACCAATGAGTGGGACAGCATCTGAAGAGGCAGGAAGAGCTTCAGCTACCATCAGAAGGAAGACGGTGAGAGACAGAAGAATGGTAACACCTGAGATATAGTGATGTGGAGTTGTTTATACAGAATATATGAACTTCACAAAGTATGAACAAAATATGTTGAGTATCCTAAAGTATTACCAAATATTTTATTAATTTTTCTGTGCATGAATCGTGAAGCAAAATATGTCGGGAGAAATTTGACTCTGACCAAAATTCTGGCGTCAATAGAGTGTTAGCATATAATCTTTAGAATTTACACACACACCACACACACCCACTACACACACACACACACACACACACACACACACACACACACACACACACACACACACACACACACACACACACACACACACACACACACACACACACACACACACACACACACACACACACACACACACACACACACACACCACACACCCACTACACACACACACACACACGAACACACACACACACACGAACACACACACACACCTACACACACACACACACACCTACACACACACACACACACACACACACACACACACACACACACACACACACACACACACACACACACACACACACACACACACACACACACACACACACACACACACACTAGAAGTAGAAATTTGTTTTAAGACTAATCATGGTGCAAATACTAACCAAAAGAAATTTTTTCTCCAGCATCTGGTGGAATAGTAAATGTCACCAAGGTTAGCCCAGCTAGCATAAGACATGGTATTATTATGTTGACAATGTAGTAGAGTTTTCTCCTTCTGATTTTTATTGTATATGTTATATCAATGTAAGGGTTGTCAGGGCAACAGTCATAGTATTCTACGTTGCGCACTAAAGGAACTCCTACAACATAAAATGTATGGCTGCCATTAAATAGCTTTTCTCAAGATTTTATTGGAAAGAAGGCTAATAGTGATTGGTAAATTATGTCTTTGCTATCTACTTAATGGTAACTTGACTAGACATGAGGCGTAAAGTAGAAAACAAAAGTAAAGGCTAGTTTCCCAATCAAATTAGCAGAACTTGTCAATTAAAACCGCATAATATCCTCTAACAGCTACAGAAAGAGCTGCACGTGTATGCAGAGCTACCTATGAGATCCCACTCGCCATTCTTGGAATATCCTTCAATGCTCCCTTCTTTTCCTTCACCTTTGACCCTGAGATTTATCTTTGAGCCATCATACGTCCATGATCCAAATTTGAGCACACAGCCCTGATCATCAAAAGGAAACCACTTGATGTCTATTGGACATCTGCTAGTGAATATTCCAGGAGGGGTTTGAGTTAGTGTGCCGTTACTGTAGAGAACTGCATTCACAGGGTAACTACCATCAAAGGCTGGGTCTGCACTGTGTAAGTATATACATGCATACGTTGATGTAAATAACTGAATGCAATGCTTCTAAGTTGTAGGCAACACTTTTATTCTGAGTATAAAAACATATATGATGCTATAATATGGTACCAGATTGCGTAATAGTATAAAAGTATAGTTATATAAATACAGAAACTATATTTAGTGCATCTTTACAAAAAAAACAAGTATCAAATTATTTTGTAATGTTAATATCAATGGATGAAGTAAAGTTGTCTACCCACAGTTGAGGAGATGACGGGATATTTCACCATTCAAGAGTCATAACATATTATTCAACTTGTAATACGTCATTGAGAGTTATGGCTAATAATACTTTGAATGTAGTGCACTAACTGGACAGCTATTTGAATATCTCTTTAGAAAAGTGTATTTATCTGATTTCTAGTATAAATGCAATAGTAGTTGAACCTATGATCAGCTTTCCACTAATTTATTAGCAAAAGTAATACAATTCACCTTGATTTGAAAATGTTAGAGTATAAAATTGCGTGCTCATATGAGTGCAAGAATCAGAGAACTAGAGTTGAGTAAGAGTGCTCAAAATTGAAAGAGCGGAATTATAGTGAAGTTGTCAATAGTCTAAAATTATTAAATAAAGTTCTTTTTGAAATATTGCACTGTATACTATATATATTGCAGCATTATGTTTCCTGAAGTCAATTATGATATAATTGTACTATACTATTACTATTATTTATTTTACTATATGTACTATAATTAAACATAGTAGGCTACCTGTTATACATAATAATATCTGGTTTCCATAAGAACTTTTCTGGCATAATTATTTCTGTGATATTTCCATATTCTGCTGGCTTCCATGTTAGCTTGTAATCATGCCACCTCTGAAGCATAAATGTATGTATGTGCGTGTATTGTGTGCGTGTGTGCACAGTGAGCATGCAGCAACTAACATAGGTAGACAATTCCTCACTATAATGAGTATCTATTACCTAATGATACATTATGATACGTATAACAGTATTGTTTTGCATAACCATTTATTCATCCAACAGAAGTTCTTAGTTTTATGAGTATTGAATCTCAGACCATATAGTCAGCACTTCCCTAATTTGTCCTGGTTATGCAAAATATAACATAACATCTGTTAAAAAAAGCTCACGGAAGTTTATAGTCACCATCGCTGTGAGAAACCCTTGTTGGAAAAGGTGTTTGTTAAAGCAGGCTAAGGACTTATTTAAATGTGGCACAGGAGCAATTATGACTGGATGCTCTTCCTAACATCACTAATGGCCTTTGTCCAGTTTGAACCCATTACCTTATGTTTTACTGGGCAAACGCTTCCCCTAGACCACGGCTGCTCCATAGCATAACATCTCTTACTGGAGACCTAAATAAATCTTTTGTTTCAACTATTTTCACTACCTCAGCTATTTTTTAAGTCATTCCAGTATAACAGTATAGTCTTAATAAATAAGAAGTTTATGACATTTCAACTTTTTTGTTATTTTTTGTAATTAAAATAACATACATTAGACATTAAGCACATATATTATTATGTCTCACTATTATTAAACAGCTGAGCTATCTTTACTCACTATTATCAAGTGGCTATAAGCAGTGGTATGTAAAATATGTATGCTATTGGGTAACTTACATAATCTAGCCACAGATTTGTGTTAATCAACTCATTCTTCTCATCCTGGAAAAAGAACAATTTTTCCATCAAATTACATCATATATATATCATATCATGCTTACACCATACATATCATATTGTGTTTACAACACACCATATCATATATTATCATATCACATTTACATCATATCATATTAGGTTTATATATCATATATGTTTATTTCATACATATTACATCATAATCGCAGCATATACATATTGTTCGCAAACACTCATCACACTCACCACATCAATTATGGATCGGAGTGTTATCTGGAACTCAACCAATAAGGGTTTCAGATCATCTTCAGCTGGTCTTTCATACGGCTCATAACTTTCTCTTAACTTTTTAATCAATCGAACCTCATGCTTACCACCCATGGTCACTATAAAAGTGTGTTTTGAATAGAATTTATTTACATTTAATGGCAATTATACTGGCATAGCATTACAAAATCTAAAACGTTAGGGATTTAATTTCTTTTGAAGATCAATTTGTTTATGTCTTACTTTAATAAGTTTATAACTTGTAACTTATAAACAAAAACACCACCAATAACAAATGAAAGTATATAAGTATTTATAATAATTTTTCTTTTAGTAATAAACTAAACTTGGGATTTTATTTCTCATCTATCAATGTTAGCAGTTGCTTGTAGCATGAGCTATTCATATACTGCCTCAAATATACTTGCAACTGGAAGATTTCCATAAGTTATATCATGTACGTAGATTCACTGTAAAGTAATAAAAGGATGGTAAATATAAGTATGTAATATGATACATCAGCTCAGCTAAATTAACATGTAGATACCAGATTTGGAATTATTATATAACATAAAATACAAAGATAAATTTTTAACTGCTGTAATGGCTCTGCTTATATAACATATATATTCTGAGTTACGTTCATTATATTTTTGTGCCTCTAACACAAACTTCTCAGAGTGAATGAATCCACAGTAAGTGTTAAACAAAAAATTGCATGCATACACTCAATAAATAAAGTAATCTGTTAGTAGACTTTTTTTGTATTTAATTTGTGATTGTGTATTTATTACATACTGTATTTTATTGTTCAATTTCACTTGGATGTAATTGCTCATTGTGTCCTAGTAGAAGCAAATCCTTAGCCTAGTCTAGCCCAGCCTTATAGCTGCTTAACTTGCGTCAGGTCAATAGATAACAGATGTGAAATATATAGTATTATGAGATTTTGCTATGTCATACTTGTAATACAAAATTACTGAAACTCGGTTCAAACTTTGTTGCCTATAATATTATTATCAAATAAAACTCAAACCTGAAAAGGATAATACAGCCATAAAAGCTAAATAAGGTTGGCAAAAATGCAAATATTCTTGTTCGTATTTAGCGTTGATAAATTTAGCTCATGTTTGATTTTTTCAATGCTGCTAATATTACCAAAATAATGTTTATTAGCACTCACCATGTCCCAAACAGATAAAAAATATGCAAAGCGTTGCATGTTTCATGTTGTGTTCTTCAAACAATCCTAACAGACCTAACTCTGAAACTTCGTTATTCTAGAAATGTGCAGCATATTGCCCTGCAGAGCTAAGCTGACAATCATTTTATAGTTTTTATTATACAGTAATTACATCATCTCGTCAACTGTAAGGAGCATAAGCCAATTGCATACAAAACACAGGTGTGAATTCGAGTAGGTGACATCTTCGAGTGCTTGTATAATATTTAATGCAAAGTTACCTTAGAATGAGATCATAGACTTTGTAGTTTTTAATAAATAATATAGTCTCTTGATAAAGTGTAATGCGAACACTCTCCCTCTCTCTGCAGTAAATTATTGAGATAATATTTGCACTGCAAATACAGAATATCTCAGTGGAAGTTGTCATTATCAAAATATTATTATGTACATTTATACTTAAGTCTTACTCACTCATCTCATAGCACATTCTATGTTGGCCAGGCTTCATTTAGAAGTATTTCACATAATTGAAATAAAATAATACGAACTATAATGAGTTTCTGGTTTTACCGTAAACCTGTATCAACATTACAGTTTACAGATAAGTTATACTCAAAGTTGTCTCCTCCCCCAAAGCCTTCAGAGTTCAGAATTAAGCTATAAAACATATTTATAATATTGCTTCTTATTCATCCACATATTGTCTTTATCTTAAGTAAAATATTTTTTAGATTCTACATAAAATATACCAGTATACTATAACTAATAATTAGTTTACTAACTACCAGTGTACTAACTATCAGTGTACTGACTATCAGTGTACTGACTATCAGTGTACTAACTACCAGTGTGCTGACTATCAGTGTACTAACTATCAGTGTACTAACTATCAGTGTACTAACTACCAGTGTACTAACTATCAGTGTACTAACTACCAGTGTACTGACTACCAGTGTACTAACTACCAGTGTACTAACTATCAGTGTGCTGACTACCAGTGTACTAACTATCAGTGTGCTGACTACCAGTGTACTAACTATCAGTGTACTAACTATCAGTGTACTAACTAGCAGTGTACTGACGATCAGTGTACTAACTACCAGTGTACTACCTACCAGTGTACTAACTGTTAGTGTACTAACTATCAGTGTACTGACTATCAGTGTACTGACTATCAGTGTACTAACTATCAGTGTACTAACTATCAGTGTACTAACTACCAGTGTACTGACTATCAGTGTACTAACTACCAGTGTACTAACTACCAGTGTACTAACTGTTTGTGTACTAACTATCAGTGAGAGATTAATAAGTACCTTATAAGGCTGCAAATATTTTAATTGAATTAAATAAATACACTGACTTGTTTATTTTACTTTGTTTAAATGCTTTGGCTTCAAAGTTAAAAGTTTATAAAACAGTAACACTCTTTCTATGGTTCTCACACATAATTTATTGTCATATCAAAACATGGCATGAGAAGATAATAGTAATGATTATTAATGCAGCACAATATTATAATAACCTATACAGTTATAATACCTTGCATTTCTACTTGAAATACACAGTTAAAGTAAAGAAAAGAATGATATTATAGAAATACATGATATCTAATATATTATAGTTTTTTACAAAAATAATGAGCAAGTTCTAATTTAAAAATGACAAATACATAACTCATTATATCTGACAGAGACTTAGCCTAAACTCCATTCAAGCAAACACCACCGACCAAGTATCCAAAAATAATATATTATTTCTCATGAGCCATAAAAATAATAGAAAAAATATCCAGTGGGTGTGTGTCAGTCATTTGACCATAGCAGGTAATATTCAGGCATATATGGTATGTCTTGTTAAAACAGTAATAATATACCGTGTTATTCAACTGTTCTATGCACAGTTTGCATACATATTGAAGTTGTAGCGGCTGGTACTGAAGGTCTGCTACTCAAAACTCATGCACAAAGTGGTGTAATAAATGACGTGTGAGAGACAACCAAAAAGAAATGGGAACACTCCTACCAAATTCATATCGTCTTTGTGGCTAGCCTCTACAATATACATTCATAATTATTAGTAATTTTGCAAGAGTATACCTGAGTCATGTGTAAAAGCAATATATTCCAATTAATATATAATTTGCTTAGCTAAGTTTGAATGAGCCTAGCGTGGTTTGGCATAGCATAGAAGGGTGTAGCATATAGCATGGTATAACATAGCATAGACTGCTATAGCATAGCAAAAATATTGCTAGCTGACCTGGAGAGAGATTCATATATGCATTTATTACAGCAATATTTTCCAACTATATTAATATATCTTTAAATAAACACTGGTGCACCAGTACAACTGAAAAAGTAACATATAACATGTATACATGTATGTAGTTTAAAATTTAAATGCAAAACAATATAATGCAGATATATTAATTGGTTGTTCAGAGCTGAAAAGTTTCTTGTAAATAATTAAGGCTGTGTACTTGATTACTTTTTTAAATTTATTGGTTTTTGAAAGTAAAGAAAGATCACCATACAATTTTTATTTTGACACAGCTACGTAGTAGTACATTTTATTCTACTTAACTTCTGACTTCTAACAGAATCTCAAATTACTATAAACAAAAAAAAAGTAAATTGCTTGAATTTTATTGATTATTTCAAAACTCAACATATTATGTCATAAAAAAACTTCTTCAGTCAAAAGCAGAGCCTTGTAAAACAATGACATTAGTTTTTATTCAGAAGTTTAGCTTTGGTGAGTTTCAAGGTTGGCCGGTATGATATTTTAAAGATTTTTAGATTTCCGATTAACACGTAATTGTAAATAGACTTGGCAAATTAACAGATTTTGAGCAAAAATTGTTATTTTAGATTTTTTTTGTAGAAAAGTGAAAAAGAGTTAATTTGAATGAATTCAGATTCCATAGTATTGGGGCTATTTTTCAACTAATATAACAAATACCTTCTTTAACATAATATGCTGCACACTGTGGTACCACAATTCTGTACAATGCCCTTCACTTACAGAGCTTCAGTATCACTGAACATTTCTGGAGCAGCCAGAAGTATGGCTACAGACGCTAGAATTGTTGCAATGGCAAAAAACCAGAGAAGAAATCTATCGATGACGGTTCCAGCAAACTTCCAGTCACTTGTGATCTGATCATCTTCATCTTGAGCCTTCATCTTGTCCGTGATAAACTTCAGCTCTTTCAGTATGGATCTGAGCTCATACCTCGTAGGACTGAAGTCACTGGTGATACTCCGTGCATCAATACGCAGCTACAAGTATATTATACAGAAAGCAAGTGCTAAACAGGTGTCAACATTGGCATCCTTTTAAATGTTGAATGTACCAGTCCTAATTTTGTCCAACTTATCCATTTTAAACTCGCATTTTTAAACCAGCTAGACTTTAGAGAAATAATGAGATACAATTCATTCAATATGTTAATATTGGTCTTTCTTTTTAGTTTATTTACAGAATTCTAATACTTAACATGAGGAAAGAACCTAGCTGTTTGAAAGTGACTCATCTTTAGACATAATTTTATATTTCTATACGATATTATAAAACGAAATATGGGCAATTACTGCTATCAATATATTTAGGTGAGGTTTATGATGGCAATATGATATGTTACACACACGCACACAGCCACACACACACACACAGCCACACACACACACACACACACACACACACACACACACACACACACACACACACACACACACACACACACACACACACACACACACACACACACACACACACACACACACACACACACACACACACACACACACACACACACACACACACACACACACACACACACACACACACACACACACACACACACACACACACACACACACACACACACACACACACACACACACACACACACACACACACACACAGGATTTTAAATGTGGAAAATTATACATATATATTGTAGACTAATATAATAGCCATAGGTATAAAAGAACATTTGTTAGCTGACTACCTTATGCTTTGTAAAGTCAGTTCCATTCATGTTAGGAGTTCTAGGTAAGCTAGGACTAAAGTCTCCATGATCATCTGGACCATTCAGCAAACCCTTACAATTCACGTCATTCATCTCCATATCATCTGCCGAGTTCCTTCCAGAGCATAAGGCTCTAGAGTTGAACTTATGTCCTGGCCGCTCTAACCGCAATATCCATGCCAGCCATTCACAAATGCCTTTCTTGACCTTTTAAAACATAATGATAAAGTCAGATATCAATGCTTTAATTATCACATTGTATGTGCAATAATCAGTGCAGTGGCAGAATTATAATTAACCTTTGAACAGCTTTTATTAAATTTGAATTCTAATGGTTCCATGAAAGTTGTTTTGAGTACATGGTTTAAGCAAGCATCTGGTTCAAAATATCTAGCTTCTGATTTTATTGGTCCGAAAAGCTTTTGGATAGAATGAGGTTTTCATATTGAACAGTCTGGTACTCCGCTACTATTTATAATGGAGGCAGAAAGGAGTTTGTATACACTTATTTAGGGTCTTCTGCATTTTAGGCTTTTATCTGAAATGACTGCAAGACTTTCTAAACAGTTTTTGTTAAAAATGACACAAATGCAGCTTGCATTCATGACCTGTTAATTGAGAATTATGCACTGTGTTTGTATCTTGTCATTAGAAATAGATTGTTTTAAAGACATGAAACATGTAGTTGATAACACAGAAGTCTTATGGCAGTTGTTCAGCTAAAGCAGAGTCATAAAAGAACGGTGAAACTTTGGCAATAATTATATCTATGATCAAATATAGCACTTGATGTAGCTATTAAAACACTGCTATAGCTATTTTATGCATGTTTAAATTGGTTGTACTGCATATTTTAGCTAAATCTTTTCTTAGAGTTTATACTTTTATTTCTGAAAACTGCAATTTACCAATCAACCTTAAGAAACTTGCTTACATCAACTGGCTATTAATTTCTAAAACATTTTGGTATCAGTATTAGGATTTATTTATAATACTGATCCAGTCATCTCTTCTTCTAATCCAGTATAGCAACTAGTGACAGCAAAATAGCGCAAAAAGGTTAGAGTCATGTGTTAGTAGTTTTCTTCAATAGTATAGTAAATATAATCAACCATTTATTAGTTTGATTGATGTTATATGAAATAAAGCTCTTTGTCACTTAATCCTCAGTGCCTTTTAAACCAATACCATATACTGATACATCGAGAGAATAGGTACTAGTAAATTGTCATTCATAAGTTGAAATAGTAATATGAAACTAAATCTCAGCAAGCCAGTCAAATCACATGAAGAGTTGGAATTTTATTATTTTTGTGAATTCTATGATACAATGAACTGTCCACTCTTTAAATTAATCTCTCTATTTTAAATACTAAATAAATAATTAGAAATTAAAACTGAGTATTGTAACGACAGATTTGGCATGCTTGTGCTCTCCTGGTATTAATTAATAGTGAATTCCGAAACCATCTATTTTACCTTATATAACCAATTTAAGGGTTGCTATTTCATTAGTATTGTCAACCAACATTAGAAGATTAGCTGTGCAATATTTACATTTTACTGGCTTTATGAAACAATTAAAAAAGTTTTATAAAGTTTGCAGAAGTTATTTGCAAACTTTGGCTTAAGCAATATAATGATAGTCAATTCAAATGATTTCCAAGATTACTACAAAGTTTTATGTAAATAACCACTTTCTTTAGTGCAGCAATCACTAGTATACTCTGTACTATACACAGTACATAACCACTACTCACCCATCTGGGCATCTCATGAGTTTCAGATGTTCTGTGATGGTAGTTGAGTACAAGGACAGTAAACACAACAGAGGCAGCATTTAGCAACATGACAGCACTAAAGTATAGAGCTGCAAATAAACAACAAAATTCAACTTTACCAATTAGTAAAAGTTCTAGAATTTATTAACGTCAATTTAATCCACCCCCTCCCCCCCTGTCTGTAGCTGCACATATAATATATGATATAACCGATCTTAATATTCCTGTGTTACACTGACTTAGTATAGCCTGTGTTACACTGACTTAGCATAGCCTGTGTTACACTGACTCAGTATAGCCTGTGTTACACTGACTTAGTATAGCCTGTGTTACACTGACTCGGTATAGCCTGTGTTTGCTGACTTACCAATGAGTGGGACAGCATCTGAAGAGGCAGGAAGAGCTTCAGCTACCATCAGAAGGAAGACGGTGAGAGACAGAAGAATGGTAACACCTGTGATATAGTGATGTGGGGTTGTTTATACAGAATATATGAACTTCACAAATTAAACAGATGTTGAGTATATAATAATATAAATAATTTTCTTTACTAATTTTGATTTGCATAAAGCAAAATATGTTACAAATATAATTACAATTATGATTTACAGTTCACATGTATGAATTATATAATATTAAAAGTTGTAACTTAAAGTATCTTATAAAGCAATAATTGTCAGACAAAATATAGTTTATTGATATTTCAATAGTGTTTCACTATAGCCTGTGCATTATAAGAGTAGGAGCTGATTACACAAATACATATAATATATTTTATACACAGACTAGCAGCTATTCACTATGCTCAGTTGTTAACATTCCAAAAGGAGCTCTGTAAATTACCATAAAAATGAATAATTAACTTTAACAATATTAAACTATCAAATATATTACTGTAGTTTAAGAATTTAACTCATTATTTATGGAAAATATTATATTATATAATTATATCATGTTATATCATTCATCTATTTGAGGCAAAAGCTTATAAACAACCCAACCAAATATAGAATTTAAAAAAAACATATATACCAGAATTTTCTTGAATAATAAACTTGGGATTTACAGGCAGAAATTTGTGAATTATGTATAATTACCAAAAGAGATTTTTTCTCCAGCATCTGGTGGAATAGTAAAAGTCACCAGTGTTAAGGCAGCCAGCATAAGACATGGTGTAACAATGTTGACAATGTAGTAGAGTTTTCTCCTTCTGATTTTTATTGTATATGTGATATCAATGTAAGGGTTGTCAGGGCAACAGTCATAGTATTCTACGTTGCGAACTCCAGGGAGACCTAAAGATTATAGTGTGTAAACATCAGTACACTGTGCCTATAAACTAGTGATGTACCACGTAGCCTAATACAGCGACACATCACACAGTATAGAATAAACCGGAAGCTATCGGGAATTTCTGTATAACTGCTTTACCAGATAAGAAAGTTGTCTTTACTTTTATGTTAGAAACAAATAATAAAAAATTACTATAGCAATTGAAATTAATTTATAGTTTATTACAGTTAGATTTGATTCTTAGCTGTTATTCTTAATCTAGGTTTATTTTGAAAGCACATTTTCAAGAGTAATTTTATATTCTGGAGTAACATGCAAGGAGTACCTAGCAAGTCCCATTCTCCACTACGTGAATAGCCATCTAGACTTCCTTGATCTGCGCCATCTTTAATTTGAAGATTAATCTTTGTACCATCATACGTCCAGGAGCCAAACTGAAGTATGCAACCCTGATCATCAAAGGGGAACCACTTGATGTCTATTGGGCACGAACTGGTAAATATTCCCGGAGGGGTTTGAGTGACGGTTCCATCGTATGTCACAACCATGTTCGTTGAATAGCTTCCGTCAAATGCAGGGTCGGCGCTACAGAGTCACAGTAGTTGATCAAGTTGTAAAGAAATGAGTAAAACATACAGTTGATAACAATATAAGACAAACGTATTGACATTTTATGTGGTGTCTTAAAATATGAATCTTGCAATAAATCTAGTCACAAGTTTACAAAAACACTTTTGTTTACATATTATTCACAGATCTTCCGTAACTGTTTAAAAAAAAGGTGTGTTTGTCTACATTGAGAGGTAATGAAACCCACATCTGCAAGCTTTACCATAAAGAAAACAAAACTGTGTACCCTTAGCCATGTGGGTATAATGTGTGAATATGTATAATTGGCCAATGAACTTCAGAATTAATCAGTGGCAGAAAGGTACTAGCAGGTCAGCTCTGTTTCATGACTTGTAAGAACTCTAACTAGCTGCACACTTAGTTACATGTTTTAGCTGCAAAATAAGTCTAGTTTCATTCAGTTTGACTTCCTATTTCTTTATTTAATATTTAGAATAGAGATCAATTTGAAAAGTGCCCAGTTCATCATACCATGGAAGTGACAAAAATAATAATAAAATTTTAATTCTTTGTTTGATTTGACTGCCTTGCTGAGATTTAGTTTATACTAGTGCTATTTCAACTTATGAATGCTAATTTACTAGTAGATCGAGCAAAAGTTTTCAATGTATTAAATTAATTAAAAAAAAAAATTTTTATATTATTGACTAGAATGTAGATAAATAAAACTTTAATAAGTAAATAGTGTTTTTAGCCAGAACAAAAATTAGGGCTTTTTTAAAGACAAAAGATGCAGTTATTTTACTTATACAGTAAATACATTTATCACATAATATAGGTATAAGAATTAGTAAATGGAGTTATTCCAAGTATGTGATAAAATTCGCTGAAATATAAATTTCAAGCTAAATTTCTCTAGTACCTGTTATACATGAGAATGTCTGGTTTCCAGATAAGTTTCTGAGGAAGACGAATTTCGTTTATATTTCCATACTCAGATACATTCCACACCAACTTGTAGTCATTCCACCTCTATACATTTAATGTACATTATTAATTGCAAGCCCTTGCATCCAATAAACAACTTATGGAAATGAAAATGTATTGAGTCTAATAAAAGTTGTTACAAAAATTGCTTTAAACTTTACCAAATTAATTGAATTCATAGGAAATGCCAATAGGTGTGTGTGTCTGTGTGTGTGTGTGTCTGTGTGTGCGTGTGCGTGTGCGTGTGCGTGTGTGTGTGTGTGTGCATGTGATGTGTGTGTGTGTGTGTGCGTGCGTGTGAGTGATGTGTGTGTGCGTGGTGCGTGCGCGTGCGTATGTGTGTGTGTGTGGTGTATGTGTGTGTGTGCGCCCTTGTGTGTGCGCGAGTGTGTGTGTGTGCGCGAGTGTGTGCGTGTGCGCGAGTGTGTGCCAACACTTACGTAGTCAAGCCACAGATTTGTGTTAATCATCTGATTCTTCTCATCCTGAAACACAAATAGAATAATAGAATTCACTCCTCACTAAAGTTTGAATTGAGATACTTGAACATGCTTCCTCAGCTGGTAGCTAGTAAATAATATTTTTATCTTAACTTTGAGTCAATTCAACTCAATTTTATGGTAGAAAAATTTGGTTTATTATAAAACTGTTTTCTAGAGTAGTTTGTCTCATCTCTAATATAATAGCATTATCAAAGCAATTTTATTGACTGGTTTGAATAAAAATAAATAAAGTAAGCTAACATTAAACCTTTACAATATACCTAAATTTGATTTATAAAACATTTCACTGATTATTAATTCCAGATGTAAGATGATCAAAAATTAATTAATTAATTATGTTACTTTATAACTTTAGGGTTATAAAGTTCGTAAACCAGCTTGACAATTGTATTTTAAAAGCACATGAACTAAGTTCTGCTGCCAACAAACTTTATTTACATTTTCATCAGCTGTTTTAAAAACATTTTTACTAGTTTGTTATAGCAGAGAACTCTCCAATTCGAGGCTATATATATACATATACACGAGGTACGATATATGCACATGACATGATACACACATTGTTTGAGTGTGTATAAAATTCCAATCTGGGTCATCAGAAGAGTATCACTAAATAATAGAGCAACAGGTTGCAGCCTGCATTACGTCATGGCAGATGAGAAGCTCACCACGTCAATGATGGACCGAAGAGTGACTTGAAATTCCACCTTTAAAGGATCATTATCGTTTTTAGCTGGTCTCTCATATGCATTGTACTTGGAAAGCAGATTATTTATAAGGCGCACCTCATGTTCACCAGCTATACTTCCTGAAAAAAAAAACAACTTTTTCTCTAAAAGCTAAAGTTGGTCCTATAAAATATGGACTTAAATTTTTTCATCTTATATTTATTTACTTAATAAACTTATGCTATGCTGCAATTGAATATTATAAGAAGCTTTTATTGAATGTAGAAATTATATATATTACAATAAGAGATAACTTGTCGTATAGTAAAATAGTAGAAAGTTTAAACAGAATGTGTTTACCTTGAATAAGGTATTGTAGAAGTGTAAATAATATTGGAGCTTTGTACATATTTCCTTTGACAAGAATGACAACACAAGCAGCGAGCAAATTTATTATAGTTATGCTTCAGTGCACTGTTTAGTCTTCATGCAGCTCCGAAACCTTCCAATAGATGTTGGTCTTTAGTTCATCTTTGCTTCTACAGACAAGAAGTTAGTATGTAATGATGAGCAGCTAAAAAAGCTTCTGCAAATATTATAATTAATGTAAATGGTAAAGTTATAGCTGAAAGCTATACTCAAACAGCACATCTTCAATGAAACTCCTATCTCAGAAAGCATGAGTAATACTCGGCATCTTCTGATAGAGCCAGATTACTAACACAAACTTTCTGTGTTGTGTTGCTCTCCTCCCCCCCTCCTCACCCGCACTTTGTCAACTTAAATAAAATGGTTAGGTTATATCCACTACAAGGCAGGATAGTAGAGTCTCTAACTGCATCCTCTACAGAGAGCTAGCCAAGGGACAAGAGCACTGGAATAAGACAGACACAAAAGACTTTAACATAAACACCAAATGTTCCAAAAATTTTGTCACTGCCAATGCAGCTGACGCAGCACACTTCACAGCAGCAGGTTGGTGAAGTAAAGCTGCCAGTTGACAGCCAGCATGCCTGGGACACAATACTGTGTACTAATCAGCGTTACTTTACCATCGGTCTGTACAGTCACAGAAAACACTACCTAAACAGAAAGGATGTCACTATCTGTGGAGATCTACTACTATTACTAAACTGCCGTTTTTCAGAGTTGAGGCAACACTTGAAAGTGCAACAAATTACTACATCAACAAGAGGCCAATTTACACTTGTCTATGATTGCTTCCCCAAGGCAGTGATATATGCTGTTTGCATATAGGTAAATACTAGTGTCTGTATATAACACATCCAAGTGTAGCTAAACTCCCAGGCGTGTAATAGTCAAATTGGTAAAGGCATGCCGCATACCTACATTACATATATAATTCCCATACTATATTTTAGCTTAAAATTCTCACTATCAGCTTCAAGCTCGTGGAGGTTTTTTGTCTGCTAAAATTCAGACTCCACTAAAGCAGCTTTAGCAAACAAGACCAGTCTATACAGGAAAAGGAGTTATTATGAATTTCTATCTGTACTGGCCTGCTTTAACATATACGAAAAAGCCATTCCACTGAAATTACTAAATTTTGTAAAAACTATACAAGATGTTCTTAGTCTTTCAGCAATAGCTGCTTTTATCTAAATTACAGAAACTTTAGTTGAAGGTACTGTATCTTATATATACATTAAAGCTAGCATTGGGTCGTATAATTATAACTTCGAAATATAGCAAACACATATGACAGTTAGTTAAAACAGTGCCAAGTAGCCAACTAAAGCAACAAATGCTGCAAATACAAACCAATGATGAGCGACAAGAAGGAGTTGTCCCTGAGAACTTCGGGTTACTATGGTACCTAACTACCTCTTGTTTACTAGCAACAAGACTAAACATGTTGAAGTAAACATTGCTTTTCCAATATTGTAAATTACAGAAACTACTAATTATATGAATGTGGTAGTTTTAATCAAGTTTAATAAAATTGTAATTTTTTGAAAATGTTTTTTGCGTAGCTTACCATTAAATTTTTAGAATTTGGGCATACCAAATATGTTTGGTTTTGGACATTGTTATAAATAGTGTGTCTTTTATGTTTAAACTGCAGCAGTTGGTAGGAGTAGATGTAAATGGTCACGTAGTATTATAGTAGACACTAGACAGACGGTTATATCAAAGACTGGTAAGTTAGTACAGTTCTTACAGTGAGGAATCATGTAATTCTTTTGAACATTCAATTAAACAAAAGGTATGGAGTATCCAATGAATGCAAACTATATTTACTCTAATACCCATATGCTGTTTTTTAGTAAAAACTTTTCACCTTTCAGTAATGCCAACGGTATTAATTTAATTTAATACAAATATATCAAATAAACAGTAATATGTTTACTTTAGGGCACAGGGTTATGAAAAATAATAGTGTCATTTCTAAATTGTAAATTAAGTATATAATTCCCTATTTAGAATCAATTACTGCTGATCATAAAATAACAATGTCTTCTATTTCAATACGTAATATTTCAATAGCTCCACACATTATACCCTCACCTTATTCTATGTGCTGCCAAAGTTATGCTAATTTCTTACAATGAGAAATTATTGCCTGGTTTTATATTTAATACAATTCCAACTGTTTAAAATACAGTAACAGTAACAGAGAGATCTAAATATTGCACATGCTCGGATACAACACATAAACTCCCAAGTGTGTAATACATTGGTTAAAGTATGCAATACAGTTGCATTACATATATAACATATATTTGTACACAAAATGGATGTTTCTTATATAACTCAGATATAAGAACTGTGAATATTAGTTTAGTGCATATGAAGTGTTCTACTCATGGAGCACCTGCCTAAATTCATGTTTCTCTAAAAATTAGCCAGTCTTACTGCTTCAGTTAACAGAATTCTAATTCTCTATTGAAGAACATAAATTAGTGTATATATAGAATATAGAAAAGTTACTAAAATTTGGGCCAAATAAATAAAATGTTTTTGAGTGTTCAACAAAAAATGCTGATTCGAATCATAAGCATTTTTAAAAAAATAAATTGGTAGAAATTCTTAAGGGAACATAAGTTCCTTTACAAAATGTCTCATCTAGAACACATTTTTTATTGTCTTTGTATTAGTATATTTACTTATTGAACTCTGCATAATAAATGCTAGAAAATTTAAAAGAAATTTTCAGTTAGAAGAAAAAGGAAAAGATTAAGTAAAATCAAGTTTGTTTTGACTCCGTGAAGGTATAATACGTTAAAGTCCAAATATTTAGGGTTCATTCACCATTTGTTGGTGTTTTAGCTGAAGTATACATAGAATGTGGGTTGTAACCAGTGATCATTTTTAATTTTAAAATGAACTATAATTTGGTCATGTGATGTTAATGCCGATCTATAAATAGCAATTTCGATCAGAATACTAAAAATATTATAATATTTTAAGAAGTCTGAATATATACTAAGCCTATAAAACTTGGCCTAACCATTAAAACATTTTCTGTATCACATTCAATTGTTTATTATATTACTCTGATATTATAGATATCATCCTCAGCTTTCTTTTGCTTTTTATGTATGAGATCTACAAACACTGGTTATGAATATAAACAAATGCCAAATCATGTAATAATAATGTAATACTAATTCAAAGAATATTGCATGAAGAGGTCTGCGAGGATAAGTAGTAGTAAATCAAATACACACTCAATGATGTCAAGCTGTTGACTCCGAGTTAAGTGTGAAGTGGAACACTCAAAACTCTGATTCAACAAGTCAAAGCAACTGCTGAAGATCATCCTAATCTATTACATGATAAATAAATGTTTGCAGAGAAAATGGCACATTGTTTAGTGATAGGATAAATGTCAGTTTTAAATGATGACCTGAAATATCAAAGTGGAGACTTTTGCAATAATAAAGTATAAGCCATGGATAAGCCCTGGATGGCATTCATCATAATAAGCGTTGAATTAATAAAAGACTTTTCAAACTAGTTTTACGAACAAGAAAGCTTGTAACTTTCTAGCATGATTTATGCTACTACAAATATAAGACAAGCTATGTTGGCAATATATGAAAGTGTGATAGCAATTAACTTTCATTTTACTGCTGCTGTACATCCCAAAAGACTCAAGATAACTCAAACTGCATTAGGGCAATGCCCTCCGTGGCAATAGTGTCGGTTTGCAATAAAACCCTCACCAATCACAGTTCACCATAGTTAAAGCATTGTTATAAGAGCTAAGTCTATGGTGTTCCAGTTTAGTTTTATTTCCAGTTACATGTAAAAGTGTGCAAGATCTGTTACAGACTTTAGATAGGCAAAAGTTGAAAGTGGAAATTTTAGAAAAGAAGAGTTTTTATCATTTTAGTGTATTACTGCAATTATAGTGGTATACTTGTATGAAAATATATTAATTTTCATGATGCTAAAGTATCTCGTGGTTATTTTGAAAATAACAGAATAACTTCATTTGCTCCAATTATTACTCAATGTTAATGCTTTGCCAAAAGCACCTACCCTAGCAATAGTAGCAGCAATTTAGTAGTGGCAGTAAAAACAGTAGCAATAGTTTAAGTAAGTGCTGCATTAAGTATTAGCAGTATTATGAAGTCTAGGAGTAGCAATGAAAGTTACAGTAGTTGTAATGAATTATTAACAACAAGTCACCAGTATCAATAGTATCAGCAGTGGTAGTAATAGTAATAGTAATAGTAATAGCAGCAGCAACAGCAGTAGCACTAGCAGCAGTAGTAGCAGCAGCAGTTGCAGCAGCAGTAGTAATAGCAGCACTAGCAGCAGTAGTAGTAGCAGTAGTAGCAGCAGCAGTAGTAGCAGTAATAGTAGTATATTAGCAGTAGTAGCAGTAGTAGCAGTAATAGTAGTATATTAGCAGTAGTAGCAGTAGTAGCAGTAATAGTAGTATATTAGCAGTAGCAGCAGTAGTAGCAGTAATAGTAGTATATTAGCAGCAGCATAGCTGTAGAGTTGGTGTACAGAGACCTAAAAAGTGTTTTAAAATCAAATTTGACTGATCAGTCATGACTATATGTCATTGGCTTTTATTTATTCATTATTTATTACTTGGCCAAAATTTGATAAGTACTATATTTTTCATCAAATCTTCAGATCTAGCTAGCTTGATGGTGTAACATACCAATATTAATATTGATTCAACCTTTATGATTTCAATACCCTATATAAGAACATGGCTATAGTGTATTATTCAGTAATAGTATAAATGTTGCTGCCACTATTGCATAATAAAATGATAGAATTATGTAACATGCTAACATACTGTAACATAAATTAATTAATGTAAATATCAGATGCATTACCAGACTACTTGGTAATTAATTTAATGTGAGATTAGGATGCAGCAAGCCATGAATTAAATATGAATATGTTACAGGATAATATAATTATTTAGCTAAGTCACACACTAACCTGTAGACTTGGAAAGAAATATTTCACTTACTAGCACTAAGAAATCCAACTTGACATCAGTTGATTGGCAGCAAGACTACACTAACCTAATAGACTAAAGGCTCACAACAAAACGTGTTTTCTAACAAAGTTATGACACCAAGTCATGCAGCGCAAGTGCAAACAACTGGATAAATAGAGTGTATAGCATGTGTGCCATATGGGCAGCTGTGTCTGTGTGTGCTGCCTGTACGATTAGCCTCTTACTAACTCAACGCTGACTCAATAGTCTGAATATGCTCCTCAAAGCTCCTCTCCCTCCAGGCTACAACTCTTAGTGTATATTCGATATAATCTGCTAATGTAGTTTAGATGGACGTAGAATACATGCGGAAATGTAGAAAATGTTTTCTCTTCTGAATTTTGATGATTGTTGCCACCAGTTGAATGTGCGCAGCAGCATAAACTGATAGGAATAAGTTGTTTAAATATTGCAACAAAAGACTTCACTTGGGCTAATTTGTAAATAATAGTTAATAATTAGGCATGCTGGTCTTATAATAATTTGTTAATTGGGTTAATATGAGCTGATCTGTACGTTATTACTGGATTGCTCACACCTGGGGTCAAGACAAAACACCTATTTCTTGTACTTTGTTGGCGTAAGTGCCATAAACAGAGAAGTGCTATGCAGTAAGGTGGAGTATATGAAAACTAGAGTAACAAGTAAATTACTGTGGCAACTTTGTCAACATATATGCCTTGGCTAGTGGGATGTTTAATACACGTATATGCAAAATACAATATTTAAGTCATTTGTCAAGAATTGCACAAAATTTACCAGAGTCTAGAAACAGTAATAGGAAGCATTGTGTTGAAGGTTTATTCAGCCATTGACATAATCATACACTAATGTGAACAAAAACCATTTTTATTTATATTTGTAAGACTCTCTGATATCAGTAAGATGTTATATGTTTATCCTCTGAGTTCACCAGTGCCTCTGGAAGCATTGCTTTAATTTTCATGACATATAATATTCCAATGCTCAACTTTTAAAACACATGTGGCAATGTGACTTATGGTGCATAGAAATTCTGATCATGTTTGTTAGGAGCAGCAGCAAATGATAGGTCATAAAACTAAAAATGCTTTTTATGGAAAATTTTTGCAAATGAACAACCAAAAGTCAAACTTTTGAGCTTCGTTTTTGCCATAAAACTTATAGATATCGACTTATGACGACATGTTTATATTAGAGAATACTACAAAATTATCAGATTGCATTTATCTGTCTGGTGATTTTATTTAATGCATCAAAAAATTATAGCAGTTTGAAAATTTAGTACTAATCACTAGGTTATAACATTAGAAATATATTTAAAACTCTTAGCAGCCATTCATATCTACAGTATACTTATAAATAGACTTCTAACTGACAAAAACTTAGTTGAAGCAACATTTTACTTGTTATTTTTGAGTATTTTGAGTTATAGCACAAAAAATATTCTGCATTTTTGCATAGTGAATAGAATTTTCAGTCAATTGTTTTTATTAATTAGATTTCAACACATGTACCACTTGGAAATATGATAATGCATATACAGTTTATTTTACCATGTATAACATATTCCACGGAGCCTAAAAGGGTTCTAAGTTTAACATTCTTTTCCTATTATTAACTAGTTTTTTCTCCGAATTTAGATAGTCTCAGATTTGAAATGTCTTTCACATTGACAGCTTAAAATTTTATGTTTTAAAAACTTGATCAGCCTAATTCATAACTATACATTATTTTTTCACTGAAGGCTTAAGATACATATAAATATATACATCAAAAACCAGCCAGTAAATTATAAATACTTGCACATGCCATGCTTTTCAGTACATGTAGAAATATATTATATAGACTCAATAGCTTATCACTTACCTACAGCAAGAAGAACTCTCTAAAATTCCTTCTGTCTAATGGTTCTGATGATGTAGTACTGACACTTGGAGTCAGGTCAAATTATCAGCAGTCTAGCTAACTATTACAGTGAGGGTGAAAGGCACAGTGTATCAAAACAGAGCACACAATATACACACTGTATTATGGGGCACAGAATAACTCATTGGCTGCTTGTAATAGGAGCAGTGAACAGTGTACATAAATTATTGCTATGTTGATATAAGTGATTGAGAAAGCCAACCTAAATACCATACTGTTGACACAGGAATTTTATTTCTTTCATTGTTCTTTTAGAATATTAAACTGATTTAATAAGTTTATTGTAAACGAAATTACCTGTGATATTGTAACTTACCATTTGTTCACAAAACACTAAAGTAGGTTATTAGTAACAAAAGAGGCATTATTAAGTAACAAAACTTTGCTGATATTATATAAATAGCAACATGGCAGGGGGCAGTGTACCTGCAGTAACCCCTTACAAGAATGAATGTATGCAGTTCACTCTGAAAAGTATTTAAAAAACATAATAAGTGTATTTTTCATTGCCATACTTTTGTCAACCAGTTCTTCAGCATCCTTATTGGATATGTTTTTGGTTTGTACAGCTATATTATATTATATAGCTACAATGTATTATGCTCCCAAATTATGAAAGATAAAATTATAGTAGGTACTAATAAATGTTTTATGGCCAAAACCTTGCGATTTACTTTTATTTGTATTTGGCAGTGTAAATTATTAGTTTTTTAGTAGATATAAAAAATAATTAGATTATAGTGAACGTGATGCTTCGATTATTATTTTCACTTACTTACGTCAAAAAAGGCAAGCTTTAGTTTTCAGCGAGCACAGTATGCTATACATTGCACTTGAAGCTATTTGCACAGTTATTGGGCAGACAACTTCTAGTAAACATGATGTTTTATCAAGTTTCATCATCATTACCTAAACTTGTCAAAAAGTTTGCAAAAAGTATGACAGCTATACTTAAAGCTATTTACACAATTATTGGGCAGACAACTTCTAGTTGGCAGCAGTGATTGGGAGTCGGACAGTTGCAAAGAGCTTCTGGTGGCAAATAAATACCTGCAGATGCTGCAAGCATATAACTATTACTTTATGTTTATAATATTTATAATACTGATAATAGCAATAAGCATTGACTATATAGAGTGTTAAAAGAATATATTGCTTATTCTTATAAACTCTGAAGCTTTAAGGTATGATATAATGATGAACATAAATGTGCTTGTTTGCTAGTGCAACTGGAGAGAGGTTAGGTAATAGCTGTTGAAATAATTGAAACAAAGGAAAGAACATGTTGAAGTTTAGTGAGTGTGATTGTGCTCACCAGAAATCTTTTCAAATATGTCAGTTGCATATATTAGAGAGGCAGTGGTAAAGTCCAGTATTCCTAAGATAACATGGGATCAGCCAAGTTACTTTTGTTCATTGCATGTTTCAAGTTGACCTAGCAATATTTTCACAATTATATAGAATCATATATTTTAGATGAGGCTTTGGTTTGATTAAATACCTCCTTTGTGTTAGAATGTACTACCACAGCTACACCGACAAGTAACACACAATTACATTTTTGAAAAAACTTCTATTTAAATTCTCAATTGTATTGCAGTGAACATAATAAACTCAACATTCTTATTTTAGTTTTCTTGCCATGAAATTATTAAAAGAATATCTTCCAATAAGATCTATCATTGAATCAAATCTTAAAACATAAGAAAGTTTTGAAAACTTTTTTGATTCAGTAAATTTAAAATTTACATTTGCTCAGATATGCTCTGATGTAGTTTAACATTTCAGGAGTTATCTCATCAAACCAGCAATTCTGCATATCGAGTCCATAGATTATAGCAGAAGCTAAAGCAAAGAGAATTCTAGACTGCTGTGATGGCGAGTGAGAAACAAGAAACAGAGGCTATGACCTTACACATGGGCAGTGTGCCTTGCTTTATCACTTAAACAGTGTGCTTCATCTAATCAGTTTACAGGTTATCTTGGCTTTATTGCGGTCTGGAGAAATAATAACTTCAGGAACGATACAAATTTTAAGCAGTACACCATGCAGCAATCACCTATACTAACACCGTCGGGCAAAACCAAGTGCTGCGTTTTTCATTTCATGAAATGCAGGATTTTTAAACATATTTAAATGAGTATTCTGGGGCATTTTGGCAAAAGATGTGTTGGTCAACATGACCATACTATGCACCCATTTCATAGAACTTTCCAAACACTGACAAACCTCAAGTGAATAAGATCAGTGCAAACACCACTTATAAAAAAGACTTGATTACAGATATTGTACTAAGTATTGCTATATTGTGTAAAAATTAAAAAGAATGGCAAAAGAAGAACACTAAGAAAGCCAAACCCATTGACTCATATAAAATTATAAAATAAACAATATGTTTTAGAAAAGTTATTAATAATCGGAGATGGACTGGTCATCAGATAGAAAATCTTGCTCATCCTTTGATGCAGGTGAATGATAGTTAGTCTGCTGTGAAAGCTGTTTGTACAGGTGTTCAGACATGGCTGGTGACTTGACTTTCACAGCAGGTGCTTTCTCTCCATATTCCACGCCCTAGAAGTGAGGATTCAAGGGGAGTACAACATGAGAGAAGTACCAAATGCATATAAATGGTACCATAATGAAATGCTCAGATTACTTTCTTGTGACTACTTAAACCAAACATTCTTAACTCAATAAGGCAATGCTTCATTTAATAGAGTAACAGTGAGCTACATCACAATGTTACACTATATCAAACACTTCCCATGACGCCAGCTTACACTATCTATGTGTTTATCCACCACTGCATGAGTGAATTCAGCTACTGGATGACAAATAGTAGTTTAGAACTTGGTGCTTGCAGGTATTTAAAAGTTGATTTTGGGCTATCAATCATGAGCTAACAACTCCCAACAATTATCCACATTGAGCTATAGACTACTAGTTATTACCCAGTACCCACTAAGTTATGAAGAGTGGACCCATACTACTAATATATTATTGTAATTAGTACAGATTATGCAATAAAATTATATAATTATAGTTAGTAAAAGTATCCAGGCACCTACACCATATGAATATGCTCTAACACTTTATTCAAATACACATGTGTGACAGAGAAGTTCAAGACAATTTTATACTATCTGACTTCACCAAGAAGGCAGCCCCATGTCTACAGCCACTCAAGTACACAGATACTCACCAACAGGTTACTACTTACTACTTTCACAAAGGCATACATTGCTAAACCTTACCACAGCGGCACTTACCGAGCGTTTTGTAACAGGCCACACATAGTCCAGCTTCTGGTTCTGAAGGAACTTATGCGTCTCTTTTCTATAAAGCACAGTTTGTTGTTACACATGAGCATACAACGCAGAATATCAACTGAGTACAATTTGCAAACATATAAACTTGACTAAGTTGTACCTTGACTTTCTCTGAGATGCAGAGAGTGATTGCTTGCGTTCACCATCTGACAGTAACCGAACTCTGTCTGAATCGGAAATATTCTCTCTACGCTTAATATTCAATGGCGTGATTTGCACCTGTGGTATTCTGTACTTCTGCAATCGGCAACAATATCACTGCTTTTACTAACACCACTATGTTACCACTTTGCTGTAACACACTGTATATCTCACTGCACACACTGTATACCTCACTGTAAAACACTGTAGATCTTATTGTAACACACTGTATATATCTCACTGCACAGGCTGTAAATCTAACAGTGCTACAAAAACTAGGAGGTGAGGAAACTTCATAAACTCTAACCTTGGACTTAGTGGAGAGAGAAGACACCTCATCAAAGATATCAGGAGAATATCCTTGATTAACCTGCTTTGCTAATCCAGACAACTGGTGGTGCCTCTTCATTGTATGCTTTCCTTCAGATCAACAAAAAAACATTTATTATAACAATAAAAAACCAAACTGCCAGCGTAAAAAGAACAGATTAAAAAACAAGAAACATTAAACATAATTTTTTACCTGCTAGTTTTAGAGACCCATCAACACTCTGAACCTCGGGAGATTTCAGGCGACGGCTACGGCCACTAGTTCTAGGATTGTCTGGAGAATATTCCAGAGAAATATCATTATTCTCAGAGTAAGGTTGAGCTTCATTTTTGGCTCGTCTATTGCTTCTTGAACGACCAGTTGTATTTCTATCACTCTTCTGGACATTACTCAGCTGTACAAACTCTTGTGGAGAACCCGAGTACTTACCATCACCTGGAGTACTGCTGCTTGCCTTGCTCTGGGTCCTACCATCAGAACGGCCACTTGATCTACGCACGGATTTCTCATATTTCTGATGATCCGAGTTGTTTTCAAGATTCCGAAGAGGCTTTAGTGTTGATATGTCATCATTTACCTCTTCACTTTCAAAAGTCTGGTGACCATGAATTCTTCGACTTTTTCTTTCAGTCCGAGTCTGAACTTTGGTATGATGAGAGTGCGTATGGCTGGACATCACATCATCTTCTGAGGGCGAGTCTTCTCTCAGCTGCTTTGACCTTCTCTCCTTAGCATAAACAGCGGTTTGTCTATGTGGAAGTCGCTTTGAAGATCTTCTATGTTGAACATCTCCATCAGGACTGTCTTCATTTACAATTTGACCAACTTTACCAGGACGGGGAGTATACAAAGTACCATTATCAGTATCTTCCATCAAAATGGCCCTTTTCTCTTTACGTGACTTCACTGGTGATGCAACATAACAGCGTGCACCTTTCTTTTCTGAATTATCTGGGAAATGTCTATATCTGGGTGCTTCCTCACTGGGTGACGGTTCAACTTTGAGACGGCGACTAGTCCTGGTTTGTGGCGCACTATGACACTGCGTCTCAGCTGTGACAGCAAGTGATCTTTCTTTTTTGGAGGGTTTTGAAACTGATTTAGACCGATCAGGGAACTGAAAGTGAATGTCTTGAGCAAGTGAGGGTCTATTCTCAGAGCGTGACTTGTTGGGTTTCTTTGTTGGTGTCATACGTGCAGGTGTTTTGGTTAACTCGGAGTTCGTAACTTCTACAGTAACAGTAATATAAACCATATACTCACATCATTTTAGGAAGGCTGATTCCTATATAATCTAACTAACTCAATCTAACTGCATGTAACATGTACAGATATGCCTTAACATAGATATTAACTACCTATATGGGCTACACTGTGCTTAGACCACAACAGGAACAATGTTCACCTAACTGCTTAAATCTGTTGGAAGTAAAAAGTTCAAGACTGCTTCATTTGTATTATTAAATATACAAAACATTTTACTTACAAACTATAATCAGAATGCATTGGTTACACAAATTGATACTATTGTATGTTTATATTTCATAACCCCAAATCTTCAAGGCATAGCAGCACAGTGCTGTATACTCTATACCATAACCTTGTGATAAACCATTGAAAAATATTAAACAAACATTTTCTTAGCAGTTAAGTATTTCACTGGGGATGCTATAAAAACCTGGTTCGGCTTCTGTACAGGCTTTGAAACTGAATAAGTAGTAGTGAATGCATTGAAATAATGATAAACATGCAGAATTCTAATAATTCAACGTAGTCCATAAATGTTGGCTGAGGGCGCACCAAGAAAATAATGTAACTACATAAAATAACTTCTTGTAATCATGGGAAAATTGTCATGAACATAATCACAATTTTAAAACTTACTTATAAATTAAAATATATAGCCTGAATAAGTACTGAAAAATATAACCTCAGCTTTAGTAATCGATGCGCTAGATTTACACCAAGAACTCTTAAAGTCAACTAGATGGACAAGTACTAAGAAAAGGAACAGTAAATTCAGTCCCATAACATATTCAGCAGTATGTGGTCATTCATAAACATCAATTCTTTATATGTGAAAAACTCATCATTTGTGATCCAAAAGATAAAGAGATTTTGTGAACTTACTGCTGCGGCGGCTAGCTCGTTCTAACCTCTCTGATTTCTGTTTTTGACGACATCTTTCAGCACATTGCTGCCATGTCTTAGTCTTAACGACTTTGGCAATGGCTAACCAGAAATCTACAAAACACAACATGTATAGGTAAGATTCCTTATAATACTACAGTTCCAAACCAACCAATGTGTCATTTACATATGTCAAAACTTGCTAAAAATGCGAAAAGAGAATGGTGATTTCCTGGACGAAAGAAAAACATTTAGCTATCCTAAAATCTAAACAACAGAGAAGATGCTGCCTTATTTTTCCAACCTAAATCATATTTAAATCCTAATGCCATTGCATCGGCCATTGCTTTCTTAAAGAGCATCTTTTCCTCACTGGTCCATACAGAGGAGGTGGAAGCCACAGAATCCTAGAAACAAATGTGAATGTTAGAGATTTATACCAAAACATTCAACACCTTTATCAACAAACAGCATGCAGAGTTAGCATATTAGACTACAATTTTAATAACACTTTAAAGTCGCCTAAGCTAAAACCATCATCCTATACCAACCAGATCCACAAAAAAGTAATGCTTTTACTTTCAATACACATCACAATAACTGCAGATATTCCTACCTTAATATAAGTCATTTTACTTTATTTAGTACACATCAGCAAATTATAACCAAACATTAAAGTTTGCGCAAAATTCATTGAAATTTACTATATGTGGTATTTTTATATGCTGATACTAATAATGCATATAACAAAATAGAAGGCTGGGAGAGGATTCCCCAACATTGTCATATGGGCTAAATATATATATGCGACCGTGATAAAAAAAACCATCACGTCGCACATACCAATTTACTATAGAATTGGGAAAAAATATAGAAAATCAACTAAATTTGCAAAAGAAACTTCAATTATTCAGCTGTATTTGTTACTATTTTATTAGTTTAGGGCAAGAAATCATATACATTAGCAGCTATAAACTGTGAAAAATAGCTAAAAACTCGAGATATAGAGTGTGTAGTAAATTCAGTAAAATGACCCACATTATAAATCTAGCTGGGAGAGGCACTAGCAGGCATCACTACTGTACATATAAGATGAATTGCTAGGTAACACTCACCTTATTGCCTTTAATGGTAGAAGATTGTATTTTAGCAGATTTCTTAGAGAATGTTAACAGAACATCTTCAGGCAGGTCACGCAATACCTGATTGAATGATCCAGTTTTGTCATTCAACACCTTCAACATCAAACAATATGACAGAATAGCATACTAGGCACCACTTTCAACAACACTTGAAAATTGACTCCATCAGCAGAGCAGGTAAATGAAATCCCAAAAAGCAATAGTTCTTATTAGAAGTGCGCTGGTGGTAACCAGGTTAAAAGTGTGTCTACACATTAGCTGAACCATGTACTTAGTTTCATTTGAGGCAGCCATTTATAGATAAATTACTGAACCTTTTGAAATATATTACTATATTAATGTGGAAGATCACTTTTTAATGAAAATAAACGATTAGCACAATAGCCACTTGATGTCTTGCCAAAACATTACGGATCTGCAAAGTCAAACAAGTCATAGTGATAGAACAGGATAGTGAAATAGTATAAACTATCAAAGAATCATTCCTTTGACTAATACTCTGAAATCATGTTGAGAAAGTCATCACAAAACAGTTATCTTTACCAGCTGCTTTAAGATTCAATATAACTCAGTTTAATACATTCAACTGGGCCAAATCAAATGTTGGACTGAGAATCATCAAATTATAGACTGTCCTTAGAAGATGTACTAACACGATGAGCACAATGCTTAAATAAAGTTACATTTATACCTTTACGATTTTCAGTCAAATTCAATTTGGCCGAAGCTGAAATTTTACTGAGTTGCATTGCATGGTAAAAAGCACTTGCCAAAATGTTTGATTTGAAATAACTTAATCGGCCGATTTCAGAATAGTAATCAAAAGGAATGATAACTCCTTGTAGATATCTGTATTCAAGTTTATAATTATATCAGTTGCTTTTTTAAATTATCGATTTTGCGCAGTCAACTCAACTAATTCATGTGCTTCATTACGTTTTCAAAAGGCATCAAATATCGATTAGGCTATATTTTATGACTAGAGAGTGAGCTTCCGTATCAATATGATTTTAACAATTTTCAGTAAAACTACAAAGGGGTACTCGGACAAGTGATATTAACTAAAACTTGGAACTTTTTTCAGTAAAGGTATAAACACAGCTAAAGAGAAATGCACAACGTTTCATCAATCATTAACACACTTTGCGTTCACAACAACTGCATTACTCCAACAAAAATTTAGCTGGTTGTGACTAAGAGAAACTAATAATACATTATATCTTATAAGCTACATTTAAAAACACTCACTGTATTGCTTTCGATAGCCACAGATTTTGATTTAGTTTGCTTATTTGACAGATGCGCAGAAATTTCAAATAGATCTTCTTCGGGCACGTCACCTTGAACAAGAACGTACAACATCAAAGAACTACAATACATTTCTCTCTACAAAGTGATGAATCACTACAGTAAAAGACAACTGCTGCAGTTTATCAAATTTAAAGAAAAAATTCAAACTTTTGATTAAAATTAGACTTATTTACTATAAAACAAATTTACTAGTATCATGGCGAGGTGGGTTCGAAGGCACCCGACTTCTTGAACTGCTACGGGAAGCTTTTGGTGGAGGTTCTCTGAATGTAAAACTACCCTCCTCCTCCTCCTCCTTTTCTCCACTCTTCCAGGAAGGTGGTACTATGGAGTCTGAGTCACTAGACAACAGTAATACAACCATTGATTTTAGTGTAGGCTACTTATACAATGCATCTTTTATGTATCTAGTGCATTTTAGTGTAGGCTACTTATACAATGCATCTTCTATGTATCTAGTGCATTTTGGTGGTTGGGCAACAGCTCTCATTCAAACCATTTGCATTACGATAGGCTTGAAACTCTCAGAGTTGTTTGTGAACACTTACTTTGATTACCACACTTCCAAATACACTAATGGTAAAAACAGTGGGTTTATACTGATGGGGGGGGCAAATCTCAAAATGACCAATGTACACAAATTGAAGCACAGGTAAATGATACAATGCTATATTGACATAATATTTAAATGAGTTAATTTTTGGCAGGTGTCAAAAATCAATTATTTGTGTCTGATACTGTATTACAGTAATTAGGACATTAATATAGATGAATTCTATAGCAATTGCATTAGCAAAGCTCCTGGGTTACCTTTATGTACAAATTCCAAAGCTACATTCTCATAGCAAATGTTACCGTGTATAAATACATGTAACTAGTTAATCATTTCATATCTACATCTTAGAGACAGAGCCAGACAAACCAATTGCATTTTGTACATACCTGAGGCATATGTTATCTGGTTCCAGTGACTCAACATCAAAGCTGCGTTGGTTCTCTGACAATTCAATTTCCTGTTGACTGCTGAGCCATGACTGAACTGAATGCGTTTCCCTCCGCCTGCCATCTTGCACCGAAGGACTTTCTTTGTCTGCATTCTCCACCACAGAACCCTCTTCAGTTCTCAACTGACATAGCATTTCTTCCAATCTACTTCGAGATTCATTCAATTCGTCAAGTTTCTGGAGATAACTCTGGACTTCACCATTATAAGCTCGGCGCAAACTGCTAACTCCACTAAAATAAAAGCAAGAAAAAAATCAAAACCACATGAAGCATTTGGAAAAGCAATGCTTTACAATGGTTGATGGTTGAATTTATTAACATGAAATTTTTATAGTCAATTGTACATAAATGCTAATTGGACTTTTCACTTCATTTACTACAAAGTCTAGCAACTAAAATCCAAAAATTAATATTAGTTCAAAATCCAAGAAAAATTGTTATCTTGTCTTGGTTTCAAATATGCACAAGAAAAAGTACTGAGAAACTCCTATCACACTGAAGTGTTGATTTCTAAAAAATATACAGGCATATGGAATGTACCTATGAGCAAGGTTGGCTATTATTGAATGCTTTTTTGGCTTATATTATAATTACCAGATGAAAATATTGGTATAGTGTGTATCTCATTTCAAAAGGTTAAAATCTGTACTATTTTTAGACTATTAAGCACCGGTGCAGGTCATTTCGCACATACCAATATAAATTAACTAAAATACATAGTTTTTATATTTATTTATTATTTTATGTATGAGTCATACAGTACTGCTCACAAGTTACTTGCACATTTCAGTTCGCCGCATGCCTATTTATTATTGTGATATGTAGATGTTAGGGGGAACTGCTCTTTTAGTTTAGATATTGTTATATGAATATACTTTTTCTGTTTCAAAAGTACACTGGGAGGGAGAAAGGGAGAGAGGGAGAAAGGGAGAGAGGGAGGGAGAGAGCTGGGATGCAATAAATAAGTAAACTAGTATCATTCAAGTGGTTATCCAGTGAATTAAATTATTATTCATTTTTTGTACGAAATGGACAACAGTTTGTGCATGAAACGACAGTAACCCTTAAGTACTATAGTAAAATAGAAAGTGAATCCGCCAAACATAACACAAAAGTAGAATAGATAAAAGTAGTAGAGGAAATATTACTTACTCGTCATCAAACTTTTCCACAGGCTTGGGCCCAGCATTACGTCTTTTTATTTTGAAATTATACAGGTTATCCCCACTCATGGCCTTAGAAAAGAAATCAAAACTTTATTTACTATATAGGGTATTATAAATAAACCACTTTATTAGCTGACAAAATCAGTAATTAAGATTTTGCACCATAGTAATCACCATTATAGCTATCTTGAAACTTAAAAAAATATTGTTTCAATATTTTCAAATTGTACTTGCTAAGTGAGGATCAGTTATGTTGATAACAAGGCTGATCACCTAGCAATATTTTGCTTGACCATTATGGTATACTATTACAATATGTGCAAGGAAAACATTTTGGGCAGCAATTGGGGTTATGCCAACCAGTTAAACCACTTATTCTGGCCAAATGAAAAGAGAAAGTAAATTTTGGTAGATCACATTTATGCCTATTTATTACATTTTCATCAATTGCTTATTCTGCAGTCACAATGCAATAACTTGACTTCTACACTTGGTATAATCCTTACAAAGTCAAATAAGCATTAATTTTATTAGAGCTTTAATTTAGTAGCATTAATTTGATATAGCAAAAAGATCTTGATTATATTCTGTATAGCTTGCATGTGTGATAATTTGTGGGTGTGTAGGAACTCAATTAGTGAACATAACTCTTTGTTGAGAGAAGAGAGAAGGCAATTCCGGTCAAAAGGTGTCTATTAAGTAGCTTCCAATAAAAGTATAAGTATGTGTGCATAAGCCTTGTTCCCTCTGAGCTCCAACAGTAGACTGAACTAATGCTGGGGAGCTCGCCTTTTTATACTCTAGAATTTGGACACTATCCGAATCTTAGAATATTCCATCCGAATTCAAGCGTCAGAAAATGTGATTCCAAATCAGATGCCCGATTTGGAATCAGACATCCAAATGGGACCCGAACTTAGTTCACATGTCCAAAACGGACACTCCAAAATCCAGGTGTCCAAATTCGAATTTACAACACAAAGAAGAGCTTCCAAGTGGGTAAGCACAAAAGAAAAGATAACTCCCAAATAAACAGGGTTTATGCAAATGCGCATATAAAAGAAAGATAACTTCAAAGTAAATTATAAAAATTCATGCATATGTATGTATGTAAAAAGAAAAGATAATCCCCAAAATCTATTACACATGGGATGTAATAAGGTTTGCTTTTACACAATTTACAATTAAATTTAATGTACCTGGAAACATACCAAAATTAAATATTTCTATATAATTTTAATTCTTATAAACTTTAAGTGATGATTATCATCATTATCACTTTATCAGATTTAATAAATATACTATATTTTTTCTTTTTTATTATTTTTTCTTTATATCAACACACTCATAATACAGCAAGTGCAAAACTAACACTAACAATTTTGAAATTGATTACGAATATAGTAATTATTTTTAATTTCATCAAACCTGGGGCAAAGTTACAGCCAGTAAAGGCCAATCAATTCAATGGCTAAACAACCAGTACTACAAGTGTAAGCTGTTATATCAATAGGGGTTACTGTTATTTTGTACACCAGTAGTTTCGTACACAAACTGTTGTCCACTTCGTACAAAAATTAATAATAAATTAATGCAATGGACCACCACATGAATGATACTAGTTTACTTACTTATAGCATCGCAGCTCTCTCTCCCAGCATGTTTTTGAAATAAAAAAATATATTCATTAACTATGTGCTGTCATCTATTGATAACAATATCTAAACCAAAAGAGCAGTTCCCCCTAACATCTACATATCACAATAATAAATAGGCATGCAGCGAAATGAAATTTGTGCAGGTTACTAATGAGCAGTACTGTAGGACTCATACATCAAATAATGAATAAATATAAAAATATGTATTTTAGTTGATTTATATTGATGTGTACGAAACGACCTATCAGATGTGTACAAAATGACTTAAAAACGTAGGTACGAAACGACTTGTGTACGAAATGACTTGCAGCCATTAAATGTAATACTAATAGTCGCATCAATCACTTAAACTTAAAGTTAATCATAAGGACGAACACAAAGCGAGGGCGAATGCCATGGAGTTGGACCCAGGAACACTTTTTCAGTAAGACTGAGTCCAAGTCCTGAGTTAATAATATTGATTGCAGTAAATTTCAAATACTTCAAGTGCATCAATTATTATATTTAAATTTATTATGTTTACCAATATCAATATGAATATGATATTAATGAACATGAATATCAATATGAATATCAAACTCAATTACTATTAGTATTAGTATTACAATAGTCAATAGGAATATCAATTTGAATATTGTTGTGTTTTAGCACAATTATCAAGCGTGGATTGCCTGCGTATTTAGTGTCAATTTAACTAGCAATTACTAGTCTGGCTTGCGTACGATAACCTTTATTTAACTCGATAATCATAATTATAACAACACATCAAATTACTATATTACACCAATCAATTATAAACACATGTTACTACTACGAGTCCCTGCTCTCAACAACACATGGTGTCTGCTGGCTAACCCGCGAACAGTCACTTGACCGGAACCTTGTCTTCCGGTTCCTCTGATTGGATAGTAGAACATAGTTATAAGTATTCCCATACAAGAGGGGATGACCCCATTATTATACTACGTTATCTCATTACTATATAGCATTTAATTTTATATTTTATAATCATATTTATAGAAATAGTATTTAATTGTAATGATATAGTTAATAATATTAATATTCAATTTCATAGCTATACTTATTAATTAACTTGTTCTTACAATTCAAAATTATTTTTGTTTTTAAAATTAAAAATAACACCTAGGACAAGTGGCAAGTGCCAACTATTAATAATACCCATACTCTTACAGTTACTGTAAGTGTAAGACTAAGTGTAAGTATATTGCCTATCAGTATAACTAGTCTAAGCTATAACAATAAAAGCAAATATAATATTAACAACAATAACATAATAAACAATAAGTTTAACTTATAAAATCAAGTAGACTAGAAGAAAACTAAAACTAAAACTTCTACTAAAAGTAAAACTAAATGTAAAACGTAGTGATACTGATAGGCCCTGCCCTTTAGCTTGGCCTTGAGTGATTTGTTCTAATTAAACTATTAATAATATTATGATCAACGATAAAATTAACCGTCTTAGGATATTTATACCATTTATACTATGCAATGTTATTGTAAAATATGAACTTGAAGTGTTTGTTGGCTTTAAAATAATTATTACAATAGTTCGTTTTAGCTAGTGTTGCTGCGTACTGAGAATCGCTATATGCAGAATAGGGTTTGTGGTCAGTGAGTGCATTGGCTGAACTCAAAACATCAATCTTCTAACTACTGCTCGTCAACCCCAAATTTTGTGCTGCACCAAACGGATTTTTAGCTTAACGCTCCGCGTGGTATATTATTTACTTCAACATTTAAAAAAGTCCGCGGGCTTACTCAACCGTGGCATCGTGAGCAGATTTCCGCACGACCCCCCAACGAAAAATTCACACAGATGGCGGAGTAAGCATAATCAGGGAAACACAACACTAGATTCTATAATTGAAGCCGCTCAAAAAGTCTTCTTATTACACTTTGCTAGGGGGCCACTCAAAAAGAGTTGTTTCTGGATTAAAAGTTTGTGCTGATTCTAAATTTATAAACTCTGAAATCCTATAATCTCTACCCAATATCCCTCTATAGCCTTGTTCAACCTATGTTTTTCACAAAAACTGCACCATAATTTTTTTTTTGCTGATTGCCAGGAAATTGCAAAAGCTGACTAGAAATTTTTGATTTGAACCAAAAACAGCGACTCTATGACCACATATCATAGCATGCCTTGATCTCTCCATATTCTTAAAGCTGGTTCCTAGATAATTCACAGAAAAAATCTACCCTGCATGAAGAATAGGAATGGGGCGTTACAATAATTTTTGTAAGAAATACATCAGCATGCAAACCAAATGTAGGAACAGCTTTCCCTTCTTGAATTTTTGCCATTTCATCAAAGATAATAGTAGGTTTTTAGGCAGGAGAATGTGTGAAGCATAGCAGTCTGCAGTCAATTCTTTTTCAACAGCATTCCTGGGAGCACATATAGGTTCATAAGATTATTATACATAATATAAGATTGAGTTTAACATATCAAGTTATAGGTGTTATGAGCCTACTAGAAACAGACTCTAAAAGGGTCTGCAAGTACAGAGCGATTTTAATGGAATTGGAAGCATGCAATCATGATATGCGAGTTATTTTTATCATAAATCAATTAGTTATAGTAATAATTATATGGGTTCGGCAGAGAAATTTTCATTGCATGGACTCTTATTTTTATGGCTATCATCTATAAGCTTCTTCCATACTTTCTAATGTGATAGCAAAAATGTTGCCTAAAATTGGATAGCGGTATTTTTACAGCAATAGGTCCATAGGTAACCCTTAGCCTAAATGTATTAGGTTTGTCATAATTAACCTGCTCAGACTTAGGATGATACCTGGTGTTGGTTTTTCTGGTTTACTCAATCAGTCTAGATTCTAGAACAGCTTGACCTAGTTTTCTAGTAAAAATCATTCTCTTTGTGACACATGACACACATAAAAGAAGTACTTGCTCATGAACTTTGAATAAGGCACCACCAGATCTTTTTTCTATAATGGGTGGCTTTAAACGTAATAATATTATATGTTTTCAATTATAGCAAAGCTTTAGGGTATTTTCTTTATAAATATATCTGAGCTAAATAAGTTTGGACTCTGAAGTCATCATTAAAATAGTATAAAAAGTATGCATTTTAACCAACAGCATTGTTTTAAAAACATTGCTTATATTATAATATATATAGTTCAATTTAAATTAGTTGGTGAAGCTCCACTGTACAAATCTAAAATATTCTCTAGAGTCCAAACTAACCTGATCATGCTTCTCATTACTTTTTTTGTAAATTTTGTTACAATATTTAAAGTTATTAGCTTTAATATTTTCAAGATAGTTGACCATTTTATACAAAATTAGGGGAAAACAACTCCTTCGAAAGTTTGAAGAGCTTTTGTGGCTAACTGGGTGAACAGAGCAGTCCAGAGTTTTCACAGATTAATTAGGACCTTAAAACACTCAATTTCTAAAAAGAATTGTGTGGCCACCCCTCCGAATGTGATGAGTAAAAGATAATTGGAGGTTACTTCTAGACTATGAGAAATTTTTAACTAATAAGCTAATGAGCAAACAGCCTGGCTTAGTTATAATTTCAAATTACTAAATGGCTCCTAGGTGACCCCTAAAGTTACTTGAGCTCTCTGGCTTGGTTTACACACCTTTTAAATATGCTTTGGTAAAACTATAAGTTTCTACTATTGCGAAAGGTGTGGGCCATGGTACTCTGTTCTGTGCTGATGAGGGGACAAATCCCGAAACAGCTGCTGTCCACAGATATATATATATATCTATATATATATATATATATATATATATATATATATATATATATATATATATATATATATATATATATATATATATATATCAAAGTATAGCAGGATGTTTGCTCAAAAGTGGAATGAGGAAAAACAATCCAATTTAGGTTCATAATATTTTATTAAGCTAAGCCAAAGGTCCATAAAATATGAAAGCGATAGCCAAGTAAAATTCTGTGAGTCTAGCAGTGACAGACACAGAATAGCTACTATGTTAGTTACAAATGATGATAACTGTGGATTGTTTGAATAATAATAAATAACAATAGAAAAAACTGGGCATCAACTATATAAATACAGGTTAATGTAATTATTAATGAGTATAAATAGCAGAATTTTATACATTGCGAAATTGCAGCAGACACATAATAATTTACAAAAATAAAGAATGCATAAACTTAACTAGTTGACAATAGAATCTAACTAGCATGGGTATAATAATCTGAACAATAATGAACAAAGTTACATATTCTATATAAAAGATCAGTTGCAAAAACTGGCTGCGCTCTAACATTGTAAATATTCTACAATAAAATATCATCAAACTATACTGAAACAAGTTTATGTTTTGTGATAAAGTAAAACATTATAATATTAATAACCAGCAAATATGTGGGAATAACCAAAACTACGAAAAGCAAGTATCCCCTTGGGCATGAAGATGTATGTCAAATGCATTATTGTAAGACACTAGTATTTTCCTTGCGCAATTGTCACCACTCTACAAAAAAGTAATGCAAGTATGATGTATACGACATTAATACAGTTTATACACAAGCATCAACTACCACGTAGACTAAGAACTTGCTATGCATATGTATTGTTAGAAAACATAATGAACACATAGGTTGGAAAGACAACTTCAAACTTTCAAGTAATGAGTTTAACTCGGTTTTTCCTAATTATTGGTGTTGATTAGTTTTCAACCAGTAAGCTGGGCAACACAATAAAAAGATAACTAAAAGCGCAATACCTTAGCTGAAGAGTAAGCATTAAACCGGTGAAATGCAAATGTTCAATAATTTTATAAAATATATGTTTGGGTAACCACTATAAAATAGAAGGCGGCCATATTGTTCATACTACACCAACAGGAAGCTGACTAGAATTAGTACCTGGAAGCTTTATTCACATTTCGGCTCTGATTGGCTGATGAAACTATTCTGCTTGTTTTGTTTTTAACCAAGACTGTGGAGTTTGCTTTGTTTGCTTGCTCTTTAGCATAAAGTAATATACTAATCTCTTTCTGTGAATTCTCCAGAGCTATCTCTAATGCTGTACTCCCATCCTTGAAAACACAACAATTACTTGTTTATATATCTTATATACTAAGGCAGTGCTTTTATTTAAACAAAGTTTTTACATACAATCTTTTAATCAGCGAACTGCTTAAAAATTTCCAAATATAGGCATAAACGTAGATGCAAGGTATTCATGGTAAAGTTATCAAGAGCTTCAAACGCGAAATAGTGTGTAAAATGTCAATAACTCGAAACCATTGAATAATATTATGTTGATGACACAGACAACTACAGCTTAGGAAAACTTGACTTTTAAACACTCAATCTGTGCAGAAGATTCGACTAACCGTATCTTTAAGAGACATGTCAATATCAGGGTGGGAGAGTAACGTCTTCACAATATCAACATGGCCGTGCTCAGTGGCACACATGAGAGCGGTAGAACCATCGTCATCTTTCATATTAACATCTGCACCCGACTCTAGCAACAACTCCACCATCTCCAGTCTACCGTGTGAGACGGCCAGCATCAGGGCTGTCTGTCCAGCCTGAATAAACATTATAAGATGCAGCATATCATCTCCACCACAGGGTGTACTCTGCTAAACCAACGGGATAAAGTGTTGGTTTTCAGTACTTATATATGGCGATTGCTGCTGCAGCAGCAACAGCACATTATATTAGGTCATATTTAAAATCATCATATCTGAATTAGTCTATATCCAAATGTGGAAAACAGTTCAAACAGTAAATCGCCACAGTGTGTACGTAGCCTTGTTCCTTATGCAAAACTTTTACGAGAGCATCACAAGCTTATCTTCACTTCATTACACAAGCAAACCAACACTGGTTCAACATCTCATACTTTAGAGATGCACAAATATCAATAGGGTTAGATGAAAAAAAGCAGAAATTATGTATAAATAATATCGCTTAGCAATAAACTGCAATAAAAAATAATCATGTAGTGTTTAGTTTCAGGCCACAATAAAACTTTGACAAACCTGGGTTGATGTTGCACTGAACTAGAAAAGTAATAAATGATATGCAACCTTGTGTTGAGGAGGCATTTGGGGTTATAAGATTGACTTGACAATAGAATGAATAGAGAAGATAAAACAACTAACTGAACGGACATTCTTACAAACCAAAGTAGTAGCAAGTTTATTTCCGCAAACAAGGATAAGAGCAGAACTATTATAAACAGTAAATGAAACTATACCCACATTAAAATATGACTCTACACAACCATGGTCAGCTAAAATGTGCACGTAATGCATTAAGATTCACAAAATTCCAAAAGCATCACATTAGACAGCTGCTGTTCACCAACTCACTTGAGCAGTAAATACCTAATATCCACCATATTTATTTAAATTGAAATTGTCAAAGAGACTTTCAATGAAAAGTACGTATGATTCTATTGCAGCCGTTAGTAGTGAAATGTCTTTTTATAACCCATAGAAAGACGATACAAACCTGAGATGCAGCTAGGTTGACATTTCCTCGACTCAGAAGAAGTTGAATAGCAATCCTGTCATCTTCTGTCTGCACATCAGCGAGGGCCGCCAACATTATTGGCGTATAACCAGCTTTATTCTGTAGATTGACATCTGCCACGCCACTATCCACAATCAGCTTCACTATGGGAAAGTTACAGTGGGACACGGCGTAGTGTAGGGCTGCATTACCCTAAAACACGACACGAAATAAAGTGTGTGTTTTTAGAGTCTATATAGACAACGAAAACAGCATGATCTGCTAAATTTCTAAGTTTTAATGCAAGCTACTAACGTTGCCGTCAGTCATGTTGACAATGTATTCCAATAACTCAATAGAGAAGTCCTCGAAGCAGGCCATGTACCCATCTACCTCTTTCAGGTTAGCTTGCTGGCTGGAAGCAACTTTGAACCAATCCTGCTGTATCACTGACAGAGCAGAAGACTAAAGAAAAAGTGGATTATCTGTAGACCAGTAGAAGCCTTCCACAGACACATGTAGAGTTCTATTATACATACATATTCACTGGCAATTTATTATCTCACAGCAACACTTGCTATTACAACTCATTTTAGAGCTGATGGTTGAGCAGTTATACTGAGGCAGCATACTGAAACTGTATGCAAGACAGTACATCCCAACATATTCAGAAATGATGCCAACAACCTTATCCCTAATTCTACACACAACACTAGCTGCAGTGCTCAAACATACCATTTTGGTGTTGGGAACCATATCGCCGCTCTCCAAGTGCTGCTGGACTATGGAGCAAGCAGCCTGAAGTTCGACATCGATATCAATTCTAAAAGCAGGTAAAGAATCATGGCGTAAACTCAGCTTGTTTGTCACAGTTTCATCATGGATAAAGTAGAGTTCGACAACAAACTTCACAAATCTTTGGTAAAGCCACAAGAAAAGAAACACTCACTCTTCTTGACTTTTAGATTTGACAAGGTTGGATGTTGTAGTCTGATCATGATCACAGTGGTAGGAGACGTCACCTTTCCGGCCATCATACGTCCCTTCCTCAAAACTCACTTCTGACTCCTCATCTGTGTATATGTCAGCATCTTTATCATCTTCACCACCAGATATACCGTCATTCACATCTTCACTGTATTAAACACACTTATTTTTTATTCTACCAAACTTTATAACAAACTAAATGAAAATATATAATGAGTCTTTTTACAACAAATGGCCAACAAGCCTGACATTCTATCTTAGTATTTTTACACAGAAAAGGATGCTGTATACTTTTTTGCGTGAAAATAATCTAAAATCACCCAGTCCAGATGTTAGGGAAGACAACTTGCATTACATACAGAACCTATATCAAACTATGTACAATACTGAAGTAGCACAAGATAAGATAATAGCTAGTAAACAAACATGACTTCTGTGACTTCAGCCTGCTCTGCGAAGGTAATGTTTCTGGGTGGGGTGGAAGCAGAATCTTTCTTCATAATAGACCTCAGGCTATCCTGAGTATGAGTCTTGCTATTGTTTTGGTGCTGGGATGAGAAGCTACCAACAGAGTGTGTGGCTATTGACACATCAGATGCAGTGCCCTTTGACAAATCATCTATGTTGTATCTGAATATAATCAATAATCAATGAATAGAACATTGTGCCTCATAATCATTTGGGCAAAATTTTCATTTCACAAAAATAGAGAAGATTTAGAAGAAACGTTTAGCTAAAATATGATGCGAAACCTAAAATATTATTCAAAAGTTTTATTTAAAAGATAAACAAAATTGTAGCAAGAAAACAAATACTGCAAAGTTTAGATCCTCAACAGTTTTGCAAGTAATAGGAAATAAGATACTAATTTGTAGCCTGAGAACTACAAGTAGTGATATCATCCAACTGTTTAATGAAGATATACTGTCGTTCCATAATGTATTGATATGCTGATTTGTATCAGCTAAACCATACATCATTGTCTCAGCTTTTCAGTACAAATTACAAAGTATTACGAGATGCAGTGTACAGTTTCTGGTTTTAGCTGGATGTGTATATTATACATTGTTAAGTGATTACCAGTGCAGGCAGGGCAATTCACTACATTGTTATATCAAATATCTATTCTACATTGTTCTCCATGTAACACAGCATACAACAAGATAACTACTTATTCAGGGTGTATCACCTGATAGAAACAGACGAACTATTAACAAAACGGCACGGTGTGCTATTTAATATCAATATCACAGTCTATGTATTCCAGCTGATATTTCTGTGCTCTATTCAGTTAAATATTCTGACAACAAAATATAAGAACTTTAAAAAAAAATTGACTGACTGAAATGAAAAACATATGGGCTATGACTCACTGTTGCCCATATTTACATCTGGGTCTGTTGTAAATGTTGTGGCGATTGTTTAGTTTGATTGGAGATGTTAGGAAATTTGAAAATCCGTCATCACAGTATCATAACATAGTTTTCCACAGAGATAACTCCCAAATGTTAATTTTGGTTTTTAAAAAATAACTTGTTAAAACCTCAACGCTGCCCCTTACTTGCAAACACTTGGTTTAGTTTAGTTACTTTAACCAAGGGAAGTGTTGGGGTTTATGATCAATAGTAGTGCAAAATTGAAACTAGCTTAGTTTTCTATAAGTTTAAGTATCAGCATCAGTGTACGTGTTGAGTGGTGGCAATAGCTGGGTTTAGTATGTTTCACAGGGTATAGATTGTTCATGAATATTGAAAGAGAGTGTTGACGGTGACTTTCCATTACACCTTGCTTTCAAATTGACTATGGAGCAATTACAATATTACACATGAAATGGCTGGCCCTGTGAAATACCTAATGTGAGTATATACCGCATTATTGCGATTATGGTGAGTATTGCTATCATCATGATTATGGCTGTGTATGGTTCAGTCAATATATTAGAAACAAATTGCACGAATTCCCTCACCTAGCTTTAAGTGGGTCCCCAGACATTTCTGTTTTATTTCTCTCAATCTCAGCTGTAGATGTGGTGATGTAAGTAGAATTGTCATAACGTTTCATTCTCTCTGCTTGACCAGTGGGCGGAGGCTGACTTTCTCGAGCTGTCATTTAGATATCATATTACAACTCACAAATCTCATTGAATAATAGAATGTGCTGCATATTTCTATGTGATAAAGGTACACAACTTCGTTACTACAGCATGACATAATAGATGTGTTTATACTTACAGAAATAATTAGAGAAATCAGGTAATTTAGCGCTGAACATTCTTGAACTGCTAGAAACCATTCTCTGCATTTCATCGCCTGACTCTAAAATTAATACTGACATGCATACATGACTAAATAACAAACAACATATTATGAATATTATATTGGCTCTAAATTTTAAATACAAGAACGTGGCTTACTCCGGTGAGGTGATAAATCTGCAACAAGAAGAAAGATTTCAGTTTGCATAGTTTGTATTCAAAAGCAAAAATATGCAATTCAAAATAAAAAGACAGTTCCAGTTAACTTAAAAAGCATTAAACTGTCTTTCTCAATTACGGTTTTTATTATTTTTCAAGCAAATGTTTTAACCACTACTCAACATAATGTAAACACATGTACGGTACATTGTGTTTAAACCACTTTTTGCTACAAAATGTCTGCATATATCTCTAGTGTTTCCAGGCCTTTAATGTTAAACAGCTATTGAGTAGATAAATAAACTATCATGAGATTGGTTAGAGCAATTGTGCCCTTTCAACTGTAGCTCTGGGTAGATTACTCCACCAAGAGTCCAGAAAGTGGGATAGAATAACTAGCTGTAAAATATTAGTCTAGGAGTACAATGCATAAAATATAGGAGGTTTAAATTGACTAGTTCAGACCTTTTCTCGTAAGAGTTTCACTATATTCTTCATGGACTTGAGAGTTACCAGCAGTGTGAGAGGTACTTGACGATCTACTAGTCGATGAACTGTCTCTAGCTGAGTGGAGAGCTGGAATTCTCTCCCCTGTAATTACAAGTACACAGAGTATTAACGAGATTGAAATTGGCATAAAACACTTTTTTTCTAAATACTGTTTTGGTATGACTCATTATAGAAGCACTATTAACTTGAGTAAGTCAAATAGAAACAGCGGTGGAATATATTTTGTATACATTTGCTGACTTCAGTGGCCACTATTATGAAACTTTAGTCTCCACTGGGATTCGAACCCGAGACCTCCGCTCCGGCTGGCAAGTTGGCACGCTAACTATCACACCACTCGGAGGAGGCCACTCGGTAAACTCAACACTACAACTATAGCCTGTGTATATGTATAACATACCACTCTTCTGACTGACTGAAGTAGTATGTGTGATGACTGAATGACTGTGGGTGGATAACTGGTCACTCGGAGTGGCTCCTGATACCTGCTCGGTAACTGTTACTATGCTTTCCTTCTGCACATCTGCAAGTAGAAAATCTCAGCTTCAACCAGCATGTTTGTTAGACACACAATTGTTTGAAGAAACTACACTAAACTATACTAAACTACACTCTACTATACAGTATACTGCAAGACACTTCACTGCACTAAACCATACTAAACTACACTCTACTATACAGCATACTGCAACACACTTCACTGCAGTATACCAAGCTGTACATTGCAAAAAACTTTGATGAGCGGCTTTTACAATGCAATGCAACTCGGTGAAATTTCAACTTGGCCAAATTGAACTTCTGACTGAAGATCATGAAAGTATAAACACAACTTTAGCCATACTAAACTACACTCTACTATATAGTATAGTCATAAACCTGGTATATTAGGTCTAGAGAGCAGTGCTCTACACCCCATACTGCTACAGGTTAATGGTGCTCAGCCCTATTTCTAAACTATACTAGTGTCTTCATGCATGCTGCAAACACACCCCCCCCCCTGAACCCCGCCTACTTTTCCTTTTCCTACAGCTACTAACCGGGCTCAGTTTTGACATCATATACGATTTCTGTTACAGAGCCACTATCTTCAACCAATCCTTCCTCTTGCTTTACAGCATATGCATTGCTACTGGCCATCTGTGAAATCTTCTCAATACCACCCGACATCTACAGCAACACGGTGAAATTAATTTGTCCGGAGAACAAACTTATTGAACAAAACTTGACCACACAGATGTCGTGGGGGTAAGGTGGAGCAATTTCACTTTTTTAGCCAAAAACCAACGAAAGCAGCTAATTGCTTACAATAGTTCATTTCTAGTGGATAAACCAGTGTTGTGATTCTTAGTATTAATTACATTAAACTACATTAAAATTTATTATGTGAAAACTTACCAGCAAAAAATTGCACTAGCTGTATTGCATAACACAGCAAAAACTAAATTGATGACATATTGTTTCCATTACTTGATATTTCTATACAAAGCGTTTTTGCCTTCAATCAAACGCCTGCCTATTTCTGATAACATTAAACTGATCACAACAGTTTTGCTAACCTTTCCAGTTGTTTGGCTGTACCAAATTTGACCCAATTCACTCATACCAGCACTTTCAGGAGCATTTTATTTTTCAATTATGTAACATTTCACCTCGCAATAGTCAAAATGACAATACAAAACCAATTACTCAGTATTAAAGTCTTGAAGCAACTAGAAAACACTATTATTTTAAAGAAAGTATTTACCTTTTTTTTTACAATATTTGACACAACACTATAGTTACAACATAGTAGTTACAAAACTGTAGCTATATATGTATTTATCACCTTTCTCCGCCATTTCCTGATGTAGCTAGATATATGTATTATGCTATTCCTTTTTCTGGACCAACTATTGTCAACTTATAAAAAAAACAAATTATATCAATATATACTTCAACAAAAAGTAATACCTCAGTTTTTGGAGAAGATAGAAGTTCATCAACATATTCTTTACTGATTTCTCCTGATCTGGATACACCAGCAACATACTGTGGCTTGGACAGTTCACTAACTCCTGCTCCACTAGCTGTTGAAGCCGTACTGGTTTTTATTACTTTAGTAGATGTGAACGTTCTTGCTGGTGTAATCTTTAAAGCTGCAAAATGAAGTCAACAAAAATAATCTTCAACTTATTTTCTGTATGCAGCAAATTAATGTCTGATCACACCTGATGTCCCACTTTTACTGAGTAATTGTTCAAAAGCTTCCAGTATATAGAATAGCTAAATTCCTATGCTCAACGCATGCATTACCATTTCATTTCAAAGCATTTTAGAAGCAAGAAACTTACAAGAAGATTGTGGTAGTTGAGATTCATTAGATGTACTGGTGGCAGTTGCTTGTCCAGTGTGTCCGGTGTACAGCTCCTGTAAAAAGGTTGATAAACGTTAAAACGATAATAATATTAAGCTTTGTACAGCAAAACACTGATGGCATCGATCGCCATCAAACATAACACCACTTCAACGTTGAATAAGAAAGAGATATATGTGGTATACAATGAAGCTCATAAACTAATAATTAACATAGTAAGAAGTAACAATTTGCTGACCGAAATCACAGCTTTGTAAGATCAACTAGCAACACAATATCACAAACTCATGACTTTCACCACATGGCAGGACATCATCATTATTACAAATTATAAGAAGCTCGGCGGAGATGCTGGGTGAACCCTATTGAGTCATCACCGTATGACCTTGAACTCATAGATAAATAGCTATTCACTAACTCAACGTTCTCTTGTGTCAGAAATTCAATCTATACAGGGTGTCACCTGACTATCACACAATATCAGATAATATAGTAGCGCACTAGAACAAGGGTCATGCCTTGCAGCCCTCCTCTGACTCATTGCTCCCCCCCCCCCCAACAGACATGCTTCATTTTTGGCGCATCAGCATGAACCTGTACATCACGCAAGTTCTCATCAAATACAGAAGATATTGTTTACCAAAGACAGTATGTTGAAGTGGGGAAACAGCGAGAAAGAATGACATTGAATGGTACAAAATAATTTGGATAGTAAATTCCAGATTGCTCTAATACAGTCTGGTAAAATACTGGACCCCAAAATAAACATCACAGTAAAACAGAGGTAAAACATGCATTAGGGAGCAGATTCTCTGCCCGACATTCAGACTACAGCCGACAGTGACTAAGCAACCAGTTAGAAACGAGATTTCTATGACCTATATTAACGTTTAGCCCAAAGCAGGAAGAGGGGAAGGTTGGCTAACATAACAAAGCTACCAACAATGGGATAGCCATGCAGTGATGGAAATCAGGAAGTGCTGTGTATTATATCTAGGTGACCAATTGCTACCACCAACACTTGACAATCAAAGGGTAAGAGGGTTGTCACATTTCTGGAATACACATAAAGTCATAAACCATTAGTTAAATGGGATAAACACAAATCAGGTCAGACAAATAATTATAAACAACTAAAAATATAACAAGGTGATGATGCAGACAGAAAGGGAAAGGACAGCGGAAGTGAGAAAAATTGAAGTAGCTTAACCAATTTCTTGGGTAGACACATCTTTCTGTTTGATGGAGTCAAGAATCAAACTATTTACTAATACTATTCTAGTTATCCTCAAACATTTGGTTATGCAGAGATGAATGTGTCTGTAAAATTTCTAAAGCAACACCATGCCGGCCTTCTGAACGAACTGCTTAACTGTGGGCTACAAGAAACTCTAGCTATATTACACAAGGTACTTGGATCTAGCGTCATGGGACAGTTGCTTGGGGTAGCTGCAAGCATTTGTTGCACTAACGTATATAAATGTGCCATAATAGTTGCATTCTATAGTAAAACTGAAAGATATAACATTGCAGATTTTATGATGTGTCACTTTTCTGAGTTGAATGGCAAACATAAAAAACTATTTTGTGCACATTGCACTACTTCAAACAAAAGTATGACATAGTGAAGAAGAGAATAGCCCTGGCTATAGATAGCTATAGTCCTACCAATCTTCTAACTACAGCTAAGTGCTTGCATCAAGTTACCCAATCATATAGGACTTGCTATTATCAAGTTTCAATTTTACAAGAGCATCATTACATAGATCCCACGGCCAGTTCATTACAATATCCCACATGATCATGTAGCATATGTCAAAAGTGCAAGACAATATGCCTTTCTTTTTATATCACAGAAAAGTGACTGAAGCAACACAAATTTTCAACTAAATTATATCTTTACAGCTCCTTAATCAAATGCAGATATTATGGAACACCCCAAACCCCACCAAATCACAGGAGTATCTATGCCAACCGTATAGAAAGAGTGCCACCCTGAAGAAAGTGATCTAGCATGCAGCTGACATGTTAACCTGCTAAGAGGAAGCATATATGCACTAGACTAGGAGATTAGGCTGTGTGCTAACTGCCCGTTCAGCTGTTACCTTTACAATCGTATACCGATGAGCAGGCCGTAGTTCCAGCGTGGTGGATACAGTGGCCTGCTTCTGGGGTGCCACGGGCTCAGTATTACTAGCCCTGTCCGTGGTTTCTGGCTATATGACACACAACAAACAGCAATGGCAATGCAAAAGCGTGAGTAGAGGAAAGAATGAAATATATGGGATAGCAGGAGCTAGAATAAGTTGTAAAGTAAGTGATTTACAACTTATTCGATGCACTCACTCGGCAAGCAGACACACAGTGCATAGTTCTGCACAAAATGCTTTTGGTGTTAAGTCTATGAAACACAGCAAACACAGTCATAATAAACAATAAAACTACTTGGAGTTGAAACAGTTTCCAATATGTGAATGGTAGTATTAGTCAGCTAGAGCAACAAGCAGAGCTGGGGTTACCTGAGTATTTGTAGCGCTGTCGCAAGTAAGTACTAAATCTGTCCAGGTTGGCTGAGTGCGAGTTGAAGGTCGTACTGCACAGAAATTATCCTTCATTCTGACTGTAGGTTTCACCGTGACATCTACTGTGTCATTACTGACGCCCACATCCACACCCCTGTTGTGGAGAAAACAAGGTCTAATGGGACATGCTAAATAATGACTTAGATATTTATTCAACAAATTATTGATGTAAGTTCCAACTGACAAAAACGTTACTTGGAATACATCGAAGGTGAATAGTAAAAGTTATTAAACAAGCAAGAACTGTAGAAGTAGAAATAATATATTACAGCTGCTACCTAAATGTTGAAACAACTTTGGTTTATTTCTTATATTAAGGCAAACCAGCTTTTAATGAATAATCTGTTTTGGTATAAAATCTATTTTCAAGCACTTACAGTCCAATACAATGACTATAAACCATAACCAAATAAATATAGCTAAATATATGTTGAACTACCAGCTATGCTAGTGCAACTTTACGTCACCTCAAGCTGGATGAAGTTTTCATTCCAGATTCTTTAGTTTCCGGTTTAGCCGTCACACCAACACTCTTCACAGACCTCCTCAGCAGTCCCGTAATAAACGCCACCAGATCTTTCTGGGTGCCTCTGTGCATCGCCTAACAACAGTGAATTAGTAGAGCATATAGCTTCCTATCAACCAGAGTAAAACTGACTTGAACAAGGAACTTTTACTAGAGTACTTATGACACACCTCCATGAACCTCCTCTGAATGACGTGTTTCTGCAGCTGCCATGTCGTCTGCTGACCCATAGTCAGCAGTCCAGACTCAACTTCCGAATAATCGGAGCTGTCGGAGGACTGCATCTTCATTTCCTGTCAACACACACTTTATACACAGCTTCAATTCGCTCTTTTACAAAAATGCCATTATTTATAGTAAAAATAAATATAAAGTTAGAATTAAGCAGCTAAGAAGTCAAGAGCCAGTACTAACGAACCTGAATAATATCCTCGATGTCTACATTAATGCCACAGCTCCTTGTCAATGGTTTTTCTTCCTGGTATGAGAACTCAATGCATACATCTCTCATACTGGGCTTCACCTACACAAACAGTAAACCAGGTAATTTCGTCACCACACTTGGTAACATCCAGAGAGACAACTCCCATATCCTGCTGGTGCACTTCAGTTTGCATACAAAGTCTAGACTTTAGAGCCTAGATGAGCATCAGCTGACAGTTCTGTCTAATATTTAGCCAGTTTCAGCTTGCAAGAACCACCCACCAATGTATTTACAAAGAAAAATTAGAAAAATGTCTTTTACATTTAACCATTGTGCAAAGAACACTTGAAGAACCCATTCATACTATTTCATGTTGTTTTGCAATCAACACTTGCATACAAATATAAGAATACTATGGAGATTTGCTGAAGACAGCTTAACGACACTTGATTAGCTTAGAATGAATGATCTATTACATCCTTAAGTGTGTATGCCGTGATGTGTATTAATTGGGCTTTTATTTCAAATATTAGCAACAATTCTTTTATAACTTTAGGCAGACCAACAACTTTTGCACTTACAAGTTATGAGCTAATTACATAAATATATGTTACCTGCAGCCCTACATTCCTTAGCTCAGGTCTGACTGGTTCAAGATACACCGTCTTTACTTCAGTTTCCTTTACTTTGATAGTTTCCGGTGCAGCATTGACATCACCATCTCCTACACCAAAAGACCTCATTGCAGCTCGTTTACTAGCCAACGCTGCCTCTCCCTCTACAAATAAATGTTGAAATCATCTCAGCTTCCAACCTGTAGCAGTTCTACACTCCTATAGGCTAACATTCTAGTGATATGCACATTTCAGATTATGTGGCAATAATTAATACAAATGAGTCTGTTCCGATCACTTATTTATTAGCTAACAACAACACTTATTGATATTTCAAATACATTTTAATTATATAAAATTATTTTGTTTTAAAGCAAAAGTGCAATATGTGCTGGCCGAGCAACTATTATAGCGTTAGTTACAAATTACCAATTTCAATTGCATTTTTCCCTCAAAGCATAATGCTTCACCAATCTTCAGTTGAATAAATGTCTTGCAGGTTTCTCTACATTTCTCTACATTCATTTCTCTAGGAAATGCTGAACTTACCTTCTATCCAGGCTTGTATTTCCTTCTCTTTAATTCTTTGCACCTGCTCGCTCATAGTGTGGTAGGCTTCGGCTTCAGTTAAATACTCAACAGTGACATCATAGTTCCCCACTCCAACACACCGGGATGGTTTGGGTGGTGCTTCTTGCACTACAGTCTGTATAACCTTTGAAAGACATTTTAACGCACAGTTGTAGCAAAAGCAATGCAACTTAAATATCCAAATAAAACCATTTTAGTTAGCAATAATCACTGTGTGTATTTGAAATGTTAAACAAGTTTTACAGATAGAAAAAACTGATACCTTTTCAATCTTTGTGTCCTCTGCATGTATATCGTAGTCTCCTACACCTATAGATCTCATGCAACTAACACCACTCTTGTCAGTTAACTGCTCAGCCAATGTCTTCTTATCTGCCTTCAATCTCACTATTCTTTCCTAAAAGTACAAAAGTACCCATAAAATCACTGATGAGATAGTATTATAATAGAATACAGAGATGACCCTAAGACATTATAAAATGATTGAAATATTTGTTATATTTTAATTTGTATGCAACATGTAACATTGTATACACCCTATATTACAGCATATAGTAACTCAATACACTCCATATTACAGCATATAGTTAATAGTAACTCAATCAGTCCGAATACCAACTAGATTTTAGAACTTAGTTAGCCACAAAACATGATAAGATGTGTTGTTGAACTCTATTAAACTACATCAGAGTTGCAGGAATAATAAAATTAGGACTATAGCTAGAATGAGGTAAAATTGTTGTACTAGACAACTCCCAATATGAATTTCTGTTCCGTTAGTATTACAGAATGTAGTCCTCTCATATCACATTGGGTACTGGTTGCAAACTAACTAGGGACACAACACATATGGCATAAGTTTTGATGAGGTTATAAATTAGGAATTACATAATTAACATATATAACAGCGTCAACTTTTATTTACATACATATAATAATATAACATGCGTTCTTTTTTAGAAACTAGATTTGAGGTATAGCCTCCCACTCTGATGGTGAGCTGTGTTGAATTTGAACGTCATCAGCAAATCAAAATTGAGTTATATCATCAGCTAAGCTTAAGAGTAGGTCATCTAAAAGCATTCTAAACAAGCCTAAGTTGCACATAATAGCCCTGGTGAGCCCCAAAGTGCAGGTAGTAATCCTAACTTACCTGCATCATTGGAATGACCTTGACTTGTTCTTCCAGTTCCTGCATTCTCTGCAAACTGAGGGCCATGTGATTCTTGATCTGCCTAACAGATTGAGCAGAGATGGTGAGAGCTGTGTCACCTACAGTGAGTGTATGTGAGTGTAAGTAAGTGTAAGCAAGTGTAATATTAGTCTATTCTTAATTTTTCAGCACTGGGAAACAATCAGATTGTTGATCATAAATATAGCATTGCATATATGAAATCGAAACTTGAGTTACCGAATTTACTAAAAGACACATTTTGGGCATATTTTATGAGAATACTATATGAATCTCTGCTTAGACAGTTATTATTGTGTAATGGTTGAAAAATGACTCGTCAAAAAAAGGCATTCTAAACTAATTAAATTTTCAGTTTTTATGAAGTTTAACTCAATTGTTAAAGAAGAACTGTTTCACAGAATAATTTTGAGATAGTGACCAAATGGTTGTCATCTGTTAGGGCCTAGGCAGCAAAGTGAAAGATTAAGATCAACTGCTGAGCTGAATATATTACAGCCTTGTAGGTGTTTACAGCTGAATAGAAGCTGTCTAATTCAGGCATGCAGTTTTCTCACGTAGCAGAAACATCACAACTAAATGTGTCCATTGCACTACACCACACTTGGGTAAGCCTTTTAAACAAGAATTGAAAGTGAAGTAATAGAACTGTTGATATCAAAGATGATTGCATTATAATTAAAACCATTGTTATTCTGTACCATCACCTATACTATTATTATTTTACTAATTAAAATCAAATTAACCAGCAGCGAAATTAGTATTATAATTATTATAATTAGAGGTACAAATGCTGTAAATTAAAATTAGCATGAAGACATAATATAGTTTTAGAATTATAATTAGAATTTAAATTACTATATTAATATAAACCATAAATTAAACAGGAATTAAAATCAAGACAGTTGTGGGATTATAATTACAAATAAAATTACTACAGCTTCATTATACATCATATATTAGAATTGAGTCTGAAAATAATGCATTTTTGGTTAAAACTTTAAAATTTAACCAAAACTTGTAAAAGATTTGTTCATTATTAAAAAGGTATTTAAATTTAAAAATTAGAACTGAAAGTAAAAGAACAAATAATTAAATTCAAATTAAATTTAAATCAGAAATTTTCTTGAATTCAAATTCCAAAACTAGAAACGAGAAATTTTTTAGAATTTTATTGAAACAAAAGATAGTCACAATTCAACAGAGTTGAAATAAGAATTGAACTAGAATATTAACTAATTTTAAATTTAATTTTATCTACGTCTGCACTAAGCAAACTTCTAGAATCTAGAAGCTGAGAAGAAGCAGGTTTTGGCATGCAGTAGTGTATTGAAAGTGTTATGCATTCTGTAGAAACAGCACAGTCACAGCCCCAGCAGCTACACATACACTATATTTACTCAACCCTGTGTGTGAAACTAATCATTCATGCAGCAAGGCATTGTGCACATTACCTTGAAGAATTTCTGCTGATTTTGGGTCTTGATATAACAGTATTATACAATTATAGCCCATTATGTGTAGGTAAAAGAAAATAATAATAGAAAATTAGATACTATCTTTAAACTTGACTGAATTTCATTGAATAACACTGGATAAGGCGCAATCAATGGGGTTATTTGTTTCACTAAATTCCACAAATTCAATTTCCAGTCACACAATCAATAGCTATGAGTCAATAAGCATTTATAATAAAAGTATTGGCATCTAAAATACCTAAATCGTCTAGGCTGTATCCATGCTTCGTGATTATTGCCCTTTATTTTTCATACCACTGAGCTTTATAAAAACAATTACAAACCCAACTTTGAAATAATAATTAATTACTATTTCAATGAAATATCAAGAGCTTCATGCTGTACCAAAAACTAAGTACAATTAAACAAAAGTCGTGCCTGTCAACAAAAATGACTCTGTATTTGTAACAACTGCAGTAGCAAACAATTTGAATAACCTAACTTTATGTAGCCTACACATTGGTTTAAGCTGTAAATCTAAATTCCATGCGAAATTTTTAGCAGGAATTTGTACTAGATTGTCGATTATTTTTGAAAATTCCTCCAAAGCCCGTCCCTTACCCTGAGATGGCAGGAAACACATAGCAGAGAGGTTGTCTATTAATATAGAAGAGAATATTGTTTGACATACCACTGTCTGGGAGGTGGGTGGCCATTGTCTCTGCCAGCTGTGTAGATGTAACTATGCGACGAGTAGTCTTGATTTGATTTGAGTAGTTGGTGGCAGAGTCAATAGTGTCAGTTGAGTCAGACTTTGCTAAGTGACTACCAGAACCACTGCTATAAACAGATAGATATGCAGTATATATGCAGCCCATTGATGTCTCCAATAAAAACCATTTGCTTTCCTTCACCACAGCAATAACTCTTTAGACATCTCAATGAATAAGCATAGAATTAAGATGCTAATACTTGATACTGACAGATTTACTTGTTCTATGAATGAAATACTCTGCATGATAGAGACTGAGTAAGGAACACTGAGGATGTCCAGAGCTCAACTAACCTGTGTGTCTCATCATGAACTTTCCCCATAGGTGCGGGGGAGACAAAGCTCCTCTCTACATACGTGCGAGATAGGAGGGGTGGGGCTTGACTGTGGCTGGTCCCATAGACATCCACTGTAACTGGCTTCTTCCTCTCCTCCATGTCATCAATAAACAGATTCTGGTAGTGAGTTGTGCTACGAGAAAAGTTCAACAGTGACTCCATATTGTAATAATACTAGCAGATAATGCACCCGTCCACTATTCTGTGCTTAAACTGAATGCCATAGTAAATGCTGTGATTAGCATTGACTAGTGTAAGAAGAAAGGATAGTAGTGGAGATGCTACAGGAGATAATGCACACAGTTTATTACTCAACAAGTGAAAGCACAGCACGTTTAGCATCACAGAGGAGGGCTGAGTTCTTGTTATAACACTAAATATCTTGTATTTGGGCTTCTCTCCAACTGCAGTTAAGATGAATCAGTTGCTAATTGCTAGTTGATGGTTATCAGTTACTCCATATTAGAGTATAAGATGTCTATATAGACAACATATCTACATTTACATGCATTATATAACTAATGCATACATTGTATAGTGTTTCAGAGAATGTGATATCTAGTTAGTTTCACTGTTATATGCAAACCTCATCCTTAGGAATTAATACTAGCAAAAATCTGTATAGCAGAACACTAGTTAAATATAGTTTCTGAAAATCTTGAAATATACTTTTTGATAAATTTTCTCTAAATTAAGCTATTGTAAAAATCAAAAGTCCCAGTAAAGATTTTAAACAATTTGCAAGTGAGTACCTAGTATTACAGGTGAGTAGTGTTACAGGTGATTAGTATTACAAGAAAGTAGTATTACAAGTAAATAATATTACAGGTGTATAGTATAACAGGTGAGAAGTATTACATGTGATGTGGTATTGGGGAGCAAATTCTAATAGTATTTATATCACACCTGGTAGCAAAGTATGTAGCAAGAGGTGTACAGAATGCAGGAGATTAGAAGGCTAAAGGCATCTCCACATTGGGACAAAAATATAGCTGTTACAACCGCCATCAGAAAAAAACTAAAGAGTGTGGATAAACAAACTGGAACGGCACTATTTTGAACACTTGCTGTACAGACCTGAAGGCAGCGTACTGCTGTCTACAACTCACCCATGATAGCTGGACTGGGGGGAGAGACTCCCAACGCTAGCTGTAGTCTTGCGATCAGGTCTGTTGAATGTAGCAGTTGGACTGTGTATATCCTGAACAATACACAAGTACAAACTGCAGCCTACATATAGTATAGTGTTCAACTTTCCTAGCAACTAACCAACATGCAGTTATTACTGAAGCACTTCCCTGTGATTGTGGTACATTTGCTGTTTATTGAAAGGCATAGAACATATAATCATAAAATGTTTTTGGTTTCAAAATATCAAACATTAGCTTGAGAGAGAGAATAACTCTTATTAAAGTATTATATGCAGTATTGCAAGATTTCATATTATTGCCAAATTTACATGGCATGGCAGTTCTAGTTGTGAATTACTTCATTATAGCTATAGTGCTTAAACATCCCAACTCATGGGGGAATAAATAGGAAGACCAACAAACTGCAGATGAGATAGTTTAATTTATAATTAGGAACAATGTGTGCCTTTATGGTTAGAGTGTACACTAGTTATATGCTATTCAATATATGTACTAGGACACAGAGCCCCATACCTGTGAGAAGTTAACAAAGTCGATATCAACGTGGTATCCAAAGGGGCAGCACGTGCATTTACCCTGAGCATCAAAGATGACAGCGGCAGGTGCAGGTGACCTTGAAGAGTCTCCATAACTACCAGTACTACTGGAGCGAGACGGTGAAGAGGATGTTCTACAGGTTGATAGTGGTGAGGAGAAGCTACCCTGTCTCTGTACTAGAAGCAATGAGAATAACGTACTCTATAATCTATATTGAGTTACTACATCATAGTAACCATTTCTTTTGCTTTATCTTATTTCAGCACACACACTTTTCTCAATTTTTCCCTTACTGCACAAGAACAGGGGAATGTACTTGAGGTAGCATTTACAAAAGTATTAACACACAAATACTTTGCAAATTTGGAGCTTAATCGTGAGCTACACTATTACTTTCTCTTCATTGAGAAACAACCAGAAGTTCATTACTCAGACTGAGACAGAAGACTTGATGTATCCATAGTAATTGTAAAGGCAAGCCTGGTATTTGTTCTGGCACACTAAGGCAAGCATTGCATATCAGTTAGCGCATGTCTTTATCAAGTGTGTACAAAGTAAATAGAAGAGATAAAGAAAGACCCTTAAGAACATAATATACAGAATAGCATATCTAGCTGATCAGTCACAGAACTGGAAGGAGATAGTAGCTGCATAGTAAAATAGCTGAGAGCCTAAGATAAAACACTGATAAATACTCCTCACACAGTATAGATATGATACAGCAGCCCCATAGCTCAGCTAAAACAATCCTTTGCTAAACTTCATAATAAAATTCGTCAAAAAATAAATTTGTGAGAAGAGTTCAAAGTATCATGGAGACTAACTCAACCGACTGACTTTTGTCATTGGGTGAAACATTACCAAAGACCAGAGGCTACTCATAATGTAGTTGTACTGCACCCCCCCCTCCCCATCTAGTCTAGCTGCACGCCAAGAGCTCAGTTTATAGATACTGCCACTACTCACACTGGGGTGGAATTGCTGGCTTCCTTGAGGCTGCAACCCCTGGGCCAGACAACTCCTGTTTAATCATATTACTAGAAAGAGGAGTGGCAGGAGAGAGCACAGTTTTGTATGACTTGGAGAAAGAGCCAGGTGTAGCTTGAGTCTCTTTGCCTGCAAACTGATGAGGGTGGTGCTGAGTCCCGCCCAAAGATGAAGGGCCACTGTTGGCAGAGGTGATGCCTCTTGGAGATAGGACAGGACCTTTCAGAGGAGACGATACATAAGCTTGGTGCAACTTTTCACCACCTACAAAAAACCATAACTATAATATACAAATTTAAGCTTATTATAAGCATTCAATCTTTCAGCTTCAATTACTACTCAATTTTTGGAAACCTTCTTAGAAGAAGTCAAAAAACTAATCTACTCCTTGCTAAGTGCACCTGCTAGATGTCCCCTGACACTCCCAGTTAGTTCTTGTTGACTACAGCCATACTGTATAGGTGACATGTCACATTGTAATACAGAAGTCAAGGGGTGCTAACACTAAAGTCAACACCAAATACAATTTAATATACTTTAATGACATATTACATAGCCTCTATATACAATCATACATAGATAGCAAATAGTATTTTAATGATGTCCAAACATCTATATTCTATAATTACAAATAATTACTCTTTAACCTGTTCACCAGTCCCTCCGGACACGATACCAGCAGTCCACTCCTGGATTGTGTATACTCTTATATCCCAGTAGTCAGTAACGTTAGCATTCAGTACATGATAAGTCAGTAGCTAGTGGCACAGCCTGCGCCCCACGGTTGAAGGCAATGATGTGTTGTATTATTAACAGTAGGATCTGGGTTGTGAAGGCATTTTAATGCTAGTATCTATTGTTATATTGTTACACTAATGTGAATTGTATACACTTTCTTTGAATGAGAATGTATTGTTGTACATGCATTAGCTACCTATCTTTGTAAGGCTGTAAGCATTCAATCAGCCATAATTGATACTTGATACAATCATAGTAATAATAGAAGGGAAAGGTCAAAACTAAATTACCATCAGCATTTCCTACCAAAACTTGATATTTTGGTTGCCAGGCATTTCACATTGTTATTGTGAGTGATTATGGATGAGAGTGACAGCTGTGATGTAAACATTATTTAAATTTTATGTCATACAGTCTCTAATACTTTTTATTAGAATTTAAACTGCACACAGTAACTCAACACAGCTATTATTGGCCATGATAGGATCCACATCATGGTTAAAAAATCAAGGATGTGTGGGTATCAAAGAGAAAAAATATTAAATAATGTGGAAAATAATTGCCCCCACTGGGAATTGAACCCGAGTCCTCTGGCTTGCAAGCAAGTGTGCTACCATTACACCACAGGAGCCCCTGGGTTAACTCAACACTACATAATGAGTTTCTGAAAATTACAGCAAAGTTACAATACAAATTAAAGTTAAAGTCACCTAAATACTTTTTAAAGCCGGTTTATAAAAACCCTTTAAATTCTGAAAGCAATTTAATAGTCCCTACCTGACCCACACTTTGGATAGGCAGATAAGATAATAGTGATGAGTAGCCCTTACTAGTAGTAATAGAAATACATAAACACCCACATTGTGGTATATCCAACAAATAATATCTTACTTGTATGCACCTATTGCTGATTACAGCAGAATTAGGGGGGCAACTCCCATGCATAAAACAATAATAATAAATTACACAGTTCAAAAATTATCTTCTAATAGGGTATTTAAAGGATTGCTCTATCTTGTCTAATAAATGGCCATTTAGGTCAAACACACATAATATTGTGTTTTTCTAAGCATGCATTGACAAAAAGCATTTGACCAAAGGTAGAAAAAGTTAGTTGAAGTTGAGGGTGTAGATTGGTAACAGCCAAAACGGCGATTTTGAAATGAGCTGGGAACTGTGACGTAACAGCGCCAGCATTCCTGCTGGTCACGTGACTATACAAATGAATAACTATACAAATATGACTGTGAGATGTGATTTTTCAGCTCGTAATTTGTATATTTATAGAAGTGCAAATGTGAATTCTCTTAATCTATAGTTTTTTGACATTTTAAATAACATGTATGCAATAACATTAGGCTATATTTTGCTTGTAACCATTAGAAAAAAGCATTGCAAAAGCATGCATTCTTTAGGATGAATGCCTGCGATCGATCTAAACTAGGTCAGATTGTGCAATATTACGGGCGCACCAAAGTTGACCTATATAGCGCCCTGTAACTGCTTGAGCGTTATTGGTTGATATTGTGCTCAGCAACCTTGAATACTAGCGTTATAGTTAGCACGTGCAGCATAGTTACTGGCGTTCACACGTCACGTATTGGGCTATTCTTTTTCATGGCTGAAAATTTTACCGCCCTTAAAATTGGAATTTTGAAAAGCTGTTTTCTAGGCACATATCTCTTTGCAAAGTCACAATTGTTTGCATACACATTAAATTATAGTTCATAATTATAATGTGATTGTAATAAACTAAGATTGAGCAATCCTTTAATAAATAGAAGTCCTAGAAGTATTCCCATGGCAACAAATTATTATAGTGTTATTTTTATTTACTATTAAAAGTGGTTATGGCACTTCTCCATTCATTTTTATTGAGCAACTCCTATTGTTGAAGCTTCGAAATAATTTAAAAGTGCAATAATTAATACAGTTAGCTGGGAAAGAATGGGTGGTAGCAACTTTATGCAGAAATAGCCCTAAATCTCAACATCAGACCAATAAACAAAGGCTTAAGCTAAGTCAAATATAGAATTTTGCACATATGTTGAAATTATTTAGGCAAAGTGAGTAACAGGGTAAAACAAACCAACCTTCTTGTTTTGAGCTTCTCAGCCTGTTTATAGCATCATCTAGACTATTTGCTGCCGTTCTACTACTTTGTAGATCAGCAGCTGCCGGCAGCGTAGCTATTTTGTTGAAAGCAGCGTGGTTGGTTGCAGTCATATAGTTGGTAGAAGATATGGCGCTCATTTCTCAGCTGTACAGTAGCAATTGACTTGAAGCATTTAGAACATTAGTGGCAGAGTGGCCGAGATGCAGAGCCAGTTACACTGTGCTGTAGTAGGATAGTTGGACAATGTTTCTCTCCTATTCCTGTCAACAATAAAAGTAATTTGTAACTTGAAACTAAAACAATTAGAAATTAAATCTAAATTAGTTGGTTTTGAGAAGATAACTCTGATTCCTCCAAATAATAGCATACTTTTTAAAACTAAAATGTATTGAAAGAAAGAATGGCCTAGTAAAACACAAGGACAGTGTTTCGAGCTCAAAGTTGGGAATTCATTCATAATTTCCTCTGTGCCACACTAGAAAAAGTCCCTTAAAAGCAGGGATGGTGACTTTAAAAACACATGTTGGTTTTATTGGAAGAATGAATGGTAGGTAGTTGTCTAATCTAAATAGATGTGTAATTGGCTTATTTCTTATTGTGAAGAAAAAACTTAAAGCATTATTCATAGTCAAGTAGGAGTTATAACTTTTATCAACTCTCTTAATTCACTTTTTACTAATAAGGTTTCCCAAACAAGAGATAATATGGTTTCCTTACCCATTGAACTAGATGCACTAGTAGCTGTACAAATTATGAAAATTAGGTTAGTAGTGATTTCATCAACTTAGAAAGTTTTGCCCAAAAAGAAAATCGTTTGAATGACTCACAGAGCAAAATTTCTTTCATGATTTGAGTAACACTTTTCAGTGTTTGTATAACTTAGCAGCAAAATGCTGGCTGGCTGTGGCCAACTTTCAGATGAAATTCTGATAAAATGATCAAAGTTCACAACTTCACTGGACATTCACATTTTTCTACACATTTTTGAAGCAAACATTGACTCTAGATGTGCTGACAGTGTGAAGAGATGAACCACTAAGAATCAATATAGTTATAATAGATAAACCAGGTTCCTGCAGTAACACTTGTATTCCCAAGATACTGCAATCAACAATTTTCTGTGGCAGGAGGCATGTCACTGCAGAATATTGACTTTGAATGACTGTAATACGTAAAGAGATCACAGTGCAAAACATTCAAAGTTCAACCGCTCCAGTGACAGACAGCAGAGAGTCACTGTCCTTCAATCAAGAACTAAAGAGAACTCTGAGGAACTAGAACTTCTTAGTTAAAGCAGTTAATTATTGCTGTACAAATTCTTAAAATACCAATATAATAGTTTCCAATACTGGTAAAGATGAAACTAGAAAAATAGATACTACAAAACAACTTCTAGCTTACTATGAGAACAGAGAATTACTCCTGGACAAATATACAATGTAAAGATTACAAAGTAACTAGTAACTATTTCCCAGAAGCTAAGACTTTCAGAAAAGTTCAGCAATATGATAATAGTAGAATCATACTAGCACCTGATTGTGTCCTTAATTTTGATAAAGAAACAAAGTGCGATAAAGCATTAAATGATCAGATATTCACTATATACATGCATATCATATCAGATTTGAGTCGGAACTGAGTATTTACTTTAAAATGCTCAACCATAACAAGTGGCTACCATGGAAACAATAGAATAAATATCGCTTCTTTTGGATAGCCAAACCAATGAGTTATAACTTATATTTCAATGAGTTAAACTATGAAATAGAAGCCACTGACAGGTTATATTCTTAATACTAATTTCTTCATACCAGCACATTCAAAGTGTTGAAAGATCTGAAAAACCTTCAACTTACCATTCAGCACTATTTACAAGTATAGCCTTTCAAACTTTAGTGAGGTAGGATGTAATTTCAACTCATAACTTTAATAAAAAAAAAAAATTATTGATGGTGTCCTGTACTTGCAGTAGATGTGTAAAATGATTCCACTCTATAGTCTATAGTCTATAGTCTATACTGTACTAAACTATACATGAAGGGCACATGTGATCGCTGGAACTGTTCCTATAGGGTCAACACCTGTTGTCCATAATCCATAAATAATAAGCACAAAATACAACTTGCATACTCAACTGTAGAACAAATAGTAAATTCCTTCTAGCTAGCACAAAGTCCATAGAGGGGGTCAAGTACAAATATTCACTAAGAGACTTCCAGAAAGAGCAACCAGTCTGATGTTCGCAACTAGTTAGTATATCACATCTACAACAGCTCTATCAAACTTTACTATTTCTACCTTCTCTTGTCCTTTCTTTTAGAGAAGTGAGTGAGTCAACGGAATGATATTGTTGCCATATCTCTTAGGACTTGACCAACAGAACAAGAAATTGATAAAGATATCCAAACAGAAAGCAATTTATAGGTCAATAATTTTATGAAGATAAGATTATGAATAAGTGGGCTATATAGCAGCATTAGCGGCAATAGTAGTAAACTGCCATCTCAATATAAGAACTAGCGTTTATACCGTAGTGAAAAATTATTACAGATATAAAGATTATTTAATAATACAAAATTATTACCAGTTACCTCTCTAATTTTTGGAATTTAAACAATATTGTTAGTTACTTAAATAAAATATATGACAATGTATTGCTGCTATAATACATTTAGCAATAAAATTCAGACTTGTGCATCTAAATAAAAACAGCTAACAGTTATTTGGTACAAATAAACTAGCCAACTCAATCAAATCTGTCAACTTCAAAATTGCTGGACATCTAATTATTTTTAATTTCAACCAAGGTTCTTCTCATAACCATATGACGTGGCACAGAATGCGTATGTGAGATGGTTGAAAAAGTTTAAAGATGGTGGGTTGAGATGTGGCACTTGCAATCTATATATTGAATCTATCATAATAGTAATAGGAGTTAAGCAATATCAACCATACTTGCTAATTGGTGGCTACCACTGTTGTGTTACTCAGAATGTTGTGAATTTCACCTAGCTTTACATATTAATTTGCCATACATATTGATTAAAAACTTATAATTCGATTTATAAGTAAAGATACTAATCTAAATACCTAGACCTAAAGCAAAATCTATCAGTAGTACACTTGCATGCGTTTCCATGGTGATCTACCCTAACTATAACAGTATTAAAAGTACCAAAATTCAAATAAATTTCAGTTGGTATTAGTAGCAATACTCACTTGTATAGATAATTATTAAAAAACTATTAATGTATAAATATACTATACTATGACTAAAATTAAAAATTCAAATAGTTAAAAAGCCAAATAATTCATAAAATAAAGCCAAAAGGCTATTGCTGATAGTTAATGAGTGTGACCATTACAATTAATATCGCCATCCTTACTATAATAATCATAGCCACAATCCCAGCTGAAATTCTGAGTATCACCATGGGCAAGTCCAGTTTATGTTGAGCTGTAATAAATGTTGGACTGAAATAAATGTGCTTACAATTATATGATAATATATTTTATATTAGCTATCAATATTTTTTCGCTAGCATTAGATCTGCAGCGTACTAGGTACCTATAGTAGGTTACTGACACTAGTATAGGTACACTAGTAACAAAAGCAGAATTTATAGAGATTATGGCTATTTCTCTGTTGATTGAACAAAATTTGGTTTGTAGGGATGGTTTGCTCATGCTAAGCTTCTTCTGAAAGATCATAGAATATTATTTATTGAAGACTCTCAAAGAAATAATGGCAATAAATGCTGTTGTAAGCTGATGATGCAGCCTAACAATATCAAACTTGATCTTAATCTGATAAAATGAGAGAGCCAACATTCATTTTTATCATCAATAGTCTTTCGCTATAGCTTCTTCCCAGAATATTAAATGTCTGAAGACATTACATCTCCACATAAAAACTTAACATAGCAGCATGCTAGAGCTTCATACATTGCATGTAATACAGATCCAAAACAAAAGCGACACAAGGCAATGAATTTTGCACCTCAAATTAACAGAGTGCTCCAAGCTTTAAAAAGTGAGCTAAACTGCACAACGATGCTGATCTTATATTAATAGTTATAGACTAAGTGATAATAATGGTCAAATAATAGTGCTGATTAACTAAAGTGGACTAAATACAACTACTAACAGCAATGCTTAGTCTTACTCTTATAATAGTTTCCATCTCAATCTGGCTCTACTACTACAAATTGAAATTAAAAGGTGATACTAAGAACTGTTAGAAGTATATTATTATAAAGTTATACTGCATATGACATGTAATAATAATACAAATGCAATACCAATTCTAATAGTAACTACTATAACTATAAGATTAAGTGTCATTATTAATATTATTCCATTATATTAATATGTAAAATACAGTAATTGTAAATTATAGGTAATGACTATGTGTATAAGTAATCAGTAAAGTTTTTTGCAATTGTAGTAATACTACTAGTCATATACTTATACTACAGTTATGCCCTATACTTTACTACTTAACTTAGACACATGATTTTATAGTAATAATATTGCTAATAGTAATACTAATAGTAATAGTGATACTTATAGTTATACTTAATCTTATACTTATAGTTATATTTATATTCTACAGATTATTAACATAGTAAAAGTATAACTGTTAGTCTATTACTAGTACTGCCACATTCACTATGACTATAGTTTAAGTTATAGTAACACATATACCAACAGTAATAGTAATACTATTATCATTACTATTATTATTACTATTAGTATTACTATTAGACAGTTAGTATTCGACTTAGTATAACTATAACTATAATAATAATTAGCAATTACTATAACTATAAGTATAAGATAAGTTTCACTATTAATATTATTATAGTATTATAATGACAGTATTATAGTGACTATTACTATAAGTATTGTATTGCTATTAGTACCACTACCAGCAATAGACAATAGTATTAGTATAAGTTATACTGATACTCATACTGACACTTCAATTTAAATTTAGTTCATAGAAATAGCTTAAGTTAATGTTGATGTTATACTTATAGTTTAGGTTACGACTAAAAGTAAAAGTAAAAATAAATCTAATACTAATACTAATAGTATTACTATTACTATTACTATTGGTATTACTATTAGTTATACCTCAGCTTATGTCTTATACTTAATTTTATACTTAGTAATATTTATATTAGTCCTATACTCATAGTTTTAGCATTACTGTTAGTATTGCTATTAGAGGCAGCTATACTAATACTTGGAAAGTTAAACTAGTAATACTAATTCAGTAATTCAGTAAATGAGTAATACTAATTGTAAATCTGATTCATCATTTACTTTTACTTTTAGCAAATCAAAATGTAATACTCAATCTTATAGACTAACACTTACAGTTACAGCAGTTGTAGTACTAGTTGATTGAGTCTATTATTATTAATCCTTAAATTTAACTGCGTTTAAAATTCAATTGAACCATCGCGTTTTATCTGGCGATTTTTAAAGGTTAAATAATATTACTCTAGTAATTTTAAATTCTCATCTACTTGTCAAGCCGATGCAAGTTTTGTCAAGGTTGTATAAAGGTAGCAAAATTCAACTTCCGACCCAAGGAACATTACGAAAAGCCTCAGTAGGTTGCTCCCACCGCAATTAATACTCCACATCAACAACATAGAATTACAGTCTACAACTTTACTCGCGTACATTAAATTGTTCTATAAGCAGCTTCGAGTCGAGAGTGACTGAGTGCAGTAGTTTAAAGTTCTCAACACTGAACTGAAACTATTTTTTAATAGTTATTCACCGGCTTTCCATGTACCGATCTCAGATCGATCTCGCTGAGATCGATCTGAGAAATGTGCTGATCAGATCGATCGTTTTTCCATGAGAGTGTCAGATCGATCTAGCGGAGTTGCCTCCTCTTAAGTGAAGAGTACTTTAATATTATATTTTTTAACCCACCTGGGTGATTCAAGCTAATGCTTTTGAAAAAACAAAATTTCCATAGTCTAAAATTCAGTGCCAGCTATAAACTCTACGCAGTAAAGCTTTTAGTAAGAAGCAATTTAGCCAACTTAAGATAATTCATTTTAATATTTTAGTTTGACAGCTTATATAAAATTAATAGCTGTTGTGCAGATTATTCATAAACTTACAGGACTATTGGGCTTAAAAATAAGCAGCAAATAACTAATGAAAGTAAGTTTTACTAGCCATTTAAATTCAATTTAAATGCTCCTACTTTTTCCACCTTCTACCGTCTATAATTTTATATAATTGAGTTTGTTTAATCATAGTACTGAAAGTCAAAGTTTTGGCATCTGAAAATGTGGCTATAGTAATTATTAAGCAATTTGCTTAGTAATTACCAATAAATTATCATTTTTATTAGCGGCGACATTTTAGCGAACAGTATTTTTCTATTTCTCAGATCGAACTTTCGTCTTTCCATGACCTTATTGCCTTGAGATCGATCTGAGTTCGAGCTCTACAGACCGACCAGCTCAGAACGACTGAGATCGATCTTTAGCGTCTTTCCATGGATCGATCTCAGCGAGATCGATCTGAGATCGGTACATGGAAAGCCGGTGATAGTTCAATGGTTCTCAAACTTGAACTTGACTCAACGGTTCAACCCAAGTTACCAATTCTAGAAATTTAAACTACTGCACTCAGTCACCCCAAACGTTGAGCTGCTTATAAAAAAGCCTACTTCGACTTGTTACTACAAATACCTCTGGCACGATTGGGTAACCGCAATGGGCAATGCATCTGCTTCTAAAATGCATATAATTCAATATAAATAATTATAATACGTAATATTTGTTATTGACCTGCTAGTGACAGTATGACTATTCATATTTGTGTTATCATTCTTATTCTTACTGCTTAGTAGCAATAAGTAATTCATAATTCTAGCACCATGCATAATGATAATATTAACTTATAGTTATTGAGTTATACTTATAGTTATTAGACTTAGTTATACTTATTACTTATAGTTATAGTTATACTTATAGTCTAATGTTATAGTTATTAAGTTTAACAATAAAATTAAATAACAATAACTATTTAATCCATTAGTCTATTACTATTAGTATTACTATAACTATTACTATTAGATTTAGTATTAGTATTACTATAAATATAACTATAAGTGTAGGTCATAAGCGTAACACTAACACTAGCAGTAAGTGTAATGTCTCTACAACAATTCGGTTACTATTTGTAATACTGAGTATTAGTATTATTCTTGGACTTGGTATTACAATTGTAATTTACTTTAACTATTGCCATTAGTATTACTATTAGTATTACAGTATTACTAGTATTACTATTAGTCTTATTAGTATTACTATTAGTATTAGTATTACTTATGCTAATACTAATAGTAATAACTAATACTAATAGTAATAGTAATAACTATAACTATAACTAAGTTATAGCTATACTTATAGTCATACTAATAGTAATATTGATACTCATTGTGATAGTCATACTCATACTGTAAGACTAATTGTATTGCTATTAGTATTTATCATTATCGGTATTTAAAATTAATCAATACGTTTCTCATCGAAATGATCATCATAGTTCATACTGGACTGCCCTAGAAGGAGGAAGGGGTGTGTCGCATATGAGTAATGTGTTGGACAGTCATTGACCAACAATTATACAGCAAGTTCTGGTTGGGTTGTATTGACTGAACAGGAACTTAATCCTGTTTATGTGGAGATATCCGAGTTATTGCCTTGATTGTGACCAATTTTCAAATTTCGATAATCCTTGGGAGAAAGCTGTTAAGGTACTTGGTACTGTTAGCACTCACTGATCCGGTTGTCTCTTGCTTGGGAGCAAGTCTGAATAGTGCTGTTTGTTGGCTTGTTCAGCCGGTCATTATAGGCAGAGCTAGAAGCCGGATGTTGTTCTGTTTTGCTGAATCTTCAGAAGGAGAATAAAACGTCTGGTTTCTTTTCTTTGTACAATGGGCTGTAGGCAGAATTTATTCATGGCACATTTGACATTTTCTTAGCGTTCAATATTGGTTATAAATCGTGCAGCATTCACTTGTGTCATTTCTAAGTCAGAAATATCCTTGCAGGTTGAGACCCAAGCTGCGATGGCATAGGCCTACTCATGGTGTGGTAGACACAATACTTTGTGCGCAATCCATCGTACTTTTTTCGGGGCTCAGTAGAGAACTCTTTGAACCATACCCAACTGTCTTCTAGCCCCTAGTATTTTATTTAATGTATGTTTATTGAATTTGCAATCTGCTTGCAGTGTGACCCCCAGGTATTTTGTAGAATCTAAATGATATAGCAATGATCCATTTAACTTGTAATTGGAAGTATTGCCTACAGAGTTGAAAAATATTATTTTGCTCTTAGAGATGTTGAATGACATACCCCACTTTTTTGACCTCGCACTAAGAGAATTTAGATTTCAATGGAGCATACTGCACTCACTCAATGAGGCTATTTCTTGGTAGACAATGGTGCCATTAGAAAACAAGACACACGAGCAATCAAGACACTAAGTTCGGTCAATAATAAAGATGAGGAAAAGTGTTGGTTCCATGACCAATCTTTGTGGTCCACCTGAGGTAACTGCTAATGGGTCTAAGGCATGACCTTGCAACACCACTTGCTGTGTACGTTTGGCTAGAAGGTTTTCTATCCAGTGTAGGATGTATTCATCCAAATTCACAATATCTGAAAGCTTTTTTATTAGAAGGGCATGAGGCACTTGATCGAATGCTTTAGTAAAGTCTAAAGCAGCTGCATAAACAGTTTTGTGTGTATTTGTAAAATGGAGTACAACGTGCATAGTTGTACAAATTTGTGTCTCACAAAAAAATCCTTTTCTTCATTTTTGCTGACAACTGTTTAGCTTTGTGTCAATGTTTCCCAGCAGATTTCTCAGTACCAAATGCTCCAACATCCTAGAAGGAATACTTGTCAGTGAAATGGGTCGATAGTTGTTGATGTTGTCTGTGTTCCCTGACTTGTGAAGACGTGAGATGTTGGCTGTTCTAATAAAGGCCTTCCAGATGTGGGAGAAACTTTACATATATGACTGAGACAGGCAGCAGTTTGTTTTATTTCTATGTTCAGATCGGTTTTTCAAAGGCCATTTGGTCCTTGAGCTTTTCCGTATTTTGAATCTTGTATCATTTTCACTACTCCAAAGGTAGATGCATCGGGAACTCTTGTGTGAGTGCTAGAGCTATTTATGAATGATTGAAGACCTGAGGCGAACTGTCTGTGATAATTATGGTTGAGCATGTTTGCATATTCTTTGGAATGAGAGGTGAGCTGTTCATTTTGCTTAACAAGCCGCATTTGACTCCTTATGCTCGTTGTACCTTTCAGATGCTTGCAGAAGAGTCTGCTGTTGCCCTCTCAAAGTGGTTTGCGCACCTGAATTTCAATATATTGCTTTTTCATCTGCCTCAAGATTTTCTTTGCAAATCGGCAAAGGGAAGCAGCAAGTAGTTTGTCATATGCATTCTTACTTCTTTTGTAGTATTAGTAGTATTTATAGTATAGTATTAGTTAATGTCATATGATTTTATTATTCATATCATGTCGTGAGATTCATGAAGAACCAAGAAGGCAAGCAAAAACGCTTTGAACTGTTTCAAGTTGAGTCAACTTGGAGGCTGTAGCAAATTCTACAGTTTAACTTTATGATGCCTACTAGTACCTATTATAGTATTACATATACTTATGTCGATGGAAATTATCTCATACTAAACCACAGATTAAACCCTATCTCCAACCTCTGGAGAGGTAGTGAATAACAGAAGCCTAGGCACTAACAAGAGCCTGCAAAAGGATAACCTAGCTTTATCTTTGTTACAAGCAATAGCTTCCTCCCTTTAAGTATTAGTGTTGGGGTCAACAGACCTTTGGATAAGTTCAAAGAATCCAATCTATTAGCAGCAGACTGTAGGTGTGCGTCTTTGTATGCTAGTATGTATGTACTACATACATGTACAGTACATGCATATATATGTTCACAAGAGTATTGAAATCTGTCAGAGATGACAAGACATGGTATATTCAATTTAAAAATTGATGCTTTAATATTGTTCTCAGTTTCAAATGGGCAGTTGCCTTCATTGGACATGATCACAGGGAGTGTTTTAAAGTGCTCCAGTTCCATATAAAAGTTCTTAAGATCTGGCTTTGAGACAACTTTAAATCTAAAATGAAGTCTTCCAGTTTGACGTGTTCTATGAAGTAGGATGCGGTTGGTGGCATGCAGTTTAAGTTAACAGATCGAAGGGACTTCATTTTTAGAAAATAGAGGATATATACATGTATGTGTATATAGGTACATACATATATGTATGAAAAAAGCATTACGCCTGCACACCCAAATTACTAAAAAGTTAGGATAAAATATAGAGAATCAAGCAAAATTCTAAAACAACCTTGCTTATTCAGTTGTATTTGTTAATAGCTCATCAGTTTACTGCAAAAAACTGTATACATTAGCAGCTAAACTGTGAAAAATGGCTAAAAACTAGAGATATAGTGTGTACTAAATCAAGTATAATGACCTATGTATTTTACTGGAGTTTTGATATGATTTCAATTATAGTAATTTTCTCTAGTTTTTGTCAGTATGTTGGTTGTTTTGATACTATGCACATAAACTACCAACCTTTCTTGCTGTTTTATTGCTAGCACATTGTATTACCAAAAGGAGCATCAGTGAGTAGTTTCATAATAGTACCCACCTCGCTACATGCACATTACATACAATTTAGTAACCAAATCTGTCGTCAGATAATCTTCTAAGCAAAGTTTAGTGCCATTCACAATCTTGCTGATCATTTTATTTTGTCTAGCTTTAAATTGAAATTGAAATAGAAATAATTGAGGTACTTAAGTATTGTACCTGTGTGTTTTAACTTTAGTTTGAGGCAGGCATTATGGAGTCAGTAGTACACTTCGGTGGATGCCACTGTGGTGCAGTTCGTTTTCAAGTGCTTGCACCCGAAGTGATTGAGGTTGTTCAGTGTGAGTAAGTATCATGACTTTTGCTAACAGTCTTGCTATTATCAATAACTCTAGAAATACAAATAATTGATGTTCTCAATCTAATATTACTATTGGAGTAATCGTATGAAAAAGATGTATAAAACTTCATTCACAAACTCCTATTCAAGCACTAAAATATTAATATATTGGCTCAAACTTTTTTTTTATTTATATTTTAGTTGTTCCATCTGCACTAAAAAACAAAACAATCACTTTATAGTTCCTGCTAAAAGTTTTACTCTGTTACAGGTAATAGTATGATTTATAGTTTTATTAATAAAGCTTCACAGCATAATACTTAGCAACTTGATTTTAACAGTTGGTAGCTATTCAACAAATATGTTCCACATGGATTTTTTTTGCCGCTAAATAATTAATATTCTGTGTACTATTTTTGTTGCATTTGTGTGTAGTTTTTAATTATTCAATTTTGTTTATAGGGTAAAGAGAGTTTAACTGAATACACATTCAAAACCCATAAAGCTAAGCATCTTTTCTGCAAGGTGTGTGGTGTACAGAGCTTCTATATACCCAGGTCTAATCCAGATGGCTATGGTGAGTTATATAATAATTTCATTCCGTAACAAATATTACTTACTGTATTGGAATCAACTTTCTGTTACACAAATGTATTATTTGCATTAGATTATTTTAAGGGAGCAGCCGTGGTCTAGGGGTTAAAGCGTTTGCTTTGTGGACACGAAGTCATGGGTTCAAACCCGACAAAGGCCATTGATGATGTTAGGAAGAGCATTCATTTATAGTTGCTCCTGTGCATCATCTAAACAAGTCCTTAGCCTGTTCTAACAAAATCCTTTTCTATCAGGGGTTTCTCACAGGGATAGCAATTATAAACTTGCATGAGTGAGTTTATTAGATTATTTTACCCTACCGTTATGTAAGAACATGGTCAAGTTTAGTGCTAAATGCAATATTTTTAAGCAAGCATTGGTGATTTTGTTTTAGGAGTTATGCCCCACTGCTTAGATCCAGGAACAGTTAAAAAGGTCATATTTGAAGTTTTCAAAGGCTCTGAATGGGAAAAGAGCATGTCTGAGTCAGGTGATAGACTCAAGTCACGCTCTAAGCCTGCTGAATAATATTTTCAACTGGTCTGGGAATGAAAATCATATTTAAAATAATTTGATGGTGTATAGCATTAAAGTATAAAGCTATTTATATTGGCCTATTGGCTTTTATTCTATTTGATTGGTAGTTTATTTTAATGCTGTACGATTTTTTTAAATGTAAAACATTGTGTGAACATGCACGTGTACATCAAAAGTTAATATACATTTGTATTAATTACTTACATTTTAGAAAAAGCATTTTACTGTGAAGTTTCTTTTTTCTGGGGAAGTTATAAGGTTTTGCTGAACTCAATTAAAAATTCAGATCAACCGAAAAGGTTGCATGAATGTTTTTATAACTATTTTTACCATCAAAGATGTTATGTTTTACATGAAATAATTTAGACAAAGATGCTAGTTTCTTTTGGTATTCTTAGAACCCAACATCAATATTTTTATATTTTATAACATTATCTTAGTTTCATGTAAGTTTTTTTACAGAGCTTTAGCTGAAACTAATAAAATCAATTCGGTTCTTCAGGTGGCCGCGTATCAATAGTTATAATTCTAACAATATTTTGGCATTTTTCTCTTTTGCGAAGTAAGATAGTGAAGCAAAGTGAATAGCTTTATAATAGCTATCCAGTTAAAAAAGATATGATTTGTTTAAAATTTCTAACTCCTAATACCAACCAAAACATAATTACCATGGATTAAGTTAGCAAAGGCTATCAAAGACAAGAAGTAACATCATTGCAGGGCAATCAACAACAGCTTCAATCATCAGTGGTTCTTCAATTTTGCAGATGAAACAATAGTATCAGCTGTAGTGCAGGGAGTAAAAAACATAACATTACTGTACGGTGTATTATATACAGGAGTATCAAATATCATCAGGCTATAGTGTAAATACTTTATCAATATGTGTCGCCACGTGCTGACTAATACACTAAAAGGGCAAGTTTCTGTTATTGAGTTTGGGGTTATTAGTAGCATAACAAGCATTGATGTATATTCAAAAGAGGGAACTTTTAAGATATTTTTGAGTTCTAGAAAGCCATTTTCCAATATCGATGCTATTGAGCTGCAACAAAGTTATTTAGCTAAAACATTATTTTTTTCAGTGATTGAGAGAAAAGATACAGGAAGCATATCACCAATACTAAGCTGTAGCAGAAAGAACTTTTTATAATATCAAGAATAGACTCAATTTCAATTACAGTAAAGTTTATTTGTTTTATAATAATATATAGCCTACATTTAATACTTTTACAAAAGCAAAATCAAAAGATGCAGTTAAGTAACACACGAGCACACACATGTACACACATATATATACACATATATACACATGTATACACATGTATATACACACACATATATATATATACATCATGTATATATATATATGTATATAATTTTCGAAATCATCGCTTCAGACCAATAAGTAAGCACATTATGATTATTTAATATAATTTCAAAATGTAAGAAATAATAAAAATATATTATTTGCTATAAACAATCCTATACATGTAAGTTTTAGGTATAAATACAAAATTGTAACTCAAAAGATTATAATACTAATCTGTGATAATTAAGTCAAAGGCCACTATGTTTTTATACAATGTAATTTAATACACTTAGATAGCGGTTGCATAGAAACATTAAAGCTTTTATAATCCTGTCATAATCGCCATATAATGAAGTTCCAATATACATCACCTTGAAGGAATGCTCAAAAAAAGTTAATCGTGGCAATCCTGAGCTGGGTTGTCTAGCAAAACGGTAAGGAAGTTGATTAATTTTTTCTAGTATATTGGGTTAAAAGAATGTCATAAACGATCTGGTTGCAAGCATACGGGAACGATTGTTCATTTAAAAGTAATAGGTTGTCTCAAAATACGCTGGCCCATTTTTGTGTTCGAAGATTTTCTATTTTCTCAATTCATAGCCCAATTCTTTTTTGCCATTGTTCAGTAACTGCTTGTTGTCCGACTGTTACCAGATCTTCATGGCTTGCTTGACATGTACTTCAAATATTATCAATTATTGAATAGAGTATACTGAGCTTACAATTTACAAATGGTGTTAAACCATTGAATCATATAAATATAGTCTATCTTTTGTAATCTTATTGCAACTTCAAATTCTCTCGCAACTGTTATAACTTATAACAAATTTTGTGAATTGTGAAAAACAACTACATATTTCATAAAGATGCAGTACTAATCAAATGTGTAGAGAGTTATCTTCGCAATGCTATCATGTTGGATATCAAGGTCAAATGATGCTATAAACTAGCCAGCGCAGTAAATGATACAGGCACGTATTTTTTACGAATCCCGCAATTACCTGTTGCCTACAAACCTAAGCTACCTTCTTTAAGACTGTCATTTTTGTGATATAAACCATTACAACTTCTACATTAACATTGTTCTTGTATTGTAATTTCCATCTTTTAAAATTGCAGCTATGTGGTTTGACAGTGCTTTCGATGCATTTGATTGCCTCAAGAGCAGCGTACCGTTTTCTGTTGTATTTATTCTTCCTTTTCTCATGATTATTTCTCCTGTAAATGGGGCGCAGAATTTTCCTGTTTATCGAATGAATCAATTTGATTTTGCTGGAAACACTTATGGTAAGTAAAAGTTATGTGCTTAGCGATGAATAATTGCAGTATCCACTAAACCCTAAAGTCTAAAAGTAAATCTAGTGACGGACAATTTGAATTACAATTAAATTGAATGAAATATGAAGTTGAATTATCAATGACAATTACGAATTAGAATTATTATTAAAATTATAATAAGTATAACAATATGAATATTTCTGAATATGAATAATATTTAATAATTTATTCAATTTTACATTGTTAATAATATAAATGTTACATTTACTGTTACTAATACTCAATGTTAGTACCATTAATATTTAAGCCTATTATTATTAATAATAGTATTATGGATATTATAAATATAACTGTATATATTAATACTGTATATAATTATATTTATAATATCAATATGAATATAATATTATATATAATATATAATTATATATAATATACTATTTTATATATATATATATATATTTAAACTCGCAGAAGTTTACAGTCGCTATCCCTGTGAGAAACCCCTGGTGGAAAGAGTTTTTGTTAAAGCGGGCTAAGAACTTATTAGGATGAGGCACAGGAGAAATTATGACTGGATGCTCTTCCTAACATCACCAATGGCCTTTGTCTGGGCTCGAACCCATGACCTTGTATTTAATAGGCAAACGTTAATTTTAAGATAGTAGTAACACTAATAGTAGTACTCTAATAGTAGTAATACTAGTAGTAATAGTATAATTATGCTATTATTACTAGTATTGCTACTATTAGGGTATTACTATTAGTGTTATTACTATCTTAAAACTTTTTGCACCTGAAACATACATAAGTAGTGGCACCCTCGGAATTATCTTTCATTTGTTTCCGCTATTACTATTAGCCTGGTATTATTTTGTTATTAGTTCTAATTCTTAAAAGAGTAAAAACAGTTTCTATATCAGTATGCTAGAAGTAGATATAAACAAATTAAATGATGGAGACACTCACACTACCAGGATTAATAGCATGTTTTTAATTACTCAACAAAATACGGACTGTTGACTTCTATCAGCTAATACACTTTGTTGCTTTTCAAGAATGTATTTATTGCCAACTGGCTGCCTTAACTAGTATTATAGAAGTTTATCAATTGACTGGTAGAGAGTTGTCTGCCCATTGTTCATTTTCATGTTAATAGTTTTGTAGCTGTAATTTATTTCACTATGGCCATGGTGCCTCAGTTAGCATCATCGATGTCCAATAGCTCACTTTTAGCTGTAGTATGGGTGGGGCAAATATACTGTGTTGACTTCAATTGAAACATTATTCAATGATGTATTTAGTTTTGGAAAATGATGAAGTAAACTGTCTGGTTTGGTGTTTGCAGGCAGCAGAAGTACATTAGTCAACATGGAGGCTAGATCGATTAGTTCTACTGGACTCGCTAGGAAATGTGTTGTTGCCAAGCTGAATGAGGTTACACTATCTCTGTATAGACATTTGGTGGACCAGAATATTGGAGCTTTGGTCATTCTGTTACCTGGACATTTGGATAACCTTACGGTTGATGAGCGTGAGGTATGTATAAACTATAGTGTATCATATACAGGCTCTCCCTGGGTATCCATGTTAGCGTAGTTATCCATGCTGGCCCCTGGGTATTTTATGAGCAAAGCTATTAGTTGTGAAGTTTTTTTTCTAATATCGCAAAAAAGCATTATTAGTCAGTTTGATGATTTAGGTTGTAGAATTCCTAGTAGTTGTGTGATCTAGTAGTATTATATTGTGTATAGATAAATCTAGTCGATGCTGTTGTGTTGTAGCAATTTATGGGGATTGAAAAGCTCGTGCTGTTAGAAGAAACTCTGATTCCCGTTTATTTTGTAATCGAAGATGATGAGATTTTAGAAATTTACAATCGTGTAAAATCTTCTACTGCCTGTAAGTTGACTCTGTATTTGTTGCCACGTAAATTCAGATGTTGTGAAATAGTGGTTTAGTAACACTGAAAAGTATTTTACCATTATATATAATTCTTGCAGACCTGGTAATGGCTAGCAACAGCAATTTGTTTGCCAGTACAGTCATTTTGTCGCGTCTTGCCTTGTTAAGTGTTGAAATTAAGGAAAAAAATAATTACTCCACAATTTATTCTTTACTGTTAACTCAATGTTTTGAAATGCCATAAAAACTTTAATTGTGACTAGATAAAATTGAGACTAATAACCAATATGTACAGTGAGTTGAGTTCTGAATTATACACAGAAATGACAACTCAACTGGTACTTTTTAAATAAAACTTGTATACTGTATTGACTGCTTTTTCTGCTAAAGCAGCACAAGAGAATACATGATTGAACTGATGTTTTGTTTTAAACAGGTTTCATCAGCACACGAATCCTTTTGTAGTATCATTACTAATATATGTTAAATATTATATGTCCAACTTTCTTTCTTTTTTTTCTGCAGGCATACCATCATGTTATGGCTTTACATGTTTTGCAATGTCAAATAGCAACACATTGTACAATAATTCATAATTGATTCAATTCATGTTAATTCCTGTATTTGAAATGTAAAAATTCCCACTTTACCAAGTTCATCTGTTTTACCTAGTGAATTATGCAAGCTAGTGCTAGCAGATATGTAGTCTTAGGTCTATACAACCGGAAAGGTATGATGTGGACTATAACAGTTATGAAATATATAATACTGGCAGTTTTATTCATAAAAGAGCTAGTGTATGATATTTTTTCCCCAGAAAAAGTGCCAAAAATCAGAGATCTAGCTGAAGTTAGATTCAGTCTTTAGAATGAAGCCAAAGCTGTCAAGTCAGATTCTACTAATTATTACTAGTAAAATAATTCAGTAAGGTTGCCATTCCACGATTTCACTACATTTTACCTTCACAGAAAATCCATGAGATTTTTTTAAAGCAATAACTTTTGTCAATATTTTCTGGCAGCTCGTTTATAACAGTTAACAGTCACTACGCAGTGTATATTATGTGTACTAGTTAGCCTGGCTATTGTGTCTTGTATTTGCACTAAGTTCTCTCCCCCCCCCCCCAGCAATTATATTTTGAAGTTGTCAACTCAGCAGCCGTATATGTATACCAATGTGTAGTCTAACTATTGAGTCAAATACTAACCTGATTTGTTTGCTATACTAGCTGAGAAGACCCCAACTGCAACAGAGGCCCTGCTCCAAGCAATATCTGCAAATGGCTTTCAGATGAATATTCATACCCCATCTCCGAAAAGGCAAGACAAGTATAAAACAATTAACCTGCATGTAAGTCAACTTGAGTTTCTACATCATTACTGTTAGCACAAGGTGAAGTTTAATTCATTTAATGTTACGCCGTAGCAGTCTAGTTATAGTTGGTTTGTCAGAATCTGTAGTGATATCCTTTGTTGCAGGGTGTTTTGGAAGGCAGTGGAAATGCTGACAGGCTGCCAACTGTGCTCTTTGTTGCTCACTATGACGCAATGAGTGGAATTCCTGTATGTATTTTATAAAATGTTAGCTCGAACACGAATTATATATATTATATAATAAGATATATTATGGTGGTCTTATTTTGATAATCAAATGTAACACGACTTATTTCTATAAACCCCAAGGGTCTGTCTTATGGCGCTGACTCAAATGGCAGCGGTGTGGTTGCATTACTGGAGCTCATGAGAATATTTCAGAGGTTGTTTAGTTCTTCCAATAAACCGGAATACAACATAGCTTTCTTGCTATCCGGCTCAGCTAAACTCAACTACTTTGGTACTAAGAAATGGCTGGAAGACATGAGAGAGTCCAGCAGTAAGTTTTGACAAGCTCTTAGGGCAGTCTATAATTTGTAAACATTTCATTGAATTATTGTTTTATTCCCTCATAACTTCCTACAAGAAGTTCTTAGTTTATAAAATTCAACTTTTTCTGTAATATATAATGAAAATTGCCCTCTGTTAATAGAGCTACGCTATCTATTTTAGTACAGTATAGAGCTATATACCTGTACACATTGTAGAGTTCTCTTACCTCAATCAAATAGAGAGTGTCATATGTCTGGACAGCATTGCCAGTCAAAGCTCTAACCTTTACATCCATGTCTCTAAGCCTGCTAAGGAAGGTAGCGCCAACCACCACTTGATTCAGGTATCTGATGACTCCTTATGTATAAAGTTTTATAACTTATTAACTTAGCATGTTTTTTATCCACAAAATTTGATTGAGTTTTTGAGTGGAAATGCTGAATTAGCATATCAGCCGAAGATCAAGCAGTAAAAAAGGTGCCTAGTTATAGACTTTTGTTGAAAATCAATGGATAACTCCGGAATAATTTAACCAATCGTTTCTTAACGATCAATAAGAGACACTTGATGTTCCTCCTACTACACTAAGGTTTAGTACTTGTACTGTTTTCACCTGATAGTCTCCACTGTTCAGACTTGTGTGCTAGTCACATGTGCTGAAAGGCAGCAGAGTTTTGGTATTTGAATCAAATAAATAATATTCAGTGTTGATTTCAGCATTTGAAAGAAGCTGCTACTGAGTTTGGGTCATCAGCCGAACATGTACACAAGAAGATAGCCCTGGCACACTCGAAATTAGCCTGGGAACACGAGCAGTTTGCAATGAGTAAGATGGCTGGTATGACCATCTCTTCATTAGAAAGTCACAAATCACCAATTAGAACCTCTGCACTGGATACCAGGTGTGTGAACTGAATAGCATTCATACAAAGACCCTGTGATTACATAACATAGCTGCCAGAAGGTTTTCTTATGCTGTTTGCTGGTAACTGTTGGTGGTAACTGCATTATGATATGCATGTAGGTCATCGGTGACCAGTCAAGTCTTGACTCAGAATGTCCATGTGATTGGGGAAGCTGTGGCTAGATATATCTTCAGTTTATCTTCTAATGATAGTGCTAAGCAAGTCACTGTACTCGATGCTGACTTGGTATGTATATTGTATGTCATAAACTGTGTAGAAACGATGCAAGTCTGTCTACTTTACATCATCTCTCTCACACCTGTCACCATCACTCTCACACACCTGTCACCATCACTCACACACCTGTCACCATCACTCTCACACCTGTCACCATCACTCTCGCACACCTGTCACCATCACGCTCGCACACCTGTCACCATCACTCTCACACACACCTGTCACTATCACTCTCACACACCTGTCACCATCACTCTCGCACACCTGTCACCATCACTCTCACACACACCTGTCACTATCACTCACACACACCTGTCACCATCACTCTCGCACACCTGTCACCATCACTCTCACACCTGTCACCATCACTCTCACACACCTGTCACCATCACTCTCACATATCTGTCACCATCTCTCTAGCACTTCTCACCATCTCTCACACACTTGTCACCATCTCTCACACACCTGTCACCATCTCTCACGCACTTGTCACCAGTAGCTTACTTTCTTCTGCAATGATTATACAAGCATACGTCACACATGCTGCTTGTTGTCAGCTGGTGGATAATGCAGCTTTATGTGTACCTGAAATGTACTGGTGAAGCAAAATAGATGATGCTCCCCTTTGTCTAAGTTCAATCATGTTACTAACAACTAGACATTCTGTTTAGGCAGTGCAACACTCTATGGTGAAAGCATGGCTTGACCTATTGACCTCAGAACCCAGAGCTGCTCAGCTTCTGAAGCCCACAAGTTCCGTGTTGACCAGCATGGAGCAGGCGTTCCAGAGATACCTGCAGTCTGTGTCAAGAACTGCTTATACTTGTGATACAAGGCAAGTCTTCTTTACCTCCTCATTATGCTAACTGTACATTGATCATTCCTAGTTATCTGTATGTTTAATGGTTGATTGTAGTTTTCTACAAGTAGGGCAACATTAGTTAACGTTTAACATACATTGCCTTACAATACTACACCAGCCTATCGCCAGTAGTTCACTACTAGTTAATACTTCCAACAGCATACCAGTATAGTTATAGGGTTAGAGGATGTGTCTGTTTCGCTCAGTCTTTTGTACCTGATGAAATATGAATATGAAACAACTGACTTTAACTGAGTGATTCTGTTTCAGGGACCCAGAGTTTGTGCTTTACGACCCAGTGCTGGATACTATGCATGTGTACAGGTTTGTCTATGCTCAATGCATTATCTCCACATCAACTGTCTTGGTAAACGAACCCTCCAAAACATGTTTATTATTTTTGAATATATGAACTTCTTAGTTTTAAACTGTATTTGTAAAGATTGAATCTTATGTGACAGAAACTACTTGCAGAATACTGGCTAACTGAACAAGTATTAAGGAACTTCAATAATAACTGTTGGGGTAGTTTTCTGCTACACAGAAACTATCAACCAGGAATGAAAGCTGGGTTATGTTTGAGTTTGGCTCTATTGCTTAGATTACTTTATGTTAAAGATAGATTAAATTTCAGTTATTCTCAATGATGCTCATGTGAGCAAAAATCTGCAACATAAAAGCAAAATCACTAAACGATACTCAACCAATTAAATTGTTCCTGCAAAAAACTTTGCTATTTGTTGAGCATAGTAGATTTTTGAAAAGCAGTCTTATTTTTTGCTGTTCAACTTTTTGCTAGCAATTGCTGTCATTGGTGGAAATTGGCTCATTGTAACATCCTTGACTTCTTTAGTAACTTATGCTAGATAATGGGATACTTATTTTTGGATTGATCTCCACGCATGTTTAGTAAAAATATCTGTTATATCATCTCACGTTGATAACGAATTTTCTATTCGCAGTGTGAAACCAGCAGTGTTTGACCTGTTCTTGGCTGTGGTTATTGGAGCATACCTTGGAGTTGTCTACCTCCTCTCTCTGGTGAGTTCCATTCTTGTTGGCTGGTACTTTGTGGGTGAAGCTATATTTGTAAAGAATTTAATGAAATTATATTATTGATATTTTTCATAGAGGAAGATGTATTCTGTCAGTACCACTGTACCCTACAATGGTCCATAGTTATGTTACTACGCATTCGATTTTATTCACTGTTGATCAATTAACATTTCATAAAATATCAAAGCTTGTTTTTAAAGCTGTAGTTGATTTTTGTTCAGGAGAAAATATTTTCATTGCTAACTTTTTCTATCATAGCTTTTGAAAGTTGTTTTACAGCTTTGCAAAAACTTGAAATTTATTTTATAGGCTTATCCCTCCCTGGCCAGCAAGATCATGAGTAAAACAAAGAAAGCATAATCACCGATCACAGTTGTAGTCTACTTGTTTTTCATTTGTCAAATTATAATTGTATGTCTTCTATAAATAGAAACAGACAAAGCTATGTGTACAAACGGAATTTAAGTCTGTAAAATCATATGTACTGTAAATAGCTTTTAATCAGTCTATGAGTCATTAAGTAGAACTTGTAATATACAGTGATATATGCAGTTACTTCTATAATGCAAACTAGCCAATGTTTTATCTATGTTTTATCTGTAACGTTGTTATCAACTATATTTAGCAAAATCACAGAAATAAATACTGAATACTTGCAAATTAAAAGTTTTGCTTGTTTGCTTTAGCTGATGCATAACAATTGGACCCAAAAAAACAATGTATCATCTTATAGTTACTGTTAGGAATATAATTTCTTTTGACCTTTTTCTAGAAATTGAGGTTGAAACAAATGGAGTCAGTTTTAAATGTGCACTAAAAATAGACTAGATTTGAATTAGGAAGCTGCTTTTGTTAGGGAAACTTCTTAATTTCAAGCCAATTATGCATCTAGAAATAATAGCAACATATTTATAGATAATTTATAGATGACTCCCTGTTCAAAATTCTTTCTAAAACTGCATTTCATTTGCATAAGTAAATGAACCACAAGTAATAGAATGAGTGCTGTTATAAAGATTATTCTATAGTTTCTTATTAACACTAGTATTCAGTCTAATTCGGCAAATTTGTGTTAAATCTGTATTGAAACAATAAATCATCAGCTACATTCATTAATTTTACAAGTCATATAAAAACTTGAGCTGGAATGTTGATAATATTGCATGTGCCAATGTTACAACAAATAATACATGTTATAAATAGGAAACAAATTGAGAGTGTTGTAAGAAAAACTGATAAATAATATATAAATTGTGTGCACTAAAGTACATGAAAGATCTGATTATGCAATTCTACATGCTATACATGAGCACGTTGCCACTTTCCTATTTATTATCCCAAGTTATCACATTTCTTGATTGTGGAGGACAACTCTGGGACCTCTTCATATAGTCTATGAAATCCTGCCCACTTCTATTTGTCAGAGGGACTTTCCCTATGGACAAGCTCTCACTCACCCAGTCAGGGTGTATAACATACTGCTTAGCTGTTTTACTTCTACCTCCAAAGCAACTGCTGCCATTTTGCATTCTCCGTGGAGAAATAACTCCTAGAGATGTGCAAGCCCTATCTGGAGGGTCAAACAATTTAGTACTGAGTTTGTCCATTGGCAGTCTTATGTTTGCATTGAGGCTAGTCACTGAAACTTGACATGGGGAATCAATTCTACAACAAATACATAAGTTGTAGTTAGTTGATAACTAGTTGTGAACAAAACTTTTGCCTAAATCTTCTAAGCACTATAATGAACAGTATATAATATATGCATGTATAAAAGTGCTAAGTGCAAGTTATTTACCCACCCAATAGTCACGGCGGATTTGTCAAAGTTCAAGCCAATTATTAAAGTCCCACGCTCAATGTAAAATACAGGTACATTTGCATACATGTATAGTTGATAGTAGAACCATGATAAGTTTGCAGCTAATTATTTATGATGAATTGGTTATCATTCTGCAATTTTTAGCTGTGGTTTATCAAAGTTGTCAAAGAGTAACTTTTGGTTTAATGGTTGTACTGTGGAAGCATAAAAAATGGTGAAGAATAAATCAACATTTTTAATAGTTATGACTACCAACTGTTTAAAAGAGTTCCATGTCTAGTTTTTCACAATGCAGTTGTAAGTTTATTTGTGTGTATCAAGTCAAAACTTTTTATATTTCTAAGTATACTTTCAGGTGACAACTAGTAGTTGGTATTGAAACTTCTCAATTAATAAGATATTTGTGTTACAAGCAAAAATATAAATCACCAATTATCAAGTAAATTATGATTATTCAAAGAATATTGACTATGAGTTATGGCTTACGATGTCAAATCATTCTTTGTAGCTATATATTACCTTGGAAAACTTTTTGCTGTGTGCTATTCAGTGAAATACCTTATTATATAGCCAAGTATACCTGGGCACATAAATCTCAAATTATTTTATGATTTACCAATTTTTATGCTTCTCCAAAGCATAGTTCTTCAAAAAATATTTATATTAATTCAGTTTAAGTATTAACAATCATAGGTAAACCATTATTCAACAACTTCATTGCCGTGAGTGGTAGAGATATCTTATAAGGCCAATAGCAAGCAGGAGAAGGTAATTTCAGATAGTGAATAAAACTCCAATAAGTAACTCCTAATACTCCAACAAAGTGTACTAAAAAGTTATTTTTATTTGATTTATAGTAACATATGTTTTTTACAACACTTATATGTTTTTTAAACAACGTTAAAGTTGAACTTTATTATTTATGGAAAGGTAGACGAAATGAGCACCAGTCTACCTGCATTTAACCCCAAAACGATTAACTTTAAAATAGGTAATAGAAATAATAGGCTTATAAGCTCTCTTGCTTATAGTCGCTATCATGGTGAAAGGGATTTGGAAAGCAAGCTAAGAAGTTTTTGTGATGAGGCACAGGAGTAATTCTGACTGGATATTCTTCCTAACATCACCACCAGTCTTCGGACTAAAGCCAATGACCTCATGTTTACTAGGCCAGCACTCTAACCACTACACCATGGCCGCTCCCTCTTGCATCATTAGAACAAGTTAACAAAAAGATGTAATTCTACTTTTTGTGAAATCTGTGGAAATGTGTACAATGCAGTATGCTGTGAGGTAATAACAATTCTCCAAATTTCATTATATTGCAATCTGTACAACTCTGTGACTATTGAAGACAACTCTATATATAGCTGTTTTACTATGCTCATATGATACTCTGTATTCTCACTGGTTTTATTAGTTATTAATAGTCAACATGTGCTGTATTATTTTAAAAATAATTGACCGCTGCTTATATACAAAACGAATGGGCAATAAGTAAAGACTCATCAACAGCTTGTTTAGAGATGTGTTTCTTCCAGCATATATACAGCGCTTGAAGCTATTTAACTGAATGTTTGCAAAGTAAATTGATGTGCTAAAATCAATAACCTTGCTTTGAAACAGAATCTAACCTACATTTGCATACAAATGTATACTGTTGCACATGGCAGTCAGGTTACACATGCAGTTACAATTTGCCCGCATAAATGACAAGAAGAATTACTTGAAATGCCCACTGCTTCGTAAAATGTTATTATATGGTTTGTTAAGTGGGAAAAAATAATTACTCTATGCATACATCAATCGTTAATTTTAAAATAGAAAAAGTTGAGAGACGAGATTATACATAGTAGACTAAGCTGGTGGTGCAGTAAATGAGTTTTGACTGATTGTTGAGTGATAAATGGTTATTGTTATGGCAACTGAAGCTTGTACCCACTGAACTGAAACTGTAGGGGGGTTATAGTTCAATGCTTGTACCACTTGAACACCGGTTTTAGATAATTTAGCTTATGACTAAAATAGTATTATAGTAATAGTATACTATAATATAGTAAAAATGCCAGGGAGCAGCGTCTTCTCATTTTATATCTAAAATTATTATTTCCTAATCAAACTACTTCCTGTACGTATGTAGGTGCACCGAACAACTATAAAATAGTTCTTGGCTTTTATTTGGGTTCTAATCATTGTCGTTCATTTTGAGTTCAGTTGCTTACATACAGATAGAGACATTTTCAGACTGCTAATAAACATCAGTATTGCTGAAAAACAACTTTTGACATGTGTTGTTTCCTGAAACCATATTTATAATTGCATAAAGTGATAAACCTGAGTAGACATAGATGTGGTAGAAATCTGGTAGAACTACTTAATTCTGTACTAGCCAAGCTGTTACTAACCTGATAGCATGGTGTGGAGAGCCACCTTCACTTGCTGCTCTTTCCTTTGGCTTTCTGCAGAATCTACTAGCATTGTGACTCGGGGAAGACAGAAATCCAGGTTTCTGAAGAAGCCTTGCAGTATTTATCTTGTGTTCTTTTTTCTGCAACACATATTTACTTCAAGTTTGTACTTGTATGGTCTGATCACAAAATATAACACATATTTAGTTCAAGTTTGTACATGTAAGGTTTGATCACAAAAAGCAACAAATATATTTACTTGAAATTTTTGTGGGTGGTTTTGAGTGATTGAAATTAAAACAGACCTACTTTAACTAGTTTATAAATTATTGATTAAAATCTTCTCAACAAAACCAATAGACACAGTCACTGTGCACTTACATCTGGGTGATTCCAATACACTTCTACTATATTTTTGAGATACAGCCGGTAACATTTGTTTCTCTTTAGACCATTCCGAAAAGTCGGAGTTCATACTAAGCAAATGAAGTTGTGTGTTTATAAGTTACGTTTCTGTTAAAGATGGCAACTGACTCACCGATTTAATAACACTTTCTAACTTCTGTATTCTAACAGTCTTTTCTAGTTGGCTGCCGCTGCTGCTGATGGAAGACATGGCGTTGGACATTGCTTCTTCTTGCTCAGACTCAATATCTGCAGAAGAAACTGCACTGTCAGACGAAGATGATATTTCTAATATATTTATTATACTGAGTTGATGTATGGTCTGGTCACACGCTGAGTCCAGTGATGTCAAGCTCTCATTTCCCACTTCTGTTCCAGTGTCACTTTCACAGCCACTAGATGTTGCTTCATCCTCAATTTCAATAGCTACATTACTTGTAGTTTCATTGTTGTGCTTCGTCTTCTCCATTTCTTTATACGTGTTAAAAGGTCAAAATGCCAAGCGCTATCAGTGAGTGATGGAGTGCTAATCCAGAGCTAATCTCTTAGGAGATCAACTGTAGATTAATAATATACTCAGTTACTCAAATTAATTTTGACTAGCAAAAAATAGTATGACGCAAGCAATCCGATCACTCCTCTTTGCATCGTACTTGCAATAAGAATAGGGTCGTGCAGCCTCAGCTTATACGAGTATATGCGCCATCCCTAACAACTAAATGTTAAATCAATTTCCTTGACTGAATAAGGCTTGTATATTTGCCTATTTACTGCATTGCTGCAGCGTTCATCTGATTATATTCTTTATTATATCAGCGCATAAAAATACTCTAGGGAATTCAAGTTGACATGTGGCTATATGATAATTGAAAATCTATTTAGGGAGATCAATGAGGAGCGATTCCGTTACTTCATTTATTACTAGAAGACTAATTACTCATTTCCAAATAAACAGCTTATAACATAAAGTTATATAGTAATCATACAATATTTATAAGGATCTAATGAGTTGCTATCAGTTTTTAATAGTTTCTGCTGCAATAAATTTTCTGTGTAAATCTTAGCTCAATTTCCATCTATTGAAATGTTTTCCAAGTGTTTTACTTATCAATATTTGAAACTGGACAGTCATGAAACAAAAAGTACAATAGTTGAAGTTAAAAAATATCTATGCTACAAAAAGTGGATGAGCACAGTATCAAATATAACTACTGGGTTAGAAGCAAAGTGAAGAGGGGTAAATGGTTATGGGAGGGGTAATAGATGAGTATAGGGATAGGGTGATAGATCATGGTTATGCGGAGAGTATAATCATAGTAAATATGAATTAGCAGCAAATGGAGTACAACAGCACGTAATTGGTTCTTCAGCAACAACAAAGGATAAATCAAAAACGAGTATAATCAAGTTGTCAAAGTTAGCCATGCTTTAAAGAAGATTGTTGATGGGAGCTTCACCATTAGTAGTAGGGGTGATAACTCCAAAAGCAAATATAGATTATCAAAGAGCTATATCTACACACATATATATATATTTATTTATTTGTTTATTTATTTATATAAACAAGATATAATTGACTAATTCAGTTACTATCACCTCTATCTTCTAAATTCTGCTCATATTTTATGTAAATGTGATTCTACTGCAATCTCAAAATAATTTACAAAATAATAAAAAAGTATTATACGATTTTATAATTGAATTACAAAGCACACAACATTCCAACAACCAATATTCTTTTAGCAACTGTTTACTTACGAGAGATGAAGGTTTGTTGTTGTTTGCTGCTCTTTTTCAATTCTACATGTAAGTATGAACACTGATGCTGCATACCTTACATTTACACATAGTGACTGCCAGACAGAGGGTAAATTTTCTTTCAGTGTGTTACAGTATTGATTATTCATTATAAACTTTCATACTTATTTATAGTTTGTTTTGTTTTCAAATAAATTAAATTACTTGGTGTAAAAATAGCATGCTGTGGCAATTATGGAAATGCAGCTGCAAAAACTGCAGTTCATTTGTAGATAGTAAACATCGCAGTCCTTAATTACTTTTTATCCCAACAGTTGGTATACTAATTAGAAGCTGCAGAGACCCTCTACTAAAAGCACAGCAGCTGCGCGTAATCAGTTCTAGTGTCTAGTGATGTATGTAATGAAATGCTTCTAATAATATATTTTCAATATAATAATTGAATATTACAACTATAACATTTTAAGTGTATGTAAATCTGTGAGTTGAATAATTGAATTGTTGGATTGAAGTTCAAATTAGGAAACATTTGTAAGCAGTTAATTTGACTTTTTGCTGTAATGGCCAATTTTATCATGTGATAATAACAACATGCAATAAACTTTTTATACATGTAAAAAACTTAATTTCTTTTTCAAAATCTAAACAACGTTAGCTAGCAACTATAATATTTCTCAATAAACAATCATAACAAGTTTTGCTCTTTCAGTATATTGAGAGTAGGCCAAGTAAGACACCAGGTATTTGACTATAAGTTCTACATATCAGCATTGATTGATAGTGAGTCTCACCATAAGCTGAAACTGTGTGTACAGCTGCAGGGTAGATGCTCTCTTCTTTGGGAACCTACAGCATATATAATCACAATTGTTGTATTTCATATATACATGTAGGTTGTTTTATTTATTGCAGTATCTCTATACGGTATACAGAGTCATTTCTTTGCAGTGCATGGCTGTGGTAGCAAATTTATTTCAATACAGCACAGAAGTTAATTTAAATAAATTGTGCTCAAATTATGGATATAAAGTATTTATAGTACAATTCATACAATAAATGTAAAAACTTTCTACAATACAACAGTTTGTAGGTGGATCAGCACAACACATGCATTGCATGACCATAACACTAGTTATTGAAATGCTGTGAAAATCTTGTCACTTGAGTTGTGCACTCATTTTCAATAGATTTGCAGCTAGCTACAGTTTGGTATAAGTAATGTGTATAATGTTACACAGCTTTGCTTGGTACAAATATGATTGATTTAAACCAACTGACTGATTTAATCAATAGATAAGAGATAGACATAAACAATACATAGTACTAGAGATTTTACACCAGAATTGTCATAAAAAGTCATATATATTATACACTAATAGAATGTTAGCAGGGAGAAACATAACGTATTTTATATATCCCAGATCTTACAGTGCATCCATTTTTAATTTTTCTGGAGTTTGGGGTTTACCAGCCTTATAAGTTGTCTGCTTATAAAATAGAGTAATCACATTTTAAACCCTAATACCAAACCTCAAATTACAAATCAAAGTTAAGCATAATTTGCCTTTCTACTGCACTTTAGTGTGAATATTTGCAGTAATACATGATGGTGGGGTTTACAGACTATACTTATAAAGTTCCTTTAGGCTCTTTCTGATGCAGTGTATTCTTCATTAACAGAAAGGTGACTCATAATAACATAATGTTTGGTACACAAAGAAGTATAAAATAAAATTCATCTCACCGCCATGCTATGAAGACGGTGAATTTTCACCATTATGTATTCTGTCTTGTTTCGCAACCTGTTTGGTGAGCATTCAGGGCTGAGCTGTTTCGTAGCTAATACCTACTAACTGTTGGCACTGCACGCTACTTTGTGTTTAGGTTGCCTTACTTTATGCAATATTTGCTACAATTGATCACGTTGAACTCACTTCCATTGTTTGTTTGGTCCAAGTTAAATGTTCACTAATTGTATAGTGTATTATTTAGATACAGTTTAATATGTTACCAAAGTATTGTAGTAGATTCATGGGTTATTAAATCGCCACTGTAGAAGCTGTTATTTTAAGAATAATAGTGAGGTGTATTTGAACTGTGCCTATGATAAATCTTGTTATGATAGACTTATGCTAACAAGAAGCTACGCTTATTCTAATTTTCATTAGTATTATTACAATAGGAGTTGTGACAGCATGCATATATATATATATATATATATATATATATATATATATATATATATATATATATATATATATATATATATATATATATATATATATATATATATATATATATATATATATATATATATATATATATATATATATATATATATATATATATATATATATATATATATTGTATAGGGCTTCAGATTGTGAGTCATATGTATGATATGTATATATTTTATTTAATAAAATCTCACACTACTATCTAGTTTCGTACAGTGAACTGCACAAATGTAAAGCACACAGTTTGTGAAACGATTACACTCTAAGAGCTAATTTGTAATTAAAGAGATTATAGATAGTTAAGTGGCTTGTATCATTATGTTACGTTGCCCAGGTATCGCTTTCATGCATGTCTGCATGTAGATAAAACTTCATTCCTTTTGTTAAAGGATGTTTGGCTAGACTCAGACATTATTATGAAATATTTCTCCCATAGGCGGAGATTTGTCAGTCTTGCTGTAGACTTTAGACATAGCTACAACATGCAAAATTTCAATTGCTCATGTTTACCCAATTTGAGGCTCAATTTTGTTCAACAATCATAAACTCTTTTGCTAAAAATAATTTTTATGAAACACTAATTTTAGTAAAGTTTGAATACAGCTCAAAATTTGTGTGCAAGGTTTTTATTTTAGCATTATTGCATTTCACAAATAGTCGTACACGAAAGTAAGCCATTATTGAGAATCATGTCAAAAAAAGATGGAGAGTTAGTAGATGTGTATCGGACAGTGTTTGACTACTGTGTCACTGAGTCTGCTGAGACAAGAAACTTCTGGATCCATGGCGTAATTGCTCTCTTGCTCTGCATACTCAATATTTTAGTAGCTATTGTCATACAGGTAAGACTAATTCACTAATCTAAAAATCTAAGCAGCTTTGATTTTAACAGCAGCATTTTATTATTATAGTTTAATCATTATTGTTATCTCTATTAGTATAGTCAGGTTGATTCAGATTGTTCACAAATTATTTACTTTCAAGCAAAAGTTGAGAGTTTATATTAAATGTAAAGACATTACTACTTATTTTATATCAAAATAACCTTTTAAAGGACATCGAGAGTGTTAAATATTTTATACATTCAACTTTATATAACATGAAACGTTGCATCCTTTCATCACCTCCGAAAGGCAGAGTCTATCACACAGATATTTGAACTAAGAATAGATTACATGAGTATAAAAAAGTATAAATGTTTTATGAATACATTATATGAGGTTAAGTGATGTCTTATAGTAAGTAAGACTATGATAAGTGAGTGCCCTGTTTCACAATGTAATTTACTATAGAATTGTACAAATCGAAAGATTTCTCAACTATTGCATAGGTGTCATGGACAAGAATATTATGGAAGACAAGCAATCAGATAATAACATATCTCTCCGTCTTATCTATATTGGATATACTATATGCAGTAGAGGCAGCAATGCATTACAGTTTGCCATATTTAAGGGTAAAACGTAAGTATATTTGTGGATTTATATGATGATATAAAACGTCAGCGGGAGTTAAATGTGACTACAGTGTCAACTAACTACTGTTACAGAATAAAAGAAAAATTAGCATTATAAAAGTAAAAAGAATTATTGATAAAAATAATTGTAACAGTAAGCTGAAAGTCGCATGTATAGATAAAGAACTCTTACAGATTCTTATTAAACTTCATCAAAAACTTATCAAATGTAACAAATATGTAAACTATCAATATGCCAGAAAATTATATAACCTGAGCATATTATAGTGAAATGAATTTTTGTAACTACCTTTACTTGAACATAAATTATGTGTGCTTATATGTATGTTGACGACTAAATTGAAGGTTTTTTAGTGTGTCACACACTTATAAAGAAGTTTGCCATATTATATATATATATGTATAAATATATATATATATAAATATATATATATATATAAATATATATATATAAATATATATATATATATATATATATATATATATATATATATATATTTATATATATATATTTATATATATATATATTTATATATATATATATATATATATATATATATATATATATATAATCATTATTATCAATTTAGCTTCAACTACATCTGTCATATATATCTACCGAACTGTGGTACTGGGACAACTTAAACTATTGCTAGAGTTTTTGGACCGAGCTATACTTATGACATACATTATCCTACTTGGAGCAATAATTGCTCAGTATCGAAAAAACAATGAAAAGGTAACCTACTTTTCAACTACTATACATTGGCGTGATATAAATAACTATTAGAACTATGGTAGTGTCGATCAGTTGTCTCCTTTTGAACTTTGATCATTACAAACACACAAGTAGAATACTGCATGCATCATATCAAAAATAAAGGGTATGCCACTAAAAGGACTTTATATAATTCATATAAACACAAATGAATTTTTACTCAATAGCCTCAATTGGTTTAACAATTGAAGCATCATTCTACTTAATAAATGGTATCTATTGAGCTGCTTTTGATAGAACATTTTAAGCAAGCTGAAAACCAGTAATTCTAAGTCAATTTAAGAAGCAGTTCATTTCCAAAATATTGAACTTATTTGGCATTTTAATGAAAATATTTTCTTGGAACTTACTGTTCGCATTGTCATTTTGATCAAAGCCTTTAGGGAAAATTTGGTGATTTAATATCCAGTATCGGTATTGTATGTCTTAGCTTAACCCAGAGCTAAACTGTGCTTTGTTGCTCAGGCAGGTTCAGCACTAATTAGGAGAGCTGAGATAAGGGGAGGGAAGGATAGAAGAAGGGAGGGGAAGAAAGGGGAGAGTAGAAAATTTGAGGTGAGGAGGTTAGAAGAAGGGAGGGGAGGAGCAAGACTGCCATATAGCTTTTGCACCTTTTAAATCACAGGTTTAAAATGCCTTCCATGACTTTGTTACCCAAAAAATGTTTTGTCTTCAACATAGTGAACTTCACTTTTTCATATTTGCTTATTGAGACAGATTTTAAGAGTTTGAAGAATGTTTTTTTCTATAGACACAGAAAAGCATTTTCCATGTTGATTGCTCATATAATAATGTGTATTAATTTACGTTAGTGAATTATTATTAAGAATGTATACACTATACAGCTTCAACACTGTTTAAGATATTTTTTTCTATATAATATGAAAAGTTATAGCAATATTGTGCTTTTGTGATAGAAAAGAGAAGGCAAGTCTAAAAGCTGCTTACCACAGCTTATGGCAAACAACTGGCTACTGAAGAAAATGGCAACTAAGCAGTTATTTATGCTGCTGTGTGCTGCGGCAGCATTTTTAGTTCACATACCACAGTTGGCTGCATGGCAAAGGCAACGGAAACATGCAGTTTGCTTGAACGATGACCTGGTGATTGCCCTGGCCAGGACGAAGTACGGCAAATCAGCGTCTTATTACTGGATATTCAACAGATTTATGTCACCACTCATAGCATATGTCTTACCAATGGTGTATATACTCACACAAATCAGTATGAAGGCAACTAAAAACTCCCAAAACCACAAGAGACAGCTTAGCAGTTTTGGAATTCACTTCAAGAGTGATAGCCATGCAGACGTACCTCTGAAAGCAGAAAGTGTGCAGCACGACAAACACATTATACCAGAATGGATTATAAAGGTTGTAGTGATAAGTTATTTGCCCGTAGCCTTGTATTCACTCTTAGAACGATTGCAAGAATCGGGAGCATCACTAGGACTGCCCAAACCAGGAATAGCCTATATATTACATCTGTCAGTTGCACTGATAAAAATTGTTGTTTACTTGAGATCTCCAGTATTCAAAGCATCACTTCTTGCAGTAGAGGAACTAGGAGACACTAAAACAGGAGAAGTAAGTTATTTCTTGAATGAACAATATTGCCTGCATCCAACTGTTTGACAAAGATAACATGCATGCAGCGTAATATTATATTTATAGGTTATAGGCCTATTTAGTTTTGCTGCATTTAAAAACACTAGCATATTTTTATATCTACTGCCAACTTTAAATGAGTCATGATTAAATGTTTTTTGTATTCATAAGTTATTTTCAAAAAACCTTAGAACAAACATTTTAACAAAAGAATATTGGCCAATAATATGCTAGAATTATAATATTAACACTGGAAATTGAAATACTAATTAAAAAGTCATGACTTTAGGAGCACCTCTTACCCATATCAACAACAAATGAAAATAGGAAATCAGGTGAAAGCGTAAAACGAAACTCTATCATAAGAAAGTTGATTGGTGGTAGATTTATGAGTCATGCAATAACTCCAGAGTACTCCAGCGTCAAGCAAGTTCCGGAAGCTGTTGTTACTCCTAAATAAGAGACCAGCTACAGAAAATATAACAACTTTATATACCATTTATTCATACATAATATGAATAAATATATTAAACACATCATGCTGGGCATATTCATTTTATTATTAGAAGTACTATATATATTATAATGCTCTCACTTTATGCTCAGCAATGACATTAAGTGATTGAGCACTCTAACCATAGTCACAAACTGAAGCTGCTAGCATTTTGCGAGGCTCGTGGTTCCTAGGTGACTCCTAGAGTCACTTGAGCTCTCTGGCTTGAGTTTACACACCTTTTAAATATGCTTTAGTAGAAACATAAGTTTCTACTATTGCTAAGGTGTGGGCCATGCTACTCTGCTCTGTGTTGATGAGGGGACAAATCCTGAAACAGCTGCTGTACACAGATTGAGTTATATATATATATATATATATATATATATATATATATATATATATATATATATATATATATATATATATATATATATATATATATATATATACCTATATATATATATGTGTGTATATATATATATATATATATATATATATATATATATATATATATATATATATATATATATATATATATATATATATATATATATATATATATATATATATATATATATATATATATATATATATATATATATATATATATGTGTGTATATATATATATTAGCATAGCAAGCTTAGCCTAAGCTAAAGCTAGTTTCAACTATAAAGAAGATTTTTCAGTGTTTTAGCAAGCTGCAGTATATAATTTAACACTGCTAAAACTTTTACAAAATAAAAATAAATAAAAATGGAAAGTTTCTAACACAATGCTCAAACTAGAGTTCTCTTCCCTTTTACGCTATAAGCTATTACTTGCTAAAGTTTTCTCCTCCTAGCTATTATTGTTTTGAGTTTAGAAATTTGTGTGTGTGTATGAAATTTTCTATTTATGCATACAGCGACTGGTATATTTGATTGTAATAATTTATTACTATTTTGTGATATTTTTCATATAAAGCCAGCCGTCAAGGTCTAGTAGTTAGAGGGCTGGTTTAGTGAACACAAGGTGAGTGGTGCAATCCCCATTCAGTCATAACTGATTTTTAGCCACAATTATATATAAATCTTTCCCATTAGGGGCTTTCACTAGGATGAGACGTTGAAAACCATATTATAGTTTCTACAATCTACATAACATATGCATAGCTAGCAAGCTGGTTTATAAGAGGATAACCCCAAATTACAGGACATTTGACCAACATTATGACACTGCACAAAACAGTTATATTACGTTGTGAAAGTCACCAACCCATAAGGTAACCTAAAGTTCAATTTATATTTTCAGAATGTATCTCGTTATGTCACAGATGTTAAACAAGATAAATAAAGTACCATCATTTTCTAAACAAGTCAATTGATTTCATTTCAAAAACTTTTTCTGAGCTAATATTAATTATTGAGAAAGTATGGGTAAGAATGGCTACTTACAGCTATAAATAAATTAAACTTCATTTCATATATTAAGATTGAAAGTAATGCAAAAAACTGCTCTAAAATAATATTCTCTGCCAGCCTAAGATGCTACATTAATTTATGACTTTAATATCAAGATATACTATATAGTATATATGCTGTTAGTCAATAAAATATGCTAATATATTCATCAGCTAGATTTAATATCAGAAACAGATTTATTTTAAACAAAAATCAATAAAACATTATTAATGCTGTTAAAAATTATAGCTATATTATTTCCAGTTATTTAATTTAATGGCTAGTTTGCCTAAAAATTGACAGTTTAGAGCAAAATGTTGAGTAGTGAGTACATTATTCAACATAGAATAAGGTTGGACCATTTTATTTTAAAACCTGAAGATATTTTGTATAATAAGAAACTGTTTTAATCAACATTCTGATAGTGGGCTGAGTATAAAGTTTAGTTTACATGCTGTTATGCTATAGTAGGCTATTCATCCATTTCAAGTGAACTATTCTTACATACATAACATGTTGTTCATGATGCAGTGACCTTGAACCATGTTATTTACAAATATAAGACTACTGCTTTTGCACTGCCAACATGTCTTACATATGTCTATGTTCAATTTGACCATATAGTTCATTCAGTTCATTTATAGAACACAAGGTGATGAATGACCTACACTTTATATTATGAAGACTTTTATCTTAATGAGCTTTGTGCAGAAAAGTTGTATACTAACCTAGTCACACTTTTCAATTTTATCAAGGAATTTGCAATAATTATTGATACTTGATATTGAGCGTTATCAATACGATTTACAGATATCTGATCATGTAAATATCTCGTGCTGAATCATAAAAATAATTCAGTTGCTTTTTTGCTTTAGTGACATATCTTTCTTATACTGTATTACTTCAAATATTTTTTTTCAGGTTTTCATGAATTCCAATAAGCTAACCTATGGTTTTGGTTGCCACTCCCAATATAACTTAAAGGTAGCAATAAACTACACAAGCCCCTTTTTTTTGCCTGCCTCTAAATTTGCAATCAATTTTGCATGTGTATAATTAATTGATAACAATGTTTTTCCCCAACTGTATAGTTGAGAGCTTTGCTTTGCATGCATCAGAGACTCCATGTATAAGGTTTCAAATTTACTTGTTTTTCTAAAACAATCTAAGTCGCTCTGATGTCTTGTGTGTATCTCTACTGTAGACTTGTTTGTAAAAACTATTTCTGACTGGCCAGGTCTGTTGTTACCTAGATGAGATAAGCTAACTACATTAGATGCTAATTTACTACAAGTTAGTAAGCATTTCACATAAATCACTAGCAATAAACTTATAGATGTGCATTAGGCATTGAGGTTATTTCTAGATTGACTCATCACGTGATGGAAGCTAGTAAAGTGATCTATTCTAACCTACAAAGATAAACTGCTTTTGATTAGCGATATATATTTTAAAACCCATATTCAACATGTTTGGTATGAAATGCAATAGTTTTGAATGAACCACTATAAATAACTTGCAAAAAATCTTTTGAAATATTGAAGTTACAGAAATCTAAAATTTTACAAACTTCTCAACTCACACTAAGGAAACTGTGAGACTAAATGTAGTTCTAGTGTTGCCATGATTAGCCATTATGCAATCAATTACTTTTGAGTAGTTCTATGCTGGTGAGAGGACAAATCCTGAAACTGCTACAGTAGATAGATTAGGTAATAATGACTCATCAATCTCAGAAATACCATTGAAACATTCTTATTCCACAGTAGCGCTTCCACTTAGATTCAAATAAAATATGTGTGACAGTAACTGACGGACATCCCTCAGGTAGTGATTAGCAAGTATAAGACCTCTAAGAGTGTAGAATTGCACTCATCAACTAGTATGTATTCCTTTAAGATAGAATCATTTATACATTTGTTATTTCCAAAACAAAATAAAGTCATGTAGCATTCTCCACCCGAACCTTTCCCAGCTGCTGTGCATAGGTTATGTTATTAAAATATGTTGGTAAATTATACATAGGCAACCGCAGCTGCATCTCTTGTAGGCTTATGCATACCGCCCTGTTATCATGATAAATGAAAGTCTATAATCATATATATGCAACGAGCCGTGCCATGCTTCAACAGCCCTTGCATGTCGACTTTTGATTGCTGATGTATAAATTACATAGTATAATTATGTTGCCATGCGTGCGTTAATAGAAAAAAGGCGTTTCTTCAGTGACAATAATATACCACAAGTACTGTGCTATACTATAATTTTCATAATTACCATCTTTGGTAGATGTTATAACTTATAATAATGGAAGGTTGTAACTAAATCATATTGAATTATTTATTGATTGTGACAGAATTGAAGAAGGGAAGATGAAAAGTTTCTTGTTTTATATGCCAAGTTTAAAAAGTAGAAACTTTCAACAGTAAAATTGCAATAAATTATAAAGAATGCTATTAGAGTAAAGGTTATATAATGTCACCATGAGGTTGTAGTGTAGCATGCATTAGAGTGAATTAGCTATTCTATATTAGTTAGCAACATAATATATTGTGAAGGAAAAGTATTAGCAGCAATCCAAAGAAAAAAACCTGACTGGAAAATCAATAGATATAGAGTGAAGCACACGCCCTTAAGTTGATGGGAAGGTGATATCAGTAAAAACTACTCCCAAACCTTTTGGTTAAATGGCTAAGGATATACAGTAAAAATTTATGATAATAATTAGGTGAAGTTTGGTTGTGCAAAACTCTTTTAAAAACATGCTTTTTCACAAAAATATACAAACCCTACAGATTTCTTTCTCCTTTAAAATATATTAAATAAAGTGTCTTTTCCCTAAGGTAATAATTTGTATACTGCATAAATTTGGTCATATATGTTAACAACTATTCCATGCTAGCAACTTATTCTCAAAGACCGGGAATTACATACATCAAGTGTCCGCTGAATGCATGGATAGATGTAGCAGGACTTTAATTGCTTCAAAGCTTCTGAACGATGAGTGAAAGATACTTCAAAGTTTTTTAAATACAACATTTACAATAATTAGACTATCAACTTTATGCTTTGTTAATGGTTCACTATATAGAATTTTGTGCTGAGATATTTCCAAGTCAAGTGACAGCTTTATGTGTGTAATGTAATGAAGTCAATCTTAAGGTTCCACCCTTCGAGTACTGCTGTTGCTGTACCAATAAAGGCTATAGTTTTCAAACTTTGATTTCCCACTTTAAACTATAAAAGATGTATTTAGTAATTTATTCAAGCAATAATTGATCAGAACAAAAATTACTGCATAAATCATTAAAATGAGTTTATTTTCTTTCAACACAAACAAAGAATACATTATTATAAAGCAAAATCACAAAAAGAAGTACACAAGTGTAATGGCCTACAGCAAAATGTCACTGCATTCTCAAGCAGGATTAAAAAAGAAATCATTAAGTATTACAAGCTGAGTTTAAGTAGGTAACACTTTAAGGAAATCCTGAACCAGTCACTAACCTGCACAAGTTCCAGCAAACCATTACATAGACTGTAAAGAGACCAATGGTAACATGCTGAGTAATGCAGGCAATGTCCGGTAGTAGGCTTTGGTAATCTTGAGCTGTATTTTTCTGCTTTAGATAAATAATTAGGGTATACAAATGGGACAGTAATATAGACTAGAAAAATGTTGAGTGACGGATAATCATTTGCATTTATATAAGCTACACATATTCTACATATTTAAGCCTAAACTGATGATCAACTGTTGATACTTGATAGTTGGTGTTTGTGAAATAATAAAGCAGATAATATTAAACATGTTCTTGCTGACTCCAGCTTAAAAAAGAGTACTATTATAACCGTTATATTTCTTCGTATAAAGTTTTAATCTCATTTTTTTATCTTTGGCTGTAATTTCTTAATGATGTGTTTTAAATTTAAAACAACATTACTCATTTAGGGAACAGAAAATGTAGAAGTTATCTGCCCAATAAGTAAACCCGACCAATAATGTCCCCCTATGTTGGCCGTGAGTGTATATTATATACAGTCTAACTGCTGATAACTGAGCAGCAGTTAGTAGTATTCAGTAACAATAAGAAAATAATCTAGCCAAGCATACATTGTCTTTGCTGTCCTTGAAACACATGACAAGGTCATGGCATCCTTCTGCAGCTGACAAAAAGCCAGGACTGACTCTTCATTCATGAACATTTATTGCCAGCATTTCCAAAAATAGTCAAACTTTCAAGCTTTGTTCAAATGAACTAAAGCAAACTGCCTTTGAAGCTTGCATAATGAGTTAGCTTGGAAAGGCAATGTGCAACTCATTGCAGGTTTGTTACATGATTATTAGCGAAAAAAATGATGGTAACCATGATGGTTTCTTAGCAGTCCCGTGATGTGTTTGTTACTAGAAACTGGTTGTCCCGTGACTGCCTATTATTAGCCCATAGTACTACTCGAATGATTATGCAGTTATGATGACTTCAAAGTATCACATGGCCAGTAATGCTATCTTGCTCTCAAAATGTGTTATATAGTTGACAGAATTTGTGCACTGGATATTTCATGTAGCGATTCAGGAGTAAAATTTCAATTAAAGTTTCACATAAGCTGCATGTGTGAAACTAAAACATAAAAATATGTTCTGGAATTCTCTTCTAAATTAGAAGATTCATTTTACTATAACCCTTCCCTCTCTAAAAACACTGATTAGCTAAATACCATCACTGTCAGTGAGTTTGATGTTCACTCAGGCTATCCACCACTGCAGCAATCTACACTGCAATAGCCTACGCATCTGCCACTGGTCATTGTAGTAAATATTATTATGCAGGCCGTGCATCAAATTCCAGCTTGATTAATTCATTTCCAGTCCTTTGTTTGACCCTTTGTTCTTACTTCTTTGTTTCTCAGGACTCCTATTTCCTGACTGCTTTCACAGCTCTTCATAATGGTTCACTTTGTTTTTCTGCTTCCTGATAGATGCAAAAAGTATTATTTGATTTCAGTTTTGAATAATAAGTTGGCAGCCAGGAAAAGCAGCGGCTTTTTACAAATATATGGGAAATAGTTAATAAGGTAACACTTTTATCAAGGAGTAGATAGCATCTATTGAAACAAGACTCTGCATTCCTAGTAGTCATGTTAATAATGCCATGACATACTTGCCAATGTAGTAAATGGTGTATCATATCATCTTCTAACAGTTGGTGCATGTCATTTATATCAGAGAATTAGGCCTTAATATCCAAGTGACCAACCCAGGTACATTTAAATGTAACATAGCAGTAAAGCTGTGTTAATGACTCAAAGCTACAGTGATACAGGTAGTGGTAGTCAGTATCAAATAGTGATGGGAGGAAATTACACAATTCCTACTCATTTATATAATAACATGAAGCAAAAGTATGCAATAATATTCGTGGCATGCCAATACTGGTAAAAGAACACTATAGTGATGTCAACAACTTGCTGGCTATGTCTATCTCTTGTTATTATGACCTACAGGGTTAGCAGAAACAGCAAAACTGTGCCGTCGATGTAATTTCCTGTTTGTCTCATGGCTTTTTAGATGAAGGAATGCATACTACAGAGTAAGCAGCTTGCATAGTCTTTATTCTGTTGGCAATTTCAGCAATTCATGGGAAAACTTTTGAAAAAAGAAGGCGTATTTCTAGAAAAGGTTTCAATTTGGCCACATTCAACCAAACATAGTGACTTTATAGTACTGAGTATAGAATTGAGTAGTCATTACTACAAATCTTGTAGACGTAAAAACTTCTCTATTAGCTGTTCTGTTTTTTAGTTGATGATCTTTTCTTAGTAACTGAAGCTAAATTAAAACCACTTTGAGCCTGTTGTAAGAATAATTGATTCAACGCTAAGAGTTAGCTAACCTATATGAAAACAGATCTTCTGAGGTAATGAGGATGAGTAATAGTTTCTTAAGATATTACAAAAGCAGCCTAAATAGAAGCAACATATATAATGTTTATTGATAAGTTGAAACTCGATAGAAAGCAGGTGTCTGTAACCTGTTGAAAACAGCCCAATTATTAACTAATCTTTTTTGCTGCAATTGATGTCACATTGTTACTCAATAGCTGTGCTAATTGAGATCTAGTATGTCATACAGCTTATCAGTTAGTTTAAGGGTTTTAGCTGAATCATGCCTGTAGTTCTCAATAAACAAAGCTGGGACAAATGAAATGTGCAAAGATGTACCAGTCTTTCATGGACTAACGGGTGTTTACTAATACTAATCACACATTACACTAGGAGCAACATGCAACACCTATACTACCTGTTATACAGCCACCAGGCCTAATCTTCTAGCAGTTGGTTTAATCATGCTTCCAGTCTCTAGATTAGGTTCTCTTTATATACAGTGTGCAGGAGTTGGTGATTTATAGATCATTTATTGAAGGCTGCTGAGAAAAAGCTTTTTCAATTCCATTATATGATATACTTTGTTACCAATTAGTATAATGATTCGTCCACTTGCACCAGCACCACCTCCAACAAACTCAACATCGCAATAGAGGATAATATTTAGCTAAAGTATAAAGCCCTTGGAATGAAACAGAAAAATTACATGTTTTTATAATAAGAAGCAGCTCTGGTTTAGAGCATAGGTGGGCAACCCTGAGAGTTTAAGATCAAAATTAAATTGGACAACTTTTAGTGATTGGAGATTATAAGCTACAGTTTCCAAAGAAGCAAAAAATCACCCTGGAACCTCACAAGCTGAACTAATATGAATGATAAGAGAAACTTAGCTATGTTCAGATATGTAGGGGTAACGGGGGGGGGGGGGGGGGGGGGGCACAACGGGCCGAATTTTGCATTTGTTGCTCTCATTTGTCTGTTTTTCAAGTTACTAGTTCAATAATCTCTAGTCTTAATGCTGCATATGTTGTCTATTACAGGTATCAGTTTGTTGTTTCTATCTCCCTCACAACTTTCAGAATAATGAAATGTTCACGACAAAAAAATTGGCCCATTGTGCCCCGGTACCGGGGTACAATGGGACACAACAAATATATTGAAATTTTGCGTATATTTTGTTACATCTGATCTTTATTTATTTAATATTACAAATAAATAAAGATTCTCTTTCAGATCTGCAGCAAAATTCATGTTTTAGCTGTACAGTTTGTGTTACTACGGTTAGCAGAGAAAGGCAAAATCAAACGCACGTCACTCGGCTCTGCAGTGCCATTATCATTACTGTTTAGAACTAAAAATGTTCTGTTATTTTCACTTCAGAGCAACATTTATCCAAAAAAAACTTTAGTAACGTGTACTACAAAAACCCGAGTAGACTTTTTTCTATGAACTGTAGCTAAGGTGCATGCATGGCTGAGGTTTGTGACTGGAGTACGGAAAGGAGAGGGGAAGCAAATGAGCAAATCACAATTTATTTCAGTCAAATACATGTATATTCCCTCAATGGTGTAATATATAATGATTATCATGACTGTCTACTAGTAGCAACAGCAGAGTGTTTTGTATTATGTATAAAATTGCAAAGCTTTAACCTCACCAGATGTATATATTAGGGGAGCTTCAACTTGTAGTTTTGTAGTCTTACCATGATGTCTTTGATATTTTACAAAAAGGTCAGAAATGGCTATATCTATAGGTTTTAGTCACAGTTCAACCAACTTTTTAGGCAAACAAACTAATAACAGTGATCAGGGTGCAATAATCAGGTGGCCCATTGTGCCCCGGTCAGCGTGGCCCATTGTGCCCCGTGTGGCCAAATTGAGAATAAATGTGCCTCAAGGAAAATTTATTTTAGTGTTTGCTGTTATACTAGTTAAGCATTGTAGAGACAAGCAATGGCAACAATATTAGTAAAATCTAGGCTTCTTGCCTTTGAGCGTAAAAAGTTATGAGGCTTTAACGACGTCCTAAAAAATTTACAAAAAGTAGGTAAAAACAGTTTTTCATTCGCCTTTTCAACACGCATGTTCCGCGAGTGTTGAAACTACAAAAGCTGAATAATTATGTCAATATCTTTTTATGAAAAAAAAATCACAACTCTAAGTCAATAAGTTCTCTCACAATTTGGCCGGCTTTTTGTACCCCTATGACCGTTGTGCCCCCCCCCCCCCCCCGTTACCCCTATTATATTATTCATTTTTGATTTTAGGATAAAAATATAGATGTGTATCAATGTGTACATTTTCAAGACACATGCGCTGTCCAAGACATGCATGTGTACATCTCCCACCTTTTCCACATTATACTGTTGTTAAAAAATTAAAACATTGTACATAATATATTATTAGAACTTCTACCCCTGCACAATACGAGGCATGCTAAACCAGCCCCCACTGTTTTCTGGACCAGCAACTTGAGGTCTTTAAGCTACGGTGCCCTTTCCAATTGCTGGTTTAATAAAGAAAGAAAAGATAAGTCTTTGGTTCTTTGTTAAACAAAAGCCCTTCATGTGTGTTGTCATTGTGGCCTTGAGGATGAAAGTGGATGCTAAGAGAAGCAGGGTGACTATGAAAACAAGTAAAATTGTGAAAACTACAGACAAAGACTATAGAGTAAACTATGGTAAAACATAACTGCTCTATAATGTATTTAAAAGCATAGAGCATGCGCTGACATGTAACCATGCTAGTGTTACCAGAACATTACACTGACAGCATAGGAGTTTTTTCAACACACAAAATAAACTTTAAGCTAGCTGTTGCTTCGTTTCACAAGCTGATAGCTGATGGGGAAACAATTTAGCAGTTGATAAGTTGATAGCATAGCAATTCTTGTTTTCATATAAGAATCATCAAAAGGCATTCAGTGCAATGATCTAATCAGCTTCATTGTCTATCATATCAGTATAAACAATTGTATGTGGCTATGACAAAATTGTAGAGGCTAAATCCTTAGATAACAGTTCTATAACCCTAATTCAAAGATGACTTAGAAGAAGATTATGCCAGCTATAAGCTGTATTAGAGAAGTATTTGAACTAAATATAGACTGAAATACATCCCAGACAGACATATAAGGGAAATAGTTAAAGGTTAATCTTTGATTTACGTGTTTTTAGAAAGATTTTCTATCAAGTTTGATGATCGGGTGCTTAATTTCTGCATTTTCCTCAATGTAAAACCTACTTAATAGATTTAGTAAGTCTATGAATGAATTGGAAAAGGAGATTGTTTCCAGATGTGATGGAGCAAAGGTAGATTGTCTATTTTTAGAGACACTACCTCCCAATTACTAGTAAAAACAGAAATAAAGCATTCCCATAAACTTTGTAGCTTCTACTTATCAACATGTGAACTGACACTATTGCAAGCCTCAGAGCAAAGATGTGATCCAATACTTAGTGCTGAATATGTTTAAAAAGAAATGTGTTAATTGACTCGGTCAAGACTGTAAATAAAACCATTCAATTTTTCGAAATTTCTCCATCTAAGTTCTAAAATTGCATTATAATTATTAAGATGACCTACAGCTAAATAGCTTACATTTGATAACATATAATTAACAGCTCTCAAGTAACAAAAAGCGCTGAAAACAAAAATTACTAGCTGCCACTTTTACGGTATGCAGAAGATCATAAAGCTGTTGAACTCTTCCCAGTGTGTAATTATGGTTATTTGAAAGCTAGCTTCAAGCATGTCATGGTAGATTATACCCAGTTTACGTAACCTGTCTACTTTGTATTCATATTAGCAACTCTCGTTTTCTATGAGCTGACTTGTACTTGTATGATTTAAGATAATAAAGGCACTGGTAGGCTAATAAGGGCACTGGTAATAAGGGCACAAATGGAAAAGTAGGAAAAAATGGCACACTGATCTTAAATTTTCCCAAACCCCAAAGTCAAACACCCAACCCCATTCCAAACCCTAATATTGAAAATTTGCCACTTTTACCGACTTTCCCCACTTTTACCTGTGCCTTTGCTACCAGACACCGTACTTGTACAGCTGTTTAGTTAGGCACTACAGTAAAATGCTCGTTTAACCCTATGCTTGAAGTATGCACATTTAATATTGTAGTTGAGATATACTCAGATACTATTCAAACGTGGTGTTACTAATTATCATTGAGTTTGCTTTTCAAAACGATACTTTTAGCCACTTCTAGTAGAGCTGACTGTTGGTTGAACTTTAATCAAGACCGGTCAAAGTTCCGAAAGCTGATATGGTAACACATTATTACTTGGCAACAACAGGCTAAAAGTTTATGAGAATACTGGAGCATCAAAACTCAACTCAAGATCAATAAACAAAACATATTTTGTAACATATAATACAGGCAGCTAATGAAAGTTCATTTGGCTAGTTGCTGTATCTTTGTGGTGACCTGGAACAATGTTGGAAGAACAGCCTATCACAGACCGATTTTTCTGTATTTATATCCAATCAAATCATAGTTTAACTTGGAAAGTCCCAAAGCGTGTAGACAATCGAGGATAGCAAACACTGATCACTTGGGAATTAGTTTCACTAGCGGTCGAATGCGTACTCAATTTTTCTAGTCACAACTAATAAGGCAGAGTTTTTGCATCAGTTTTCATAGACCTGATCGACAAGCAGGACTAAGTCCCTTCTCCTCCTTAGTTCTGAAACAAGCATATGTTGTGGAAGTAGTGGATATATTACTATTAGTATAGTAAGTAGTAGAATTCAGTATCTTACACTTACAGTTAGTGTTACTAATAGTAATACTATAAGTATATCGTTATCTGTTAGATATTACTGTAAGTAGCACTAGTGCGTACTTAAAGTTGATAAACCAATTTTTGTATAGTGAATGTATTATGTAATTTTCTTGGGAGTTTATTTAAAAAACAGCCGTACATTTATATTTGAATGCTCAATTATAAATTACATGAGACTGAGTAATAATAGTATTACAATTTATACTCAAACTAAAGAGATTTGCAAAGATTGGCATGAAACTGTGGCTTGTACTTTTCCCTCATCTCCAAACCAGTCGAATTGTTGATTGTAGTTGAATTTTTAACAGCACATTAATCCAGTGAAAGATGATTATTATTTTGCTTTCCTCCACACATCAACTTGCAATGAAATTAGTCAGTTGATTTCCTGAAGAAGCTATTAACCTGTGATTATAGCTATTTTTGTCCAGGAAAGGTGATGAGCCTCAGACGTCATACATTATTTTAAAACTAGTTATAGCATTGTGTACACCAGTTAGCTTCCTGTTTAAAATAATGACTGCAGAATTTGTGAATCATTGACAATTCCAATGACATCAGCAACTTGTAGTTAATTCTGAGACTATTTAAAGATTTACACGTGAATCATCAACTGCAGTGTCAGGAGAGGTGATGCTACTATAAGCACCTTTGATTCTCATTGCATAATGATTATTTCACAGCTGCTAGACATTATGACTAGACAGATTGAACAACTGATTGATCCTAAAATCACTTTAAAACAAGTATTGTGCATGTGTAATGGCTGCTGGACAGGCAGGCATTGTCCTGGTAGCAATTACAGTTCAGTGTTACAATCCTCTTTCTACTCTAGTTTTACTTCCTATACTATCTGCTATAAATATCATCTGGCTTGCCATAATATTCCTTGCAACATTTTCAGATTTTTAAAAATAGTTTCATGCCAAAGTGAAAATATATGCAAATCACATCAAAGGGAGTATTGCTCAAATAGTCTGTAATTTTGGCAAGTTAGTTACCTCTCCTTCTATTTCCTGATAACTATGTTGTAGATGACGCACAACTCATATAAGCTTCACAACGCACATATCATGATGAATAAGGAAGTATCTACACTGGGGCCTCTATTACACAGTCATACCACTACAGCTCAACTGACATCTTCAACCTTTTCAGGATATGTAGCTTGGTACTGGGTAGCACTTGGACTTATAATACCAGTCTTACTGGGCACCCTATTCTGTGTTCTGGACCATTTGAGGAGAAAGAAAAGCCATAGCTCAAAACATACTGAACAAAGACTTGAATCCATGTGTGAAAGGAATAAATACATACCTCCTAAGTATGAAGAAATCATCTCAAATAATCATCATATGACAGTAGAACCTGTGCCAGACACAGCCACAAGCTTACAAGTCTCTACAAACTCTCACCAACCAAGTAGCAATACAGGGTGTGCAATATTTACAATCAATATGGACGATATGCCAGTTTGCAATGAGCCTGATCAGCTGACACCTGCAGCATCACTGCCCTCACCACCTGTCACTCTTCCGACATGCTACACTGGGAGTAAGAGTTTTAATATAGCTGACTTGCACTCAGACTTTGAGGATGTAGACTTAGGGGAGTTAGCTCCACCATCTTATGAGGAGTATCACAAATATGAACTGTTTGGTAGTCAAGCTGAGCTCGTGTAACCAGTCATTCTTTTGAAATATATTCTAAAGTTATTCTTTGGTAAAATATGTTGTTGCTGAATTATGTAATATTTGGCTACCAAGAAAAGATAACTCTATTGAATCGATTTATTTAATTTTATTCAAATTGTGTAAATTAATTTTTTTACCTATCAACATGTATATAAATGCTTTGCTGGAATCAAACCTATAGTGTCCAATTTTTTAAATAAATAAAATGGGAAAATGAATTATTATTTTACTATAAGATTAAAACTAAGAGTGAAGGCAATAAACAGTTAATTAAAGTTATGTACAAATATATTATAACTGTCAAGTTTAGGTTACAAAAGAGTTCAATTAAAAAAATAGCACATGTGTATACTCTTGAAGCAAGTAGCAAAGATACTTTTTAGGCAATCAAACCGACAACCAAAATATATAAGGATCTTTCTGTACAGTGATCTTTGCACTCCTAATATGTAAAATGAGGCACAAATACTAGCTAGAAAAAGATTACACAATGGCCATAAAAATGACTCCTAGTGAATCTATTCAGTATACAATATTGTAATTGAATAACTAATCTAAGGCAATAATATCTGAGTCATCTAGTAGAGGGCTATCATCAAACCTAGGGGAAAAGTCTATAATACTAGGCTCTGGTATTGCATTTGATTGTTGGAACTGCATTGATGTCCTGCCAAATTCTTGTGCAGCCATTGACATTGGCTAAAACAGATACATACAGCATATTGGTGCTGACTTACATAAACCAGGTAAACACCAACTTCAATTGAAACCTTCAACCATTTCAAAGTTTCTCTATTTAAATGTTGTTATTTTAATACCACTTGGCACTTACCATAAACTAAAACCATATTACTGTAATTATACTAATAGAGAAGTTTTACTATAAGTCATGACTGAGTGAAATTATTTCTGCTGAGTCAGACTTGAGCACATGACATTCCTAGACCCACTAACAGTAAAATAACACTAAATTTTAATCATTTATTTAAATCGTTACATATATAGAGTTAGCTATTAAATTTATTCATTGCATAATTATTCATTATGTTGAGACATTAGAAAATCCTAATAATTATCTGATGATTTTCTGTGAATAACACTTAATATAAATAAGCAGTAGGCTATATATCTTATGCTACAGTGAGAGATATATTGCTATTTCACCACATATACACCCAGTTAATATTTAAATTATAAGGAAAATATACAAATAATACTTATTGATTATATATGGCACATTGCCATCCCACTTTATTATCAAATGTTTCTCTCCCCAATCTTATAGCCGGTGCCATTTAAATAAAACATGGATGTAATTAGCAGTGGGGACTAAGTAAGCCACCTTGTAGTATACTTACATATAAACTATTGAGATGATGGGAGGTTGAGAAAGAACTTGAAGGCATATGAAAGTCCAAATCTAAAACACATATTAGCATGTTCAACTATCTCAATACTGGTTCCAAACATCCCTTATGTATAAGCGAACAGCACTAGGGACACAAGGTGACTTCTGGGAAACAAAGTTAAAAGATTAAATTTGAGAAACTAAAATTAGCTAGTTAGCAATGGCTTTCAAATATACGAATTGAATAAACTAAGTTACAGAGCAATTTAAAAATTATACAGTTTTTTGCTGCAACAGGATTTTGTAATAATGGATATAATTAAGTTCCTAGTTCCTTGCCAAGAGAAATAATGGAGCAATGTGTATCTGACTTGTCATGAAATATTAAACTAAAAGATCAGTTATATTCTAGTGAGATGCCGGCTGCCTATCAAACGAAACAAAAAATTGAACTAAAACTTGTTTAATATGGTTTCCATTTATAGTGGAGTATTGCTGGATACAATTTCTTTTCGTTAGTATAATACTATACTATTATACTACTATACTATTATACTACTACTATACTATTATACTACTACAATACTATACTATTATACTACTACAATACTATACTATTATACTACTACAATACTATACTATTATACTACTATAATAATATTTCACTACCTGTACTATTATACTACCATACTATTATACCATTATACTACTATAATATTTTACTACTACACTACTATGACTATACTATACTACACTACTATACTATACTACACTACTATACTATACTACTACTATACTCTGACCATCACATTGACAACCAAACCTACATCTAACTGTGGTTTCAGAATATATTTAAGCTAATAAAGACCTAAATGAATAAATTTTCTCTGTCACATAAAGATTGATAGCATATACTTGTAGTATTAATAATTTCAAACGGAATGTAAAGAGGCAAAAATTCTGCAAGTTGCAAGTAAATGCAGTAAGAGACATACTGGTTGGCATGAACATGGGGTAGGGCGGTGTGAATGAGTGTGCTGAAGTTGCTGATGTGGGGGGCAGACTGTCTAATATATTACCATTGTGATAGGAACTTGAGGTAGGCATTGTATTACCTGAAACAAGAAACACACTTCATTATAAAACACCATGTTCTGTTGCCCTGTAGGACAGCATAAATCTGCCAGCACTGGGATGGTTCCATGACAAACATTCATTAGAAAAAATTGGGCAAACACATAGAGACAACCTTTCAACAAGGTGTTTCTAGCCAGCAAAACTTTGAGTATTCAATGGGAATGGGTAGTTAAACATTGCTTTTACAGTAAGACTTTTAAATACATAATTGTCAAACTGCTCAGCCAATCAGAGTACGCTAAATGTTATATTCAAATATATAAAGCTAAGAAGTTTAAACATGACTGGTTTTCATGAAAACATCTAATATGGACACTTGATTAACAGCTCCTAGGAACCCCCCCCCCCCCCCAACAAAGAGCATGCTGCCCTGGTCAACTCATCACATGACACCAGCTGGCGCGGCAGCAGTGATGTCAACAAGAGCATGTGATCATAATTGCTGCTGTGGTCACATTGAAAGCTCCCAAATCCTGTTGCCAGCAATATTTGAGGTCAATTCTGTACAATCTAGAATTTAGATTCTCACAACTGGCCTGCTCTAAAGTCATCAATACAAGTAATATACTGTGCTCTATAATATAGTACACTGAGTGCATGGAAGTGTAGACAAGCTATTGGGCTGTCTACACCCAGCCTGCTTGTTTGTACAGGTAGGATCATAGTGTGAGGTAATAATGAGAGGACTACATAAATACATGCAATAGGCACCTTAAGATATCAGAAAACCAACACATTATGTTTTACAGTTTCCAAAATAAGCAGCAATGAAGAAGGTCAAATAGTGTGCTAAGGTTTGACAAAGTGCCAACTGGTAATTCTTTGAAACTGGTTAGAATTAGAACAGGTAGGAATCTGGGTTAAACTAGGCTAGAGCAGGAAACAAAGCACTACATGCCGTTTTGATAAGGTGCTTGCACTACATAAAAACTCACAATCTCCCTCCCCCCAGTCAAAATAAAATACTATAAATTCCACAAGCAGCTTAAGCCAAATAATTATATACAACATGACACACTACAATTCTAGAATGAAAATTTAAGAAAAAATATCATATTTGCACAATGATGTTGAGATATTGCAGGTATGTTATAAAATATTATTTTCCAGCATAATAATATTTAAACATTTCATGTTTAAACAAAGGAGAGGAAAGGAGTGGGTAGAGCAGCCTAGGGGTGCATCACTATACAGCATATGTTTAGAGCAGAGGAAAAGGAGAGCTAATCTACTACACTGAATTAGGCTGCACAGCTGACATTAGAGCAGATTACAACATGACACATTCCACACACTGAAGCACCCATTGCACATTGAACTTACAGAAAAAGTTTTTATTGTCAAGTAGACCTACAAAAAGTCACAACAGAAGCTACACTTTGGGAAAGTAATCTTGTGGTCTGCCAAAGAGTATATACAATTACTAGTGACGAAATGCTTCAAATTTATTTTAACATTTTACTCTATCCTGTACTTGGTTCTGTTTATATGGAAACTTTTTTAGTGGTAAATTATTACACACTCTCCCACAAATGTATATTCTATCATATAGATAGTGAGAAGCATATACTAAAGTTACAGAACAACGTCATATTTCAAGATTATTTGAAAAACTGAACAATTATAAAAGAAGTTTCTTAAAATGCTTCATTAGACAAGAAGCCCAGAGTTGCACAGATTAGCAGAGTAAGACGTAAAGAAAGTTAGTGATTACCTGGTACGTTAAATACAGATTGTGGTGGAGGATTTAAGTGAGATACAGAGTTAGTGTGTGACGTAGCAGTTGCACCGTTTATACGCGCAAGTTTACCTCCACCTCCCTGAGAGGAGGATGCACTATTTAATTCGAGAGAAGACGAGTCTGAGCTGCTAATGGCCGACACTGGTCTCTTCTGGCTATGCCGCACAGGCTGAATACTACTGTTGTCTGACAGCCCGTCCTCGTCCTCATCACTGTCACTTAATACTATGATATCTATGTTGGCTGGCTTCTCTGCATCATCTGCAATATATAGGTTAATATGTTGACCTTGACACTAGCAGTAGCTGCCACCACAACGCTTACGCTTACGTCACCAACTACTGCCACAATGCGGCGGCCAACAGTTATTCAGTACCACTCGTCAGGGAAAACACAGTTGAAATATTACTTCCTAAAACTCAATCATCTAATCTAATTTATTCACAGATTCTGATAATTTCTTATTCAAAACAAAACTTAAATCCTTTATACAGACTACCAGCCTAGATTTGAATGAATAGCACAAAGTGGTGGTTTTCAACATGGAACAGATGAGAGTATATCACAGGAAAAGGAAAGATGCCAGCTAGGTCTGTCTGTAAACAGAATATGACCCTCACATTTCGGTTCTCACAACAATATACTACAAGAGGTTAACTGTACAAGCTATTTAACTTGGTAACACAACATGGGTAATGTCTAAAAGACTGATAGGGCATTGCCCTCTCTAACCCCAGTTCCTTGCACCCATTACTGTAATATTATACTCTAATTAGCTAGAAAATCTAGCCATAGGGCATGGTCTAAAGTCCAGCACTAATGTGTAGAGGCAGGTTGCTATCAGTGAATGAGACAAAGCATAGCAGGAAAATTGGCAGTTGGCACAATCTGCTGCACCTAGTTTAGAATCACCCAACATGTTGGCACGTGCAGCTAGACTCACCTTGCACAACTGGAGTTGCAAACTCTTTTTGCTGATTGGTCGGTTTATGGGGAGGTTGATTCATACCATTTTTATTGGAGTTGACTGTTTGAGTATCTTTAGTGGGTGCCCCAAGAGGGGCCCAGGAACCATCTGGACTGAACAGTATTTCATCACAATCACCAGCCACCTTACATATCTCTGTGAATAACCTGGGGACAAAGGCATGATTTCAGTACGAGGTTGTAAATACTGCATCTCACAGGCTTAGATAGCAAAAAGTTGCATTTTTGAACTATTTCAGCCTAATTATGATGAAATCTTTATATTAAGTTGACCAAACTGCTAAACTCCTAAAAACTATTTAAACGCTGTAAAAGATAAATTGCTTTGTCATAAAAATGTGGACTAGAGTTGATGCTTGTTCTTAGCCAAATCACTTGAAGAGATTCCAAGATTGATAATTGTTAAACTCATTCAAACATCAGCCAAGAGTACCCACTAGGTGCATGCTATCGCTGACTTACTCATCTATCACCAGATCTTTATACATGGCTGGCGCATCGCATACGGGACAATTCCACGTCGGTTTCTTCTCATTCATCATCAGGTAGAGTCTGGCATCAAAGCACTGTATGTGATCACATGTCTTGGGACAACAAGGCAGGGTCATTCTCATTTTACCTAGCTGCATATATAATGAAGAACTGCAGTACGTTTTATACAGTATGGTATAGTTATCTCTTTTGACACCAGCCACACTCATTCTGCTCCACACCCCCTTTCTCTATCCACCATCTCCCTCCCTCTATCCACCACACCCCCTCTATCTACACCACACCCCCTCTATCTACACCACACCCCCTCTCTCTATCCACCACACCCCCTCTATCTACACCACACCCCCTCAATGTACACCACACACCTTCTCTACAGTGTGCTGAAAAATTTACTCCTGGCTTTTAATTTCAACACTTGTTTGAAAGTAACCTGTTTCTATTTAATCTATAGTTAGATAGAAGAATGATGCTTCAGTGTTTCCATCATTATTTTGAAGACAAGGAAAAATGCTGGGTTGAGTGGAAAGTTCCAACAGTCCAGCTTTCTAAAGGGAACAACTATGCAGGCAGACATAGCTAATATCCCAAGGTATTTCCTTGTTTTATTCAAGTAATAAAATCAAATAACCTGTATGCAAACTGCAAAACACTGCTATTTCATGCCTAGCTAAAAGCTAATATTTATGTTGTGTTCTTGTACTTCCGTGGACTAATAAGGGTGAAATAATGACTAAATGAAACATTGCTTTGCTTAAATATATCTTTCAGAATTGAGTTACATTAAATACAGTGTCAATATAAAAATAGGTAGGAGAAAGCATTAAATTGAATACATAGCATAAAGCATAGTAAGACTACTGGAAGGTACCAACAGTCAGTTCACTTGCTTGAATAAACAACTCAATGGTTTAGTCAGTGTATAGGCATATCAATACTTGTACCATGTTTCATGCACATTTTTCACTTATAATTCAAAATGGCAATTTGGGCAAAATTCAATTTTTTTAAAATAAAAATTACAGGGCACTGTTGTGTAGAATATGTATATTCAGTTAAAATATGCAAGTCATTAAGGTACAGCTTGGAGATATAGAACAGTGGGTCTACACTCCACCTGCATGTTGTATTAGAGTGATCACTCACCGGACAGAGTAACGACACTTTAAGACTAGTTAATGCAATGTCGTCTTCGTCATCAGAGAGTTTGGCTTTGACTAAAGAGTACCAAATGCCACATTAATGTACATGAACATAACAGACCTATGACAGAATACCTTCAGCTTACTATACTGCTTCAGCTATGTTGCTATATGAGCCATACACACAATACTATATACATATATTGGCATATTGTGTTGTCACACATTAACAAAATACTGCACATGTATATTTGATGACACAATGTGACAATCATGATGGTAAAGGATTTGAATTTCATAGTTTTTCAAGAAATGAGGTCCAATTTTTCTAAGCATATCTCAGCAGTAAATTTGAACTACGCTCATTAATAAAATTATGTGTTACACAAGCACTATAAGTGATGTCTTTCACACACTCTATAGAAGTGATGTGATACACAGGTGCTATAGAAGTGATGTGATACACAGGCTCTATAGAAGTGATGTGATACACAGGCTCTATAGAAGTGATGTGATACACAGGCTCTATAGAAGTGATGTGATACACAGGTGGTATAGAAGTGATGTGCTATGAAGGTGGTATAGAAGTGATGTGATACACAGGTGGTATAGAAGTGATATGCTATAAAGGTGGTACAGAAGTGATGTGATACACAGGTGGTATAGAAGTGATGTGCTATGAAGGTGGTATAGAAGTGATATGCTATGAAGGTGGTATAGAAGTGATATGCTATAAAGGTGCTATAGAAGTGATGTGATACACAGGTGGTATAGAAGTGATATGCTATAAAGGTGGTACAGAAGTGATGTGATACACAGGTGGTATAGAAGTGATGTGCTATGAAGGTGGTATAGAAGTGATATGCTATGAAGGTGGTATAGAAGTGATGTGCTATGAAGGTGGTATAGAAGTGATATGCTATGAAGGTGGTATAGAAATGATATGCTATGAAGGTTCTATAGAAGTGATGTGCCATGAAGGTTCTATAGAAATGATATGCTATGAAGGTTCTATAGAAGTGATGTGCCATGAAGGTTCTATAGAAATGATATGCTATGAAGGTGGTATATATGCTGCATTTGTACAGAACTATTTATAGTGCAGAAGCCTCATAAAATGGCTCATGAGATGAGATTTTCATATTACCAGAATCATAATATATGTAGGCCTATACGGCTCTTAACATACTTTCACTATTTCTAGGTTAAGCCCTGACATGAATTTTTCTTATTTTTACGGTCAAATTACATCCTTTAGATTACTTGCCAAAAGTATGAAGCAGTGAGTCAGCAAAAGTACGCATATTTTAGAAGATGACATACAAATAACATAGACACTTACTAAGAGCTTCTGTTTCATGCCTCAGACGCAATCCTCGACTGACTACATTCTGTGTCAAGTATTCAGATGATCGTTTCCTCACCAAATTGATTGTGTAGCAATATTTCTATAACAGCATGCCATTAGTTAGTACACTGATTCTGGTATCACACTGCTATGTGGAGGAAACTGGGTTAATTTGGAAAGAGGTACAAAATACTTCTCATAACTTATTAGTCATTTTTATATAACATTAAGAAATACACAAATGTGCTTGTAATGTCTCCATACACATAATATTTAATATAATTTAAAATATGTAATAAACTAGTTTGTCAAATGGTAGTGGTTGAAATACTGCAGGGCCTGGAAACGACAAGTAATAGTTTTACTGTTGGACTGACTGGCCAGCTGTGAAATACCTCATCAATCAACTGTTAGCAATATAGACCAACCTCAAAGCCCTATTAATTTGAGCAAAATTTTTTGAAACCTTGAATGCTACACTTGGTGACCTTGATACTTCAGCTGCAGTCATTTTAGATGCTTTCAAGGCTTCAAAGCCTAACTTTTTTGTAACAAAACTAGAAGAAATCAGCTTTCAAAAACCCACTTTCTGAACAACACAATCACATTGCCACAAGTATATCTAATAGAAATTACCAAACAACGCTTTCATTTATAAAACACCACATTTTGATTAAGGCAGCTTTGCAGACAAAAGTTTCAACTTCAAGAGATCTAATGTAGGAACATATGTAACAAACACACAGTGTGATAGGAAAAGGTTGTATTTCTGGGCTAGTAGGAGTGACTCCAATTCTACCCTCATAAGCTCCCACCAACCAGCAGACACAGACAACACAGAGAATAGCATACTTTAGGCAGTTCAGGCTCGTTGGGTAAGGCCCAACAAATTAGCAAAGAGTTCTGAACCATCGGGGTCATTCTGCAGGTCCAGGTGAGGTCTAAAGGTCTAGGTGGGCGCTTTGGGTCAGAATTCTGTTTGTTTGTAGGAATAGGATTCTAAAAACACAGAAAAGATAGCATGACATGATGTAAGGAAACACCCAACAAAACATACTTTGTAAACAATGACTAAAATCTATCTAGACTCTAGGTGAACCATTTTCAAACAAGATCTGCAAGCACCGCCTATTACATGTATTACCTAAGTACTCTGACTACCTGATCAGGTGATGGTAGTGAAAACCATCTCATTCTACGCAAGCAATAACACCAACAGTTTGTTTGTTTGTTTGTTTGTTTTCTTTATTTCCATCAAAAAAAACAAAAGGACAAAAAAATACAAATATACAACAGTAACACAAAAAGAGCTAAATTCAATTTATATATAATATCACTCGAAGTCAAGATGGGGGCCCATGTGCTCAGTAGCATAGCTATTCAAGGAGCGGGGCCCAAGTGGCAGTTGAAAAAATAGTGGGAACTATTTATTCAGATTAAGTTAAAGATTTTAGTAGGTGCTTTTTCAACAATATTTTAAATGTGGCAAAGCTTTGATGATGTCTTAAAGTCAGAGGTAGCTTATTCCAATTGCTAGACATCTGGTAGGACACTTGACGATGACCTGCTGCGGAGGTAGAGAGAGGTAAGGGTAAGGAAAGTTCAGAATGTCTGGTGAGGTAAGTTGGTGGTTGTTTGGTGTGAGATGGAGTATAATAAGCTGAATGACCAATAAGACATAGGCGGTAGATATACAAGAGATCAATAGGAAGAATTTCTGCTTTGATAAATAGAGGTGACGTGTGTTCAGTAGGTGATTTGTAGAAAATAATGCGAATAATGCATTTTTGAATTAAAAGCAACTTGTTCAGATGGGTTTTAGGGGCATTTCCCCAGGCTTCTAAGCAATATGTAAGTTTGCTGTTTATCAGACTGTTATATAATAATATCAAAGCTTTGTATGGTAAAAACTTTGAAGCTAAGTATATCATACCAGTTACTTTGTTGAGCTGTTTCATAATTAGAAGCAACATAAACTGTTAAAATCAGTATTATAAGTTTATAGGAGCATTTAAGTTTAGTACATGTGTCCTGCCAACATGCTTGGCCAACAACCCCAGTTATATACAGATTATGAAAACCCACCAATTCCATAATCACAGGTGACAAAATTTTAAATTGTCCCTTAATTATTGTAACGACTGTGCCTAAACCGAAGGTATAACAAAATGACTGTCATTTTAGATACTGGCATTTAATAAATAGTATATATACATTATACTCACAGGTAATTGAACCATTTTACTATTCAATCTCAGTACTAAGCAAGGTGGGTACATATCTTTTACATTCTCTGTTTCATTTTCTATAGCTGCAAACCGTAGTTGAACTTGCACATCTGAAGCGTACACACCACCACTTCCAATACTCCTGAAATAGTATGCAGTGAATTAATTACATGGGAAAGTTTGACGATAATTTGGCAGTTATCTTCTCTAATGAACTAGAAATAAAAGATAGACAACTTTTAAAATCATTTGGGAGTTTATGCCAGCAGTTGTGAAATTTACAGATCAAATGCACATAGCAGTCACAACTTTTTTGTCTGATCAATAAAACAGCTGTGAGACAGTACCAAAATTTTAATGTAGAATCCTTTCCCTACCATTTCCCAGCACCTTAATGCTCAGGTAATCATTTAATACCTGGTGTCCATTCCTGGTGTAGGATTTATTTGTTTGAACAAGAGGCTTTGAAATTGTAACAAAAATACTTCAAAACTACACATGCTAAGCTTTGACCAGTAGGCCAAAATGGTCACTGGATCGGCTAATTTTAGGCAATTATAAATTATTACTTTTGTATCCAAACAATTTTCCTATAAGCTAATCGAAAGATAAAAACAAGTTTAAATTGTTCAGTATAAATTGAACAAGTCTAAAATTTTAACAGCAACTACTGATGAAGGGAGGCTATCTAGTTTAAACTCTTTTATTTTCCTCCCAGGTTTGAGCAAGATTTTAGCAAGTCACCAGATTTGACAAATAGTCTTCAACCTGTACTAACAGTTGGAAAGACTAGGTAACACCTGCCTTCAACACAGCAGCTCAACTGCTACAGTACAACCCATCAATTTAACCATTTTAGTGCTATACTCAAGTTACTTCACACAACATTATTTTGTCTAATAAAAACACAACCCATCTAAATCATTGCTTCTGCTTTACAGCAAAAATTACAACGCCTGTGCCTTACAAATATACGACAATTTTCCAAGTACTCCAAGAGCTGTCTGCCCTTTTAAGGCACTCATAATGGAATGATGAGCAACTATATTACATAAGCAATTAGAATAACAGTAAAATCACTTTTTTATTACAAAAAGATTATATTTAAAAAAAACTACCCATCACTTACTTCTAGAGATTTTACGTTAATTATTTACATTTTACACCTCCAAATCAGTTTGACACAAACCCAAATTCAAAAAACTCAAAAAAGCACAATGTTGAATTGAAATATACTAAAGTGATACACATGATTATCGTAACTCTTCTAATCTGCTACCTTTAAACATGCCCATTAACTGAGTAAGCTTTTTATTTGCAGTCATGCGAATCTTGAACTTAACAAAAACTACTCTTTATAAATATTAATTTTATCATCATTTATTAGTAGAAAGTTATCAGAAGTTATTAACATGTATTATAAAGTAAATGTCAACTATCAATCCATCAACAGTCTAAACCTACCTACGACAGTGCAGCTTATGTTGGAAAAATTATGCTTTTTATTTTTAGAAAGTTACTCAAAATCAAAATAGAAATTATAAGTTCATTTGAACTTTATACTTTGGAACATAAATTGCCAGAATGTAGAAAAGCTAAAATATAGTTAATAGGTGGAGTTTTAAGACCCCTAAAACTTAACGATTCTTTTAATACCCCAAATGGTATGATCATTTTCCCACCAGCAGATTTCCAGATTATCTACCCTTTACTATCCAATAATTACCAATTCTTCATTTTCTGCCCAAAAACAACATCTTAGCTACAATTATATCTTAAGATACATACATTTCCCCCAAACACTATGTACAGACCAATATGTACTATATTATATGATACAAATTCCAGCTTAGCTGATAAGACAAATGGCATGGGACTTACCTATTACTAGTGACCTCTTTGGCATGTTGAGGACTGAGTGAGAAGTTGATCATTACTTCTTGATATCTATTGCTAGTGTTGGTTTGCCCTGTAGAATTTTACAATACAGTACTTCATAGTTCATTACAAATAACAATTGATTAGAAATGAGTATTCAACACAAAAGGTACTAAGAAATATAAGAATGCTCACGAAAACAGCATTGAAGAAACAGCTGGTTAGAAAATCTGATAAAATTGTATGAAATTATACGTAAGTTTATGGTCTTGTGATAAAAAAGAATAATTTGAAATAGCAAAACTTTTAACTGATAAAATCCCCAAAAAATTTGGAGTTGTCTTTAATTGTAGGGACAACTAGTAGTCACCTTGAGAGCTATGTTACAATGCATTAACAATGCGATGAAACTGGTTAAAGCTTTGTGAAATATTCATATTGTTTATAAATTTCAGTATGGAGTTAAAAAACCATTTAACATTTGCTGTTTATGTTATTCACAATATAATGATAATAATAACAATAATTTCATTATTTTGAATTGTTAAAATAAATTTCCCCTGGAAAGTTGAATAAATCAAGTATATGGCATACATACGAAGCACAGTTGGTGGAAGAATCTGTGAAATATGGTCATAAAAAGGCAAAACTACTAAAGAGATGTTTCCATTGAAATTTTCTTCTTCTCTATAGTGATAGGGGTTGTGTACAGGTTGTGGAAGAGGTTGCTCAGGGGGCCGATTGAATGGTTGGAGTGCAGAGTGGGGAGGTCTGTAAACACTGTTATTTACATGAGAAGATCTTTGAGTTCTCTGTCTAAAGTGTGAATTCAAGAAAAGATAAGCTAACAACTGAAGCTCCAGGTTACACAGCATAACAAAACTTCCACAGCACACATGTAACATTCAATTCAACACACTAAACACTTACGAATGAAGTTCTTTTATTTTTGTTGTAAGTTGATAAGAAGGATTTCTCAGCAATGCCATTGCTCTTTCCATCAATTCTTGTTTTTTGCCTGTTTTTGGTCGGCCAACAAATCCCATTAAAACTTGTAGTTCAGTCATACGAAAAGCTAGGACCATACGCTATGATATATAAAGAAATAGGATAATTTATATGTAATAAAAGTAGAGAGAAAGTGCATTCACCTTAAAAAAACAAATTATTTGAAATAAAAAAATGTAAAAAAACAATAATAACACTGCTACTGAGGGTTTGTTAAACTCAAGCATGCTCTACATGTTTGTAGAAGTAACACATTTAGCAGAACATTGACTGTAACTATTAGAATATCGAAAGAAAATTAAATATTCATATGAAAATTAAATACAGAGCTTGAATGTATAGTTTAGATGTGATTTGCAATTGTGTTTTGAGCTATCAGTTGGAAACTGAAAGGTCAGTCATAACAAATGAATTACAGAAGTTGCACATTTTAAAAAATTAGTGATAACAATTACAAAAAATATTCATTTTATTTAGTCTACACATCAATCTTAGTTAGGTCGTCAATAACTTCAAAAGTTAAATGCTTTTAAAAAAAATTTAAAACATGCTGACAAATATCACGTTGGTCACTATACTCATTGTGACCTTGGAAATATGGTGGATATCAATTCCAATTTAAATTATCACCAATAGCCAGAATGATTTACTGATAAGTCTTTGTGATTGCCATGAAAATGTGTGGAATATTTGTAATCATAGTAATATCCATAAATATACTTATTATAATAACCTTCTCATACTGTAAGAGCATAATAGTACAAGATTACATTTTATTCTAGATAATCTTCATTAACTAGCCAATAATTAGAAGGGTTTCAGTAGCAAATAAATAAAACTTATTTGACTCTTCACCATTAAAACCTAGTCAATAGCTGACATTGTCACTATTTAATTTTATGAAAATCATATATCAGTATTTTTTTTCAAATGCAAATTGCATACGCCCACAGGCCATACTGATAAATAGAACATTATCATAATTACTATTAGTATTATAATCATTATCTTAATAACATTTTTAGCAACATTAATATTAAATCTGATAGACAAGTAATACTGGCACTAATAAAAAATGTATTTTACTATAGCAATAATTAGTATTAAAAATAATAGTCATAATGATAGTAACATTTATAGTAATAGTAGAATTAGAAGTGATAATGAATATAAACATTATAATTATCATGATAATATAATAGTAGTAATAGCAATACTAATACTGGTAGTGATAGCTAATGGCCATAGCCAAAGGCAATAGCCCATAATCAGAGTGGTAGACAATAGCTAATAAGCCGTAGACTGTAAGTCAAAGTGTAATACTAATAAACTTTTAACATGATAATTATTATTGAATCAACTTTAGACTTGGTCAGAAATTGAACGGTCATAATGATAATGATAACAATCTTGAAGTGGATAATAATAATCATAATGATAATGCTTTAATTTTATCATCTTGATCTATAGACTATAACTGTAAGTATATATTTATAATCATATGATTATGACAACAAAATTAAATGCGAATGCCAACAAATCATAATGTAAATGTTATTTCAATTGTTATTTTAATTTTGATTTTTAGCATGAATAAATTTGAAATTGAGTTGAAGTTTACAATTACTAATAGTAATAATGTTATGTCTATTAGTACTACTAATAGTATCAGTATGTCCTAGTCTATTGATATTTGTCTATTACTATTAGTATTAGTATCAGTATTACTATTAGTATTACTTACCCGTAGATCTTCCAACTCCATTGCAGTCATTTTGATTTTGTTATTTTAACAAGCAAAACTGGAACAGCTGCTATAAATATTACGATTACTATTGGTATTTTAATTTTATCTGTTATGACAAGCCAAAAGTAAATCAAAATGAAAATAGTAAATACCAATTGGCGAATTCGGAATTGCTATTTTGATCCTATAAACTCAAGTGTGAAGTAGTAAGTACAAAGATATTTAGCTATTTTAATATTTAGAGCTCTGAGGTGCTTTATCTTATTAATATAATTCAGGAACTAAACTTTATATTCATATTGACAAGATTACTCGTAGCTATTAGTACCAAGTAATAATCATAAATTTTGAATGTGAACATTGACTTCGAGAAATAAATATCAATTACTAAATCATGTAATAGTGTAACATTGGAGAATTGTCGTGCTTTTACGAGATTTAAACATATTAGCCTAAAACTTATTTGGCCATATTTCACATAAATATATAAGTCCATAATAATATTTCGGCAGAGAGATCATTGTAAAATTTTCTATGGATCGAGTCTAGCAATCGTACCCGGTTGCACTCGATAGTCGCAGAAAAACTGTTTTAGTATTTAATTTTGTACCTTGATTTATCAAGGATTAGAGTATATACCTAGCTTACAGCTCAGATTGGCTATATCAAATTTAAGGAAATATTCGTTATCTGTAAGTGAATTTAGAAATGCTAATTCAATTCAATTACGGCCCAAATTGAAATGCTCACTTAGACTTTGAGTTTCAGTTTAAGCAAGGTGAAACTCAAATTGAAATTGATTCAAATTGCTCATTGAATAACTGAGCGGCTAAGCTTAAAGGAGTTGAACCAATAAGTATAACTAAATAGTGAATAATAAATTCATTTTTGATTTTCACTTTGGCTCTGCCTTTGACTAGTACTAATACTAATAGTAATAGTAATACTAATAGTAATACTAATACTAATAGTAATAGTAAATGTAATGTTGTACTGTCTTATACTAATAGTAATACTTATACTTATAGTTATAGTAAAATTGAATGTAATTACTAATTAGTAACTAATATAAGTATTACTATTAGTAATAGCTACTATTACTATTATAATGACTATTAGTATTAGACTCAGTGATAATTATACTATAATACTAATAGTAATACTAACTAATAAATAGATATAACAGTAGCACTAGCTTACTCACTGTGACTGTAGTTCAACCTGTGTTCAACCTGTGTCGATAGAACATTTAGATATCACAAAAATGTGTAAGTTAAATGCCTCGTTTATAACAGTGTGTTACAGTGGGTAGGCAGTGAATCAGCATATCACTGATTTTTTTAATTATTCATGAATATTTATTCTCAAATCCCGTATTGTTCGGGGAAGGAAGCTGTTGTGGTAGACACTGGTCTTTGCAGATATTGATGTTAACTGTCCTCTGCTCGCAGCTCTAGTGGTCATAGTTGTATTTAATCGGTTGTTGACGATCTCATCATAATTAGAAGATAAAGTATTATCGCTGGTTTCATTTTCTAGAATTTTGTGTAGTAATGTCATTCGATGGTTTCGTCTTCTGGATTCTAGTGGTGCCAGTTCAAGAAGATTTCTGGCTTCAGTGACACTTTCTCGTCCTTTAACAGTACTTATGAAGCGGACAGCTTTCCGTTGGACACTTTCTATGAATTCAATGGTAGATTTAACTTACAGTTACTGACAGTCACAGTGACTAACTAGGTCTAGTAGTAACGTTAGTAACACTAACGGTGACAGTCAGGGCCCGGCTAAAACCTTAAATCAAAGTCAAATTCTTGAATTGAATTTTAAGCAAATGACTACGAATATTGTTCACGGTTATTCGGTGTAGCCTTAAACACCATGGTAATCATAATTGATATCATACTGATGCTAATAGTAATATTGATATAGTGATGCTCAAAATGATTATAATCATAATCACCAGAACAGAACTAGTGAATGAATATAGACTTAAAGATAGAATTTAAATTATATAATTGAAGTTCAATAAATTTATGTCAGTTTTAATTTTTTTGCATTTTCTTAACTTTTGCAAAGTTCAAGTGCAAACAAATAGTGTTGGGATTGCTAATATCAATATTATACAAGTGGTAATACTTCATAGTTGTACATTATCATTTTATAGCCAAGCCATAGATATTAATGTTTAATGACTAATCTATTGGTAATGGACCTAGCAAAAATTTGAAAGTATATGCACACTATAAGTCACTTTGTTCATAATGTCTAGTTTTTAATTTTAAGTTATGCCTATCATCTTCATGTTGGTATATCATTTAACCTAGTTATCAAGAAGAGACATAATACATTAAAATTTTTGTTGCTATGCAAAATTTGACTTATGCTATAAGATTTGTTTTTCTAAAAAATGACTATTCAAGAACGAATACACTTGCAGTAGTTAAACAAAATGTAAAGCACTTTGTTAGTAGGCCTACTTAAGTTTTGGAAATAAATTTAAAATTTCTTTGTTATTTGTTGAAAAATGCTGCAGTGGTACTCAGTACACAGATTCCATAAATTATTGAATAGAAATTAAACTATAGACTGTCTAGACCAGAGGTGTCCAACCTTTTCAGGGTGAGGGCCACTGAAATAGAATATTTCATGGCGAGGACCACATTGTAAAACATAGCTTGAGCTGAGGGCCACCACAAAAGTAATTTTTAAATAGCTTTTTTCCAAATTTATATTTATCATTACACAATGAAGTCCCAATAATCACTGCAGGATGCATGTTTTTAGCATATATAAAATAACGACATTTAAAAGTTGGTTTTTCCATTCCACTTTATATACACGTGCAAAATAATTTTATTTGTTAAGCGTTTGAGGGCCACATAAATGTAGGCTGGGGGCCACATCCAGTCCTGGGTTTGCCTGTTGGACAGCCCTGATCTAGACTAAACAGCCCATATTGAAACAATGTATTTTTGTTTTGTGCTGCATTAATAACTGATAGAAGTTGTTAGTTTGACCACATGAATGGTCTAGGTTTGCCTAATGCAACATCTAGGTTGTATTAGCATGTTTTAGTAACTGTGTTCTGAATTGTTTGTGCTAGATTGTTGTTAAGAGAACTATAAATGCTTTGAATTTTGCAGAGTTTCATGATTTAGCAAAAATAGTTTTTGTTTAAAAAATACTAAGCAAGGCAGGAATTGGCTTGTGCAAAATTGTGATTCTGATAATTTCTATTGCGTGAACATTCATTCTTTTATTCACTTTGAACAACTATTTTAACAAAATGTAAATGGGCTGGCATTTTAAATGTTGAAAAGATGAAGAATTTTCAATTGATAAATAACTTATAATCTATGAATTTGATAAGTATATTAGGAAAGCTGTTGCAGCATATCTTAGTAACAAACTGTATCACTCACATTCTCAAAGATCTAACAAATAATTAAAATTCAAAGTTGAAATTCATCCAAGCAGCAACTTTCAGATTGTGTTTTTTAAAATACCTCTATTTTATTTAAGTAGACCCTTTTCACATGTCCCTCTAGGGACATGTGAAAAGTTTGAGTCTCCATGATATATAGAGAGCCCATAAAATCAGTAAAAATTTAAGGTTTGTGTGAAGACTATTGCTAGTACGAGTTTCACTTTTTCTGTGATTAATATTTTGGTATAAGCACACAGATTAGCAGAAAAATTTTAGAAATTTTCTTTCTTGACAAACCTTGAGAAAAATGAACTTCAAAGTATGTTTGTGGTTTTGATTACTGCACGAGCAAGCTGAATTGGCAACTATATGATGTAAGTCTCAAATTAATCATTTGTTATGCTGGCTGTCGTGTTCAATTTATAGCTAATGACCTTTCAACTCTTTGGTCTGCTGTTAACACAATCTTAGAGCACTGCTAGTGAATGAGACAGCAGATTAGCTGTGTTAGCATTTTCAATTAACTATACTTACACACTTATGCTATAAGAATAGCTAGACCTACCTCAACATCCATCATTTTCACATTCTCACAAAACTATAGATATATATGAAATAGACAGATTAAATTTGCAGCATAACAAATGATTAATTTGAGACTTATATTATATAGTTGCCAATTCAGCTTGCTCATGCAGTAATCAAAACCACAAACATGCTTTGAAGTTCATTTTTCTTGAGGTTTGTCAAAAAGAAAATTTTTAAAATTTTTTCTGGAACTCCAAATCTGTGTGCTTATGCCAAAATATTAATCTCAGAAAAAATGAAACTCATACTAGCAATAGTCTTCACACAAACCTTAAATTTCTACTGATTTTATGGGCTCTCTATATATCATGGATGCTCAAACTTGCACCTGTGGACAATTTCAAAATACAAATTCCCCTAGAGGGACATGTGAAAAGGGTCTATTGCAACTATTAAAGTTGGTTTTGCTGTAATTTGAAAGTTGTAAAACTCTTTTTTAACACTACATATAATTATTTAAAATTATTTATTGGTAAATAAATGGAAACCGAATAAATAGTTTTTGTTGCATAACATAAATACATTCGCTAATCATTTTTAAACTTGTACATTTTAAATGTAAAAATTATTAGAAGACATTAGGTAATGCTCGAAACTTGTTTGAAAATTGGAAGATAAATTGAAAATTCATCTAAACTTACCTGCTACTAATTTTACAACTGATTACACAGTCCAACTAACATCAGTTTTGGAGACTGTACTAGGATATTTAGTGAACACTCTCCACGCAAACTTTAAAGTACTTCCACATTAATATTGTTCTATCCGTCAGTGCATTTTATTCCTACTTTGGTAGATTTATTGTAGTGAATAATTGACTTGTGGTTTGATAAGTTGTAAAATTTAAAACAGGAAGATTGAAAATGGAAAAATAGTCAAATCAGATTACTATTCAACTTTGATTCAAATATTTACAATGAACCACATTGTAAATGCTCAATGAACTGGTTTGGTGAATTGTTAATCGGTTTGTTAAACACATTAATCGAAAATTGTCAAGCCATCAGTGTGTGAATTATCTCACCTATTAACTGTATATAGTACACTGCAAGTAGAAAACCTAAATATCATTATATAATGCTACTCTACTGCTTCAAATAAAATGTGTCAATTAACCATTTTGCTCTTCAAATAACTTACCATAAAATATTTTTTAGTGGCAAGCAAGAACTACAGCAGCTTTCATTGATTTTGAAATAGATACACTTTAACAGTACTGCAACTTGATTTGCAAGGCTCGTACATTTGCATTTGCATTGAATAAAGAGTTGAGAGCAATGTTTAGTAAGTATGATGTATCCTGCAAATCTTATCAAGTTTTTGTATTGCATCTAGAATTCTTTTCTTCATCAAATAATCATAAATATAAAAGACAATTTGTTATCTTTTGATAAATTGAAATGTTTTAGTAGCTTTTAGTGAAAAGTGGTCCAGATCTGCTGTTACTTTTGCAATGGTGTATAAGTTGAATGTATTTGGGATGGAAAGTATTCACACGCAGTTTTGTAAAACAGATTTTATTGTTTTCAACAGAATCTGTACTTCTGCGATCATGTGCCTTGCGACATACTTCCAGCTGTTTCAATAACCTGACCTCCAATAATGCAGCTCTTGGGTATAGTAAATTCAGAGTTGTCACTCCGTTGGTGTCCTACAGCACAGAAGTTGCGCAATCTTCCTCCGACAAACCTGCTCCTTATTCACCATTTCAATCTCCCAGTAATAAAGCAGAATATGCTTTGGCCCGTGTGGATGACCTTGTCAACTGGGCAAGAAAGGTTGGCATCTGTAATAAGTTGAATATTTTTATGTTCTTTAATGAATATTTTCAATAATATTTTTTACTTTTTCATAAAATTAGCATACAGTTGTCATAAAATGTTCACCATTCTAAATATATGCAGGTGATGACACATTTTTTTATGTAATATCAGCAACTATAATTAACAACTACATAAGTTTTCTAAAAAATAAATTTTCAAGTTAGAGACCCTTTTCAGAGGTACCTGAAATCCCCTTTACAATTAAGAATTGTGTCCTCCCGAAGTGAATAGGTTCAACCTTTGTATAAAGAGCAAACTAATTAAAACTTTGAAGTTTGGATGCTACTTGAAATTTTTATTATGCTGTAGAATTGTTCTTTTAGGAAATAGATATTTTGGTATTAAGCACACTTATTAGCAGTTAAAAAAAATTTACATGAAGAATTTTGAAGAAAATAAACTTGAAAGAATTTTTATGGTTTTGGTCACTCAGCAATGCTGAAGTCGCACTGCAGCATTGCTCAGTAACCAAAACCACTAAAATGAGTTCAAGTTTATTTCGTTTAACAGTTTTCATTTTGGGAGGGCACAACTCTTAATTGTAAGGGGGACCTCTGAAAAGGGTCTATTGCATATGTCTTAAATAATTCTTGAACATAATTTGTTCATCTTATAATTGTTAATTTAATATAACATGTTCCTATATTGTGTTTCAAGTTTGCATTCATGTTCTTTTAGTTGCTTGTACCAGAAAAGTAGACAACTCTAATTAAAAATGAGCAATAAGTTGTCTACTATAAACGAAATATGGATATAACTTGTTTAGCAATTGTCAGCTCACACTAGAGAGTACTAATCAATAGTCTTGATTTTTCTAGAGTTCATTGTGGCCAATGACCTTTGGATTAGCGTGTTGTGCTATTGAAATGATGCATTTCGCTGCACCAAGATATGATATGGACAGATTTGGCGTAACGTTTCGTGCAAGTCCAAGACAAGCTGATTGTATCATCGTGGCTGGTACTTTAACTAATAAAATGGCTCCAGCATTCAGAAAGGTGATTTTATTGAACTTTCAGAATTTTCTGAATTTGGTTAAAAACGTTGATTTTCTAATACCGGAGACACACTTAATTCATAATCATATGCCCAGATACAGGCTAGCAAATGTGACTAGCGAACAAGATTCTTGGAACCAAAAATCACTTGAAACTTTCACCAATAGAAAATTAGGAATTTGGTTTCACCAGTTTTGGTGAGATGCCAATGGTAATAGAGCCATTAGTTTATAGAATACGCCAGTTATTAATTCTTATTGATTGATTTATATGAACAGATCTATGACCAGATGCCAGAGCCTAGGTGGGTTATTAGTATGGGAAGTTGTGCCAATGGTGGTGGATATTATCACTATTCATACAGTGTAGTGAGGGGATGCGACAGAATCGTACCAGTAGATATATATGTTCCAGGTATTTGCATAGTTCTCTGCCTCAAAAACTGATATCAATACTAATTTCATTCACTCACATAGAAATACACAATTTTGGTTTTTCACAAGCTACAGTTGATTGTTTTGTTATTAAACGCTAGTAGTAACTCTTGATTTATATGGAGTCTATAGTGAATTTTCCAATAACCACGTTTGATTTTAATTACAGGTTGTCCCCCTACTGCTGAAGCTCTGCTCTATGGTGTTCTACAACTACAGAAAAAAATAAAAAGAACTAACAGAGCACAGATGTGGTACAGAAAATAACAGCTATGCTAGAATTTGCAGTACTGTTTCTCAGTTTTTACTAGGTCTACTAGTTGAAGTTTTAAATTATGTATAATAGCAAATTATAACTTAATATTGTGCAGAAGTGTTTCAAAAACGTAATATGCCTCAGCGATACAAAGTTTGCACTTCCACAAAAATTTGGAATGTCAATGAATCTGTATTATGGCCATGAATCTAAAAATAATACAACAAAGCAACTTGACTTTATATCATATGAAAGAAATTTCCAACTATTTTGCCATTTCATAAATACAGCATATTTTGAGATTTTTATAAACTTGTACACTCATAAAATTATTCTTGTAATGTAAGCCATATTCAATAATTTAAGTAAAATGTTGAGCACGTGATCCACCGCGTCCTCATTTAGTGGAGAATTTTGGTTTGAATTAGTGCCAAAGTTTGCATTAATAAAATACACCACTGCTGCTGGGATAATATAATTGGAGGACATAATATATGCCATATTAGTTGATTTGAATAAAAAAAAATAATTGGAAGCTCATTGGTGATATGCCAAGAGGCTTTAGGAGTAGATAATTTAATGAAGTCTCTAACAGTTTAATAGGTTAACAAAACTAGATATTTTAGTGTTAGTTTGTTAGATATTAACTGGTGCCATGAGATCTAGCTCTCAAAAATACATGAGGAAATTACAAAATCAATTGATAAAAATATACATCAACATAGTTTAGATTTGGTTTATGTATGCTCACCGAGAATATCAACTCCAAGTGTAATTAATTTTTAGAAGGAAAAACAGACTTAATAAACCTTATAAAATGTATTTAATCCCTGAAATATTCAACAGTCAACCAAAGACTACACAGACATGCATCAATGAGGTGGACGACGACCAGGGGGTAGTGGTGGTGGCAAAGGGTCTCGAGAAGTGTCACAAATAGGAAGAGGTGTCATGGTGTCTTCGCAATAATACTGAGAGTCTTTAAGATAGATTTTTAAAGAAGTTGGTATAGGCAGCTGATCTATATGATCAAGTCTAACTCTTGCTCGTATTACAAGTCTCGAAATATGCATAAGACTGTTGACCAGATTGGCACGAGATATAGGATATAATATGTTCACTGGTATAGGTGGTTCACGAGGCACGTGTGAACGAATAAAATATTGAACATCTTTATTTCGTGACTTAATCATCGTGCTGTGTATAAGCTCTAATATAGAGTTAGACTTCATCAGCGGACTCTCAACATTGTCAAAGCTAAACACACCTAAAACATAGAAAATTAGTTATTTATATGATGATTTAACGGTGCCTATAGGAACACAAGTGATAATTTGCTATATGCTTATGTTGGTCATTTATAGTGGCTCAGTTGTTTTGATAATAGCGAGCAGAGTGAAATTACTTACTGAATTTATGAATAAAATTAGACAGCAAATACAGAATTGCTAGAACACCAAAAACAAAGTGATTTAATACACATATGTACGATAAATAAGTTGAGATTTGCAGTTTCCTACTGAAAAATCTTTTATGTAGTCAATCTAGTAGATAGAGTGTTAAATTGAGTGAATCAAATTGCAAGCCTGAAGTTGGTGAAGCATGTGAGCTATTTTGTAGTTTTTAATGATGTTATTCAATAAATTAGACATGTATGCGGTGTTGCTGTTCTCATACTGAATCAGGCTTTACTAGTATAAATATCACTAACATTGCAAGTCTTCTGTGAAACACAGGGCTGTTGAAGTATGTGTATTCAATAAAGATACGGCATTTGTTGAATTATGTTTACAATCAATCTCATCCAGAACAGTGCTTGTTTACGAGTTCCAAATTTCCCAACCAACATTAGTGTGGCAGTTTCTAAACTGTCTAATTATTCAGATTTTAATACATGTGAAAATGTATGTTTTTAAAAACGGGATAAAATTCAACAGCTATGTTTTTCATGAAAAAAAATTCCAATTTGTACAGACCTGTATGCAACTATTAAGATTTAATACCTGCACTAAAAGAAATTCGGACATGGTGTGCTTTACCATACATTCGGAAAGTCAAAGCAAACAGATGGTGATGATCAGAACTATCTCTGAGTAGAAACACACCATCTGGTTGGTTAGCCAGCTTGGCAGAGGCTGTATCTTTATTCAGAGGCCCCCAGTAATATGGACACTGCATATAAAATTAATAATGTATACTTGATGGCGAATGAGCAGGTGGCACCAACGATTAACAGTTCAATAAAAAAGGTTTTTGAAGCAATTGATGGTTTAAAGTTTAAACATTCACTCTTTTGCATATTTATAAAATTTCTAAACTATAAAATTTCTAAACTATCTAAACTCTGCGAGTAAGTTAATCATTGGTTTTAAAGCAAATAGTTCACTATAAATAAAATCCTTATATATAAAACTCTAGAATCTAAAAAAAACTAAAATATTGAAAAATCAAGCTTAAAATATATACGAGTATATATAAGATTAGTAAAACATGGCTTAAAAAATTTCAAGTACAGTATATTGTGGATGGAAATTTGGACATTATTTGCTTGCAAAAACTGCCTTCATGCTTTTATAATTAGATTTTCTGTAATTCGTCTATGTCCCATGTTTGTAAAATATTTAGCTATAACTTGGAAGTCTGCTATGTTTACATGTCTAGAGCTTTTAATTTCTGAATGTGAAACTATTTGTTAACTATTGCAGGGTGAACTTTGTAAATCCTAAAAAGCTGTCTGTAGTTATGTAGCATTTAAGTTTAAGAAGAAACTGTTGAATAAGGATTTTTGCTATAAATTTCATTACAAAACTCAGAACTTCCTAGCAAAGTAAATTAAGGTAGACACAGTATTGTGATACTTTTTGTAATTTTCACGTAAGTCTATATTATGTTCTAAAAAATGCTTCCAAATGGCATTAATGACTTTTAGACTTTGTATGAATCTACATTAGAAAACAAGAAAGAATTATCCTGTTATATAACTTTTTACTTAAAATACAGGTTACTGATAATCACTTTTGAGCAATTTCTTGGATCCTGCAGGTTTTTTTCTTGCAGGGAGCATTGATGCAATGTTTTTAGGTAAAAAAAAGACAATAATATGAACTGGAACACAACTCACATCTTTCAGCTGCCTCAAACTGACAAGCATGTCTTGATCTACAAAACGTATGCTCATTATACATCGAATCGCAATGTATTTATCCATGACAAGGTTGTGATAGATTCTAGAAAGGTACTGGTCAACAAATTTAGTTGAAGTATCACTGTGATTTCATGTAGCAAAAAGCTCAAGTTGTGAACAGAGTAGAGGCCTGGCCTCTGGCTCTTGAGAATCACACAAAATTGTGTGACGATTTTCGTGAGTTATCCTCTCGTTATGACCAGCCACACACTTGTCGGACGAAACACATAATAAATAGTTTGTGAATGAGTCTTGCACGAGGTACAAACAGCAGAAAATTGCCAAATAGAGAAACGTGGTAGAAATAAAATAATTGCAGTTGCTAAAAAAATCCATAATCATCGTTGTGTACACCCAACGATAACAATTTCGTTTGAATTCCCTCAAATTTTCTCGTACGATTGTTTTTTGTGTGTCAAATTGACTATTCCGTGTGATTCTCACAAGTGTGTGGCCAGGCCTTTAAACACGATGTATATGTAACAAATAGAAAATGATCACACAACTATAGTCTGTTTAGGCAAAAGCTAAATTAAGAAACTCACTAGCACGTAGTGCCAAAGAATCACGTGGTGGTAGTGGTGGTGGCATCAGCACCATTGTATGATAGGAATATCACACAGAATAAAGGTAGATAGTGAAAGAATATATCTACAAAAATAAATAGTATAAGATAAAAAAAAAGGATTCCACATTTTAGTTCAGTTCTTGAACATTAAAAATAAAAATACTGATAACTGATGTTAATTTATCTGCTAGAAGTGAGTTAAACAAAACGTTTCATGAAGATTTTCATTCTCAGTTGTTACTTAAAAGATGTATCATTTTCTAGAGAAACAAAACTGTTAGCTAAACCTTTGCCTTTACACAATACGGACAGCCCTTTTGTTAAGGGTTTGCTATTAGTCATGCAAAAATTAATTGTACCTAAGATATTTTGCAAGCAGTTTTCATGCAATGGTATTTATGAAAAAAAGTTATGCCAGCTCGGCTACCTGGAATATTAACGGTTGCCGAGCCGACATAACAAAGTGAGAAGTGATCTGTTCTCACCCTGGCAGTTAGCGAAAAGTAAGCCAAAAGACTGAAAAAAGAAGGGGAGACATTGCTCTACATGTAGCAGAATAACATGTACGAACACTGATGAATCGAGCAATATAACAATGCCAAGAGAGGCAAACAGCTCTTGTGGCCACATCCAGCAGTTTTCAACTAAGGAAATCCCATTTTGAAAGAGATTTTGAACATTCAGAGAGTTTAATTTTTAATTTATTGGTCCTTTAGTGTGAGTAAATTGCATGCATGCTCTATTTTACCACGCTTTTCTATTCCTACTATAAACAGAGCAGAAACGAAAGTCTCATTAATTAGAGATGGACAGTTCCATGTTGTCCGTTAAAAATATTTGTGTATGCAAGCACTTTTATAAAAAAAGTTTGTAATCAAAACTTGTATCTATAGGTTGGTTTATATGCAATTATTTAAAAGTGTGTTTGGGAAAAATTTAAACCCCTAAATACTTTCGAAGGGAGGACAAGGCATACAAGATTAGAAACCTTTGAGATAGACAAATATAAAAATCATGGGTGTTCTTTTTACTCAAGTAAAAAGTCAGCTGATGAAAGAAGAGAAACAAGTGTAAGGTTTGCCCTGCACCTTTGGATAAAGAATCAACTCCTGAGAATGACCGAATCATAAGAATGAGACTTGCTCTTCAAAATGAGTTTTAAATTACCTTCCTTAGCATATATGTTCCTATGACTAATACGGAAGAAGTAAAAGAGCAGTTCTACAGCAATCTGAGAAATACTATCAATTATGCCACAACTGATGATAGCTAGACATTGATTGGTGATTTTAGCTCAAGGATAGGTCCAGACTCTGAGAAATTGAAGGAAGCACTTGGCAGCCATGGAACATGAATGTTCAACAAACATAAAGAGTTACTTATATCTCTATGTTCAAAGTACAGCCTGGTGATAGGCTACTCAATACCATCTTTGAACACAAGGAGCCATAGAAAATAGATGACTGCATCCAAGTTCCAAACACTGGCACTTGCTAGGTTACATCATTGTCAGACAAAGAAGATGGGCGAAGTTTTGAAATCTCTCTCGACTGATCAACATGTCACTAATATATGTTGTACGATTCATAGTACAGCTTTTACATTAGGCTAGGCCTACGCAGACTAGACTTGCATCTTAGACGGGGTCTATGTGGCCAGTTCAATGGCAATTCATATTAATAACATTGATCTAATCATAAAACCAATAGATTGACTCAGCTTACGATCAGCTCGAGATCAGCTAGCAGGCTATTTTATCCAGTATTTCTAGATATTAGGCTGCCTAGCCTGCTGCATAATAGAATACATTTAACTTTTAAGCTATTCCTACTATCATACATGGCTATGCTAAAAAATTCTCTGTATACAACAAGCAGATTGTGAATACTTGCGATACAAATAATTAATGAACAGTAACTGTAAGACAACATCGCTAGGTATAAACATTCACAAGGTAGCTATTTTATATATTGAGTTTCTGTTTCTTTTTTGATATAATTTACACTGTTGTAACTTCAATTTAAATGTAATGATATTTTTTGTATTAATAATAATATTATTAATCGTTATGTTTCATATTACTGTCATTTGTGCATATACTACATTCTTCATGTTATTTAATCTAGGTTTATCATCATAATAATCACAATGACAATGATTATGATAATCAAACTCTATAGTAATGCCAATAGACCATAAGTTAATGCATAAGTATAACCATAGCTATCACTATGAGTATAACTATAAGTAAATAAATATTAATTATTATTCATATCAATTATTATTATTAATATTATTATTATAAATAAATAATATTGTTATAATGATAATAAATATGATATTAAATTCAATACATTGATTCAATCATTCATAGTCATTGTGTGAATCATTGTCTTAGTCATATTCATTATAATTTAAAACGAATTATCATTATTATCATATCATATTCAAAAGTTCATGAAAATATTCAAATAATTCCTAGTGATATTCATATTGATAATGATAATCATTTCATTTAATGATTTATTAAATAATAAACTTAATGTTATTATTATTAATATTATACTTATCATTAATATTATAATTATCATTATGATTGTTCAAGTAAAATACAAAGCAATTCCAAAAGTATAAAAAATAATGACTTAGAGTTACTGATTGTTTATTATTGTTATGGTCAGCATTTTGCATTACTGATTACATTTACTAAGCGTAATAACATTGATCAACGGTGATCTAATTCTGATTCATGATTGACTTGATAATTTTGTCAACGAGAACTCGGTCTAAAATAGGGTCGAATCGGTTGAAAGTGTATCAAAGTGGTCGAAAGTGTATCTAAGTGGTCGAAATTTGTCGAGCGATTGATCCAAGCCCTGTGTCAAACCGGTTTCACACAAAAGTTGCCTCTATGAAAATAACTGTAATGTGGGTAAGCATGAAGTTTTCATACATATCAAAAACATACAGCCTAGAATTTATGTTTCAGAAGAATGTAGCTAATATATTTAGAGAATATTTTTATATGTAGGGTATCAAATAATATTAATAAACGTGTTTACATATAATAATTATCTACCTATAGAGCAAATAAGCAAAATAATATATAATTACTACCCAAATCACCAATTTCATATCAAAAAATTACCAAATAGTAAGGTATTTCAGTGAAACAACATGTAACTAAAAATATTTGAGAATAAATTTACCATATAAAGTGTTTGGAAAATATTAGATATTAATATCATAAAATATGCAAAAGTGGTAGAACATATGGAAGCTCATAAAATTATAACAAAGAAATCGTTGCATGTAGATATATTATATTGAACAGCTTAAACATCTACTATATGTTTTAATGGTCTCTCCTGAATTTATTACCTATAACAGTGGTTCCCAACTTTTTTCATACTATTCCCCCTTTCATAAATATTGACTATTAATTTCCCCCCAATTTTGAAAAACGAAAAAGTTTTGTGACTGACAATGATAGTATATGACACAATGCAATATATTCTGTTCTATTATATTTGCATATAATATAATCATCATAATAGTTATATTACAGTTATTTTATGTTACAAAGTACAGATCAGTTCAATTATTAATGTTAAGGCTGCAGTTGATGCTTTTGTGCCAGCTTGCTTAATAAGCCTGGCTCTGTTTTTGACCAGGCCCATCTCAAGTCACTCTGCAGGTTTAGGCAGTATCTCTTCACTTTGAATTGATGAGAATCATACCTCACACAGATAGGTGGTGTTGAATGGCACCACAACTCTGCTTTGTCAGCTATGTGTGGGAACACTTTGCTTGTTGAAACCCAGAATGATTTTAGGTAAAAATGGCACATGTAAAAATGGCACAGGTAATATTGACACAAATAGCAAAGTAGGAAAAATTGCACACTGAAGTTGAATTTTCCAGAACTCAAACCCCAAACCCAAACCTTCAAGCCCCCCCCCCACCCTTCAACAAAGTGTGTGAATTTCTCAAAATCCAAATTCCCCCCAGGTTGGGAACCACTGACCTAGAAGCTTCTTCTAAGCCATTTTAACGGCTCTCTTCACTCACTCACTCACTAAGCAGTCCGTCTCTTTTAGAAGCTCTATACAATATGTAACAAGAGCATGTTAGCTCGAATAGCTATTATCAAAGATTGCCCTTACCTGCTTTGAAAGTTATCCTCGCCCTGCATAAGTCCTGGTAGAATTTTAAAATTAGAATTTGCGTGTGCTCATGTGTGAACATTTTATCTGAGGATCATTCTTAGTTTTAGTGAAGACATTCTATAGGATTTTCAAACATGGTAAATTTGTAAACATAAAAATTTACTTGAAACAATTTTTCTCTTTATCAAGTCATTATTCCTTTATTAGCTGGTATATCAATGCTTCAGCTGCAACATTATATTGGTAGGAGTAAAGGATGTAAAGCTGACAAGAAACCTGTTGTTTAAACACTTGGTAGGTTTTGGGGTTCAAGTTTGCTTTTGGTATTTTTCTATAAAACAATGTTTGAGCTTAATTTTGTGTTTTTTGCAAAATAAGCTTATTCTTATGATTACAACTGTTTCAAGTATTTTGAAAGCATACTTACGGAGCAGAGCGTACCTATTTTACCCTTCAACCAATCATAACAACAACTCGCAAGGTTCGGCGATCTGTTTCCTAAGAATCTTATTTTCTGCAGCTTTGAACTTTGACCCTTTGCACAAATAATGCGGTTTTTTGTAAAATAACTTGACCCGTGAAAATAGGCGTTCACGCTTGTTGGATTGTAGCTCGCTAAAATTGAATTCAATTCAGAGGACAAAATAGCGATTGAAACGTATAAGCACTTCATCGTTACAGAATAAAGTTAAGTTGGTACTGACGCTAAACTTCTTAATTCACGTAACTCTAGTATTGCCTCGCGCGCACTTTGAATTATTTGTAAACAGTCGAACGCAATCACAGTTTCACGCCATAGATCGAGTTGATTTCAAAGATAATGAGTTTTTAATATGTTATTATTGGACCTTTAACAACTTTAATTTAAATCTAGCTGCTGCTCACAATTTAATGGGTTTTTGTATTCATTTTTAACGCATGCACTCAGTGTTACTGTTAGCGTTACCCCCTAACTTTTACTTTAAAGTTTTAGTTTAAGTTTTAGTTTAAGCCTTAGAGTAACTGTAAGGGGCAAGGGCTAAGGAGTAAGGCGTAAACTTAAAGTTATACTGAAAATAAATAACTTAAAGTGGAACTTGAAGTGATAAATTTTCTTGAAAATGCATTCACGGCGCAGTTGTCACTGTCTTGATTATCACAATTTTTTATTACTATTAGTATTAGTATTATTACTGGTAGTGGTTTTATAAATCATTAAATGTATTACTATTAGATGTAATGATATTCATAATGAATAATTATGATATCATTATCAATACTTAAATTAAAATTTGAATTAATTAATAAAAATATTATTGTAAATATTGTAATTTATTTTTAATATCTGATTATTAAATTTAATCAATTTCCATAGTATAATTATATTTTGTCTTCATATATAATTTAAACTAAATTTATTTTAAAATAAGTTTACTCTGTTATTTTTAGTTGAATGTAATTGATATTATAATTAAACTTGATTGCTAATGACTATAAGTACGAGTATGTAAATCTTTGTTACCAAAAATAAAGGAGAAGTATAGTTATGCTCCAAGTAATTACTGACTAGTAATTGATGTAGTTTTTAAGCTTATTACCTAATAGTAATTATTGCTGAAAGTGAATTAGATTTAGTATCAGTATGAGCATTGGGTGACTGAGACTGAGGTAGGTGTGCTTGAATAATCTAATAAGTACAACAGTGGCAATGCAACTAATCTGAAGTAGTAGTGTGATTATGAATAGTATTCCTGTTTAGTTTTATCTAAGTATACAAGTCTCAAAACTACTATTGCCAGTAATAGTAAGTGTGAGCTGTTTGACTATCTCAGGTCACGTAAGGTTGCACTCAGACTAGACTGCAGGTATGCAGTCACTCGCAAGATTGCTGTGTAACTTTAGTTTGAGGCAGCTTTATGATAACAGCAAAGAAGGAGTGAAACCAACTGAATTTTAAGTGTAATAATAAAAAAAACTGTTACTAATTGACTGCCAAACTATAGTTTAGCTATAATTATGTCAGGTGTGGGTATCTAAGAGGTTGGCTGAGCTGTAACTGAGTTGCAGCTCAGCCTTGGTGTTTTGGTAACTTGTGCATTGGTAAATAAGGCAGTAACTGTAGAGATGTAGCCCGGCATGTTACATTGCAGAATAATCATATTTATAACGATGAGAAGATTATTTAACTGCCACACATGATCTGTAGTTACTATGTTGCTCAGACTATGCATGAGTGTGTCTACAACTAATAATAGTAATTTTAGTGTTACTATTAACATGGCCACAAGCCCACAACTAATACTATGACTATCAGTATAAGTGCTAATGTCAGTATGAATGAAAGTGAGTATTGTGAGAACCAATATGGATACAGTAATTATCAAATATCTTTACTGTAGATCGTAATCATAATCTAAATAGCTTAATTTTTAGAATTATACTATAATTATGCAAAGGTCTGTCAAAGACTAAAATAATCCCATCTTCAACACCATAAGCCTCACATATATCATTATAATTACCAATATCACTACTTTCCACTACTGCTTACTACTACTACTTACCACATTTTCACCAATACTTTTCAGTCAGTCAAAAATAATTTTCAACAGGCTACCATAAACTTTCTAGCTCCTATCAAGGTAACTGCCTAAAGATAAAGAACATCTAACTCTTACTTTTAATGATGTCCCTATATATACACACAGAATGTAATTTAGGCATCGCTGTTGCAGATCTCACTGAAACAAGAAAACAAACATAGCTTAGTCAGACAGTGCTGTGATGACAACAATATTGCAGAAGTTAAGCATTTTTAACTTAAGCCACCTCAAAAGTTTAATACACAAAACGAGTTGTGTGTGGACATATTGGTGTACTTCTGTAGTGTCTAAAAATATATGTTTTTAAAGCCCCATAACTCATAGCACTTAGACTTGTTTGTACGATACATTTGTTACCAAGTTTAGAAATTTTAATTGAGGTTTCTTAAAAATATCATGCACGTGGAGTTTTTTATTCAAGCACAAAAAACAAGTTCAACGCATTTGTATATAAAAATATTGCAACACAGAAAATACATTCAGTTGTTCAGTTAATAATATGTTGGAGTGAATAAGTCATGTCAGGAAAATTTAATGTTTATTTTAGTATGGTTGGTGTTGGCGATAATGATAATAGTGATGAACTGTTCCTTGCGGATTGCAGAGTTGAATCACTAAGCAATGTCTACCTCAACTTACCTAAGCTTCGATCCTTAAATTTACACGCCAACTATATCCCAAGGTGAATAGTGTCTATTACAACTTGTTGATATGTTCTGAGTAGTGATGGTGCAACTAAAGATTTTACGAAATTTATTTAGAAAGAGTAAGCTGAGTCATTCAATTCTGTAAAAATCGTAGTCTTTTTATTATTTTTTCATTACAGAAATGCAGCTGTATTTGATATCTCTTTGATTCTGTTGTTTTTTGAAATGTTTTTTTAACTTGTAACCTCACCTTTTTTCCTCTTCACCCTGTTACATGTTTAGTAATTGTATCAACTTATGTAATATCAATATTTATATCAAGTTCCGGAATACGTTGCTTGAAGTTAACATGTGACTGTTATTGTGATATTCTAGAATAGAAAACTTGTCATCACTTCATCTGCTTACACATCTTGATCTCTCCTCAAACCAAATCAGCAGAATTGAGGGCTTGAGGTTTCTAACAAACTTGGAACAGCTAAATCTAGCCTGTAATTTCATCACTATTGTTGAAGGGTTGACATCTCTCAGGTTAAGTTTCTAAATCTCTTAAGTTTCCAAGACTGACATTCCTTGTATTATCTTATTTCTGTCTTATTATTTCAAAGTTTATTTTATTTTAGATTACATTTCATCGATAATTTTCTTTCCTGTACACCGTTTGCGTTTTATGTGAAAACGGAAGCCATTCAGATCACAACTAGCCTACTTTGGTAGTTTATTGTGAGGTTTTAGAAGTATGTTCAGGCTACTGAAGCCCCTAGTAGTTTTAACAGCCATATTACTAAGTCTACTTGGTACAGTCTAAATACAGTAGCCCATGGTAGTCTCATTTATTATGACACAACTCTGTTAGACTAAGGATTAAAGTTCATTGGGACAATTAGTATTGCCAATAAAAACATCTGATCAAAGTTGCTTCTGTGTCAACTTCAAGCCATATTACCAGCATGGTTTGAGGCAAGGCTCTCATATTTTAAATCAGAGAATTTTCTGTAGAAAGTTATTGATGATTCATTTTACAGATTAATTTAATCCACTCACCTCAAGTATGACTTGAGATTTGTAGTAGATTACTTATTCAGTCTCAAGTATTTTACATTCTCAAATCTACTGATACTGTACATTTTAGATCTTTGGTATCCATCAACCTATCATACAATCAGATTGTAAGCCTGACTGGCTTTAGATCTTTACCAAGTGACAATAGTCTAAACACAGTTCAACTGCAAGGCAACAATCTGACAGATGTAAATCATATTGCTTTGTGTTTGAGAAGTTGTCTACACTTGGAATGTTTAGTCCTGGAAGATGGGCCTTCAGCATCTAATCCTCTATGCTCCAACACAAGTGAGCTAAGTGGCTTTTCAAAGTTGATAAGTTAATTTTTTGTGTGATATGATTTTAATTTCTTTGAGTTAAGGAGACTCAGTTTACATCGAAAATATTATTTTATGTTTTTAAAGTATAAACTTTACTCACTTGCTAGGTAAATGCAAAATGTTTATTATTGCTAAAATATTTATACATTTCACTGTGAATCGTCTGACAGGGATTATAGTCAATAAGGTGTTTTAGTTTGACAAATCATGACAAGTTGGCTACTTTCTGCATATACAACTTCTCAGTTGGAATAAAATAATGAAATATATAAAATTATTTTTCCTACGAGAGAAATTGTACAAAGTTCAGGTACTTCAGGCTGATCATGCTGGGTCATATCAGCTATGATGATGATTTAGAGCTATATGACTATATGTGAAGTGCCTTGATAGACTTATTCAATTGCACTGATTATAATTACTACTAAAAAAGCAGAAATTTATCATAACCAAGTGGTTGACCAATCACTGAGCAGTCGTGGCAGCCAATAAAATTCAAGCTTGGCTGATGAGGTGGCAGAAAAATATTAGTATCTTGTGCAGAAGTTTTCAAAAGAATATTTTGTAAAGCCTGAGGTTTGTCTGGAGGAAACTGACTAGCAAAAGGGTTCACTTCATATTGTTTAGTAATTTGATTCTATGCAGGTGCATAATGTTTAGCAAAATAATATTTTTAAAATAAATCTGTCTGCTGTAGATTATTCTAGAATTCTACAAGAACAACTTAAATCCCTGAAGACAACTGAGAAGCCTTCACCTGAAGGTAATATTCTAGTCATTTGGAACTGTAGATCTTGGGCAGCCTTTGACTAGACTGCATTTAGACTCGCTGTCTCTTGTTAATCTTTTTAGTAATTTCAAGCAGCAGTGTAACTTCACCCGCTGACTTGTCTGCTGCCACCCCTGCCACCTCCAAGCTGTCTGTGGTAAGCACTCCTAGGATTGATGCCGTGCTGGACAGATTTCATAAGGCTCTGGACAATAAATCCGTTTCCCCCTCAGCCAGTTCTATTAATGTTGACGACTCTAAGCAAGTCTGTGCAGCTAAAGAGGAGATGCAACATCAGTTTCCTGTTACATTTCAGGATAAAGTAGGTGGCTTTGTTATTGACTTATGAGTAAGTTACTTATGTTTAGTGCAAGGTAGAATTAAAAGTAGGTTTTCTCTAATTTGTATATTTTAGGCAGTAGGCAGATTGTCATGAGTGCTGCATGTGCTCTAGTAGGGAATATGAAAGTGATGCAAGAATATTGTTACTTGACTTTCAGTTCTTCCTGTACTTTGCCCTCAGCTCTCATATATGAATATTTGTGTTACTAAAGATATAAATATTGCCATAAAAAGAATTACAACTTAAAGAGCATTTATACAAGAAACAATAAATTATTAATAACATTTGTTATTTTTATTTTGTTGCAGAATATTCAATATGTTAGCAGGTCTTGTAAAAAATTCATTATTTGTATAAATTATTTTAGTAATTATGCAAATTTAATAAATATTCGTAAGTCATCAGAATTTTCAAATTAATCATTACCTGAAAAGCTATTTTCAATTTTATCATTAATATGATGGTGCATCCTATTATAAAATACAAATAAATTACTACTTATTTAAAATGCATATGGGTGAGTTTAGATTATTCATTACACTAATAAAGTAAAGAAGTACAGAGCAGCAGTTAAGACTTCATAACATTAATAGGGTAGTTACTTGCTAATTTTAGTTATCCGTGTAAGAACTATACAGTATTTAAAACAATTTACAGGTTTACATATGTTGCCAGCTGCATATAAAGGTACTATAAGTCTGCTGTGTTGAGGTATTTAGTGCTGGTGGAGTGTCACAAATTCCACTTTATAAACTGTTATAATATATATCAATCTTTTTTGCTATTTAGCCTACACTTGTAATTAGTATGGCACACAAGTCTATGCAAGTATTATTGCGCAATAATTGTTTACATTTTTAATCACTCTTTATTGGCTAATGAATAGTGCCTATTCTACACGAGTTATGCACAGTGTGGAATGGAATAGTATTTTCTAGACTTATTAATTTAGTATAAAAGCAGATGCTTTACTTATAAAAGTCAGTTCATTTTCATAAGTTGATTTGTGCATATCTTGCTGGAGAAATAAAGTCTACTTATATTCACAACTCTATTTACTCTCAACTGGATTAGCAAGCTGCATGCTACTTGTCTACACACTTCTGACTACCAGACTTTTCGAACTCGTCACACTACAACCATAGTTTTGTGACATGAAGAAGTAACTATGTATATGCATATGGTCAGACTGCTATAAACTTGTGGACTTGTATCACCCTGTCATGGAATACAATGTGCTAGGCTGGTAGTTCAGATCCTTTGGCCACTTAGGAAAGGCCTTCAGTCAACATTTCTGTTAGGCTACTCTGAAGTCAATAAGCCATGTTGCCAGAGTAGCTCGAGGAAATTGTCATGACTCTAAAAACTTCATTTTCTGTTCTCAGTTCTCCATGGAAAAATGTGTATAAATCTTGTATAAATGTAGAAGTCATGTCTACTATTTTGATGTTTTGCCTTTACCTATTATCTCCTCTCTTTTTAAACAGATAAAATATACAATACTCATTGTTTCTATTTTCTGTTGATTACCCAGGAAAAAAATGCTTTGGAACAACAGCTGCAAATACTTGAGAAAAAGTTGTTAATGAAGAAAATTGAATCAACAGAGTTGGAGTTGGAGCAACTGCAGAAATCATCTCCTAAGCAATCTCCTAAAAAATTGGTAAATTGATTTAGTAAAAGTGACTAATACTAATATGAAGCTACTAGCTGTGACTATGGTAGCAAAACTAAAGTAAATTTTTTACCTGGATGTGTTTGGGGGAGTATAACAAACCTTTCTATGCAGCTAGCTTCTAACAGTATAATGACGGAGTATTGTAATATTATAATAACATGATATATTTGGCAAACAATCGCTTATAACATATAAATGTGGGGAAGAAGGGTGAATTCACAATACTCCTGTTTTTATTGAATTTGAAGTTTTCAAAATTTGATAATTTTCTTTTAAACTTAAATTGACCTAATATATGCATATAGTCTCACAAAACACATATTGACTTCAGTAACTTTGGCAAAGTTATTGTAATTATTTTTAAGTTTACAAAATGTTTATTTAAAGATTCCAATAAATATCATATTAAAAAGTTTATTGAAATTTTAACTTATAGATTACAGTTTGATAGTATTTTTTATCAAAAATATTTACCAACACACTTTAAGTTCAACTTTATGCAATAAAACTATTAGTTTTATAAGCATTCTCCAACAACTGAGTAGCTATAAACAATTTAGAATGTGCAAGTATTGCTAAAAAAATGTTTCTATGATATTTATTTGAATCTGTAAAACTTGTACAAGTTGCTGCAACAATAATGGTTCAGAACAGCAGAAATAGCAATAATAATAATCAAAAGGTTGTTTTGTATTAAAAATGGAAGGTGGAAGTGAAACAAATCCTGCACATGATTATGCTCTGACATATATTGTAGCTGCTTATCACCATTAAAATCTAATATTATAAATTTGCTACGTATATTTAGTATCTAAAGTTTGTTTAATCGCTTAAAAAAGGAAATTGAGTGAGAATTGTTTATTCAATTTTTCTTTCTTATAGCAATCGTCACTCAAGAAGAATGCAAGCAGAAATACTGCTGGACTCTCTGATGGTAATCTACCTATACTTTGTTAGATTCATCTTAACTTAAACAGACGTGTCTGCAAATAGATGGGCATTATTAACTTAGAATATTAAGTACTTTATTCATATTGCAGGTGGTACCAATGGTAATAGTAGTAGCTGCGTACAGGTTCCTGCAAGGAATAAAGCTGCTTTTAAAAATAGTGCAGGCGTGAAGGCAGGAACTGCAGGTGCCCGCAGGTTTTCTGACATGATGTGTAGAGATGCTGTGAATTCTACCTACCAGGTTAGTCAGCTTGGGCTAGAAAAGCCAATGTAATGTTAACTTCACACTGCTGTTCAGTTCAATTTGTTCGCTACAAGCAGTTGAAAATTTGCCTAATAACTACCTCATTCTACTTATAAGTGGTCTGATTTAACTGGGCTGTCTTCATTCTACATTTACTTAGCGATTCAGAAATATACAAATTATTACGTGCAATATCCAACTAGCATGATGATGCGCTATCTCCCTATTAAACAAGAATGTCTGAAGGAAACATGATGGGTCTAAATTGTTATTGGCAGAAACCAGTTAAAATGTTTGCTTTTTAACTTTTGTTATGATATCAGCAACTGATGAAGGATTTGGATACGGAAAGAATGAGGAGAGTTAAAGCAGAAGAGGCAGCGTGTCAGCTTGCTCAGCAACTCAAATCTCATGAAACCAGCTGTGAGTACTTGTACTATTATCAGTCTTGTTATATAATATATTGTAATATTGCATAGTTTAGCTGTTAGAAATGTTAGACAGTGTAAGATCATATTTATTATATTTAAAATGGCTTGGTATGTTAATATACATAAATATACAATAAAAACTTCTGCTGACTTTGATACAAAATGGTATTCAAAACTTTGGTGCACCAGTTTTATCTGTAGTGAAGCAGGGATTTATTAGTCTATCGAGTGGCTCTGTAACCATGGTGAGCTGAAATATTGGCCAAGATTATTGCAGCTAGTTTCCTGCCATATCTTGTAGAATCTTCTAAGTTGTCAAAGTGACTATTTTCTGGAAGTCCTGGTTACTACTTTGAAAAGAGCTTAGAATTTTTCACTCTAAATATTTTATATATTGTATACACTCTCTACACTGTATACACTGTATACACTCTCTACACTGTATACACTCTCTACACTGTATACACTCTCTACACTGTATACACTCGCTACACTGTATACACTCGCTGCACTGTATACACTCTCTACACTGTATACACTCTCTACACTGTATACACTCTCTACACTGTATACACTCTCTACACTGTATACATTCTCTGCACTGTATACATTATATACACTGTATACACTCTCTACACTGTATACATTCTATACACTGTATACACTCGCTACACTGTATACATTATATACACTGTATACACTCTCTACACTGTATACATTCTATACACTGTATACACTCTATACACTGTATACACTCTCTACACTGTATACACTCTCTACACTGTATACACTCTCTACACTGTATACACTCTCTACACTGTATACACTCTCTACACTGTATACACTCTTTACACTGTAGATACTGTAGATACAAGAAAATACGTTGAACTTATCGTTAATTATGAACCAAGTGTTGTCATTATGGACATAGTTGGGTTACTATTTGCAGCCAATGAGCAGTTACTAGTTAAAAGAAACTGTGACGATGCCATTGCTAAGCTGAAGAAAAAGTTTCTGGAGTCAAAAGACATGAGTGACAAGTTGACAGAGGAGGTTGAGATGTTGCAGGTGAGTTAGGTAGTCTACTGTAAGAGATGTTGTACATAGTATATGTGTAGTTGTAACTAGTGTAGAGTATTAGACAACATACCCTTTCAGCAAATTCTGTTTTAAGGCCAGAGAAAAAGAGCTGACCGCAGAGTTAAAGCGATCAACTAAAACCTGTTTGTCTCAAGAGAAGACCATTAGAGATTTGGAACATGTTCAGGAAAGATTGGAGCAGCTAAAGGTTGACAGTGAAGCTAAACACGTTAGTTGTTCTTACCATATACAAGTCAGTATTGCGCAATATAAATACTTTTATTTTTGGTTATTGTGCTCATAAAGAAGGTGAACTTCAAATGGTTTTATTTTGTGTGAGAAGACAATTTCTAAGCTACATAACGGATTATAACATTTCCTCCAAACGCAGCATTCAACTACTTATAACCTTCTAAAGTTAAATTCTAGTAATTTTTCTGTTGCAAATTGTTTCTGTGTTAGTATAAGCTTAATCTAATTTCTATGTTTACATGCTATTGAAATCTGCAGAACTAACTTGTCTGTAATTTGACTTTAATTTCAAAGTTGCAAGCCTAAAAAATGTGTATTAGAACATTTTGTACATGTCTGTCTGCTGCTGATAGTGAGATTAACCCAGTGACTTGGTCAGTAGAGTTTCTAACTGACAGAAACTACTATTGATATGATTTTTAGCAAATTTAGCTTTGTTTCGTCAGTTTTTGCTTTGCTGGTTATGTGATTATGTACAATATTGCACTCAATAGTAATGACTGTGGTGAAGGAAATTTAAGGGTTATTATTTGTGTATCGTAGTAAATTATTACATAATTGTTTTAATTTGTCATTACTAAGTAAAACCAAATTGTAATTATAGTGATCTATTTTATTCAATTACCCATTATCAAATAATATTCGATTTTTAGTTTAGGCTGATTGGTTAATTAAGCAATAATATATTAATAATTAAATTGTAAATAATAATCAATTTGAAGTTGAGACTAATTCAAACTTGAGCTAGTTATTTGTTTTTAGTTCTATATTTTCATTATGATTGACTGGCGTACTTGTTACTAGTATCATTTGAGTTAAACTTTATTTATTATACAGTGCTGTGAAAAAGTTTAACGACGCTTGCAGAAATTTCTACGTATCTTGTTTAATAGGCATTTCTTGTAAGTTCTTATTATTTTCCTGCAAGTTCTATATGTCAAAATGACCTTTAGAATGTGCACTACAATTCCCACCTTATAAATTCCTACTGTTGTGATGTTTACCACCCATTTTCGGGCTAACTACACAAGCAGCTAGGGAAGTGACACTCCTGTATTTTTATGTTCCCAAAGTTTATCGCTTTTGATAACCACAAAAGGCTAAAAAGTGAAATTTGACTTTGTGCATGGCATCATGATATCATAAAGTATGATTTCCCTCCATAATTTGAAATCTGTCATTTAGTTGTGAGCTTTTACATGGTGTCCACTTGGGTGCTGTGCATAGACAAAATGAGAGCTGTAAATCTTACTTCAGAAGTAAGGTTTGTAATAATTTTCTTGCATAAATTATCAAATTATCAAGAAGTTTATGGAGACTGACAGTGTAGCAGATCGACCTGGAAGTGGACGACCAAGAATAAGCACACTCAGAGATGACAAGGTTCTCATTAGGATCAGCAAGAAGGATTGCCATAAAACAAGTCTTGAGTTGACAAAGAATGGTCAGAATCAACAGGAACAACAGCTTCAACATCCCTGATAAGGCGAAGATTGCTGAGCCATGGTCTATGTGGTTGCAAAGCAAGAAGGAAGCCTCTACTAACCGAGGAACAGCGAAAAAACCGGCCACCGTGGGCCAGGGAGCATGGTAGTTAGACAGTGAATGATTAGAAAAAAAGTAATTATCTCAGATGAATCCACATTTAATGTGAACAATCATGCTGGAAACTGTTTTGTTAGAAGATACCAGTATGAGGAGTATAACCTCTAATGTATTCTTCCAACAATTAAGCACCCTATCGGTTATATGTTCTGGGTTGTATAGCATCAAAAGATGGAGGTCGACTCAGTAATTGCTCTGGAATGATGTTTATGCCCAAAAATATGTAGAGAATCTCAATGCTAAACTTCTTCCAATCATAAAAAACTTCTTTTTAAATAAAATTTACATATTTAAAGATGACAATGCACCATGCCATTGGGCAAAAACTGTTAGAGTGGACGAAAAAGCAGAGGGTCTCAACGCTTAACTGGCCAACACAAAGTCCCGACTTGAACCCAATAAAAAAATTTAGGGTCAAGAATGGCTAAAATAGAACTGCTGCATTGAGTTTATGGTAACATCATACACATAATGGTAGTATTGTTTTAAATAGATGTTTCACCATTTGTCAACGTTAGTGTTGTTGAAATATTATCATTATAAAATACAGCGACTCGTTTTTAATACTTGTTGAAGACGGGCTATGCCTATTTTCTGATTAATCAATTTTGCAATGGGCAGTTACCTTGATTCCTAATATTATTAGTAACAGAGTAGATTTTTGTTTCTTCATTCAGTTGTAAGTATAGCCTCTGTTTAAAACTTATATATGTTCAACGGATATGTCTAAGAACATTTTATAATGATAAAATATGTAATCAGTATTGCTTTGCATGTGTACAGCTGTATCATAATTAGGTTGTCTGAGCTCACAAAATAATTGCACACACGTGTTTACAAAATCTATTTTAAAATCAGTTTGCCTGAGCTCACAACTCTGAAATTGTATTTATGTTGTAACTGGTGTATTTCTGCAGATTTAGTATCTCATATATTTGATCAGTTGGTTTTTAAGCTGTAAATTAACAGTTTGAAAAAAGTAAGATAACTGACTTTGCTTGATTTTCTACGGTTTTACCTAATTTTTTTAGTAAATTTAGGTGTGCGGACAGTAATGGTTATTTCATCACCTTCTGAATATCCCGATATACTAAAAAAAATAGGAAAAACATGGAAAATCAAGCAAAGTTAGAAAAAGTCTTAATTATTCAGCTGTATTTGATTTAGTGCAAGAAACTATATACATTAGCAGCTAAACTGTGAAAAATAGCTAAAAACCAGATATATATATATAGTGTGTACTAAATTAAGTAAAATGACCCATAAGACATGTTGTTGCAGAGAGAAGAAAGTGAAAGACATAGCAAGGCCATTGCTGAACAGACTGAGTACCTGCAGACAGCACAGGCTACAGTGAAGCTACAGAAGGCTGAGCTGGAGGACCTCAAGTCTCTCCTTGCCTGCAGAGAGGCTGATCACAAGAGAGACTTGGAGCACCGGTACACTCTGGATTCCCCCAAACTTGAGCAGTTGTTGCAGAGTAAAGTTGCTAATCTAATTAAAGAACAAGCCGCTGAAAGAAAGGAATATGAAAGCAGGTTAGCAGTGCACGTGATGCTTTCATCACTTCATTTTTTAGCACATCATTTGTAAACTGAATGTAAAAAGATGTTTTTTTTATTCCAAGACAGAACCACATGTTGGGATGAGCATAGAATTAGGATTGTTGTTTCATTTAAGCCATTAAGAACAGCTATTTAGTGATGTACGATGCAGTTATGATGGTGTTGAAGCATGTGATTTTATAGCATTAGAATTCTTTTAGATTTTATGCCTTTAAATATCGTAACATAAAGATGCCTTCCCGCTGTAATACTACTTGACAGTCATCTATGTAGTTCTGGACTTTTAAAATAAGATTATGAATGATGATATATTTTCCAAGACTTGAAATGAACGATAAAGAATACAGTGAACTGGAAGATGAATTTAGAATGGCCCTTCAGATTGAAGCTGAGAGATTTCAGTCAGTGAGTTTATGTTATATTCTGTGCTACTCTGTTCCATTGATAGTGGTAGACTACAAGCTCCTTGTAGATGTACAGGTTGAGGACAGTTACTATATTCATCTGTGCTGACTCCAGAGTGTTATTCTATTAGTTCTCTGCTGGTGAAACTTCCATAAACTAGTTGTAACTTAAAGTTCCTATTCTAGCACTTTACCACCTAAGTGACTACCAGCAAACTGGTGTTAGAATCGAAAAATTATTTGAAGTACTAGAATTTCTTATATTTTAGACAGTGGGGTAAATCTACTGTTGTAAAGTAATTTACTATTAGTGCATCTCCCATAGCTTAATGCTGTTGTATAAAGAGGCGATATACGCCAAGCTTATATTATGTATGCATTTGTTTTTAGCTGAAGACTGCTTTTGAAGACTTGTCATCTCAGCAATCCGTTCATGAGGAGCTGCTCAAGTCTAGTAAAGAGAAAGATATTAAAAATCATAAAATGATAGCCGACCTCACACAGGTATGATGGAAAATGTCTTTGCAGTACGTTTACCTCGTACTTTATGTGCCTTTACTCTTTATATAGAGAAGTGGTGAGTGAGATCAGATCTAGCAGTCTAGTTAGAGTTTTAAAGAGAGGTTTTCTGTATGTTCTTTAGAAGATCAACCTAGTTATACAGACAGCATGTGTGAGTGCTTGGCCCTGTAAAGATGCAGCAGTTTCTGCCCTGTCCCCTGCCCTAATTTACCTTTGGCTGAGGTTGATTGGCTGATGCTGATTGGCTGATACAGAGAACACAGTTTTACTTTCTGTTATTTTTATGTCTGACAGCTACAGTTAATTTTAACAGTAACTCCAATCTAATACCTTTCAGTTGGTGAAGGACCAAAAAGATAAAATAGTATCACTGTCTAAAGAAAAGCAGGAGGCTGTTCGTAAAATGCAGGTCCGTATTTACTCGTCTTTTCTCACAACTTGTGCATTCAGAGCGTTTCAAGTTTTCAGTGCATAAAATTATGAATAATAATTTGATTCTTGAATCTTTTAATAATGTTATTAAATAAATATACCAATATCATTATTGCTAATTAAAACTGTTTTCACCAACTTTGTCAGGTAGTTTAAATTTTACAGCCTCAAAAGTTTGAGCTGATTATCTGGCTTTTTACAAAAATTTATTCTAGATATGATATTTTATAAACTTTTGGTGGCATATTTCACAGGCAGTATTTTGCCCTCGCAATAAACATATCGGAGTATAATTATAGTCTATAGCTGATGCGTGACTTAACAGGGTACCAAGTCTGGCCTGGAACAACAAATACAGAACTTGAACACCAAGGTCACGGATCATGACAGGTTGAAGAAAGACAACCTTGAGTTGAAGAATCAGGTTCAAGGTCAACACTCAATTATATCTGGCCTGAGGAAGGAACGAGAGCTTTGGAGCAAAGAACTAGCTCAGCAAGGTAGGAATTTTCTTAAACAACCATCTGCTATTTAAGACAATATATTTTAGTAATTTTCTGTAATTTGTTTTTAAAACTAATTTCGATAACAAATCAGATAAATGTGTTGAAGTTGTATGAAATTTATGGAGTTTTCCTATCAAAGTATAGTGGCTACTGTTCATATAAACTAATAAAGTAGTATTATATTATTCTATGAAAGAAATGACTAAATAAACATATCAACTGCTGAGCTCATGGCAAGTTGTTATTCTTGTAAATAAAGCAGTCAGTGCTTGTTGTGGAGAGGGGAGGTGGTTGCAATGTCATAGGTTTGGGGTTGCCATTTTCCCTACATATTTTCTATTTTATTAAAATTTCATGCGTATTTGAAATTGTCCTCTCCATTTTCATATTTCTAAAGTTTGTGAGATGTGCAGGTGCTTCTTTATCCAATGAAAGAGGAATGTTGGAAGCTAAGTTGGAGACTCTCACACAAGAGAACAAAACTCTGAGAACTAATCTTGAGAATGAAGTAGACACAGTGAAGATCAAGACTAAACTTGTGTTGGACCTTACAGAAACTGTGTCATCACTCAGACAGAAACTTAGTCTGTTGGAAAGACAACTTCAAGACCAAGGAGGAGAACTTAAAACTATTGAGGTAATTGGGCCATAAATTGTATTACATATGTTTATATTGTGCGTTAACTCACTCCCTACTGTAGAGCTATTGTCTAGGTGAATGCTAACAAAGATAACACAAAAACTTTATTGAGTGAATTAGCAAGTTTGATATGTTCATCCTGTGTAGAAATACAGCTTTAGGAAATGTTTCATTGCTGTTGAATGACTTTCATTCCAATTATTCTTGTAAACTGGCTCATGTTGTCTTATTACTGTTACTATTAGAACTCTAGCACTACATTGTGTAGTGAAATATTCACACACTCTCTCTACCTAACTGCTGGGCAAAGGGGCGGTAAGCCATAACCAAGTAACTCAACACTAAACTTATAAATACTAGGTTTTGTTTCCTACATTTTAAGTTTACTTATTGTGTGAAGTGTTAAGTGGTGGTGTTATATCACTCCTTGTTCATTGGAATAGAGGGGAACTTCATCTCACTTAATTTATGCTGTTAAGCACTCTAATCCATGATGCAGTGCCAAGTTATTGCTCATCATGCCTGTGCCTTAACTTAGCTAGCCCTAGTGCACTCTGTGCAAAGAACCTTGACACGGCTAAAGGTTAAAGTGAACAGGTGTTTGTCACTTAAGGGCTAAATAAAATGGATATAGAAGTTTAGTATCACAGGTGCATGACCACACCAAACCTCATGAAATAAGTACAGTGGACATTTGTCAGCTATGTGTTGTGGTACAGTAGCAACTTTGCAAGCTGAAAATCTTTGTTAATTTATAATTGGTAAATTCTTAGTAACAAATCACTCTTATTCAATTTAGTTTTTTAAGGAGCTAGTAAAAGTATGCACCTTAGAATATTGCCAACAATAATGGCAATAAATAATATTCAAAGCAAATGTTGACTGGTTATAGGCGGTATTGCTAGTTGTATTTTATTATCTTGAGTTTAAATTGGTACAAACTCATCAGCTCACTGCTAATTTCGGTATTGTTTTTACTAATTTCTGTTTAGGATCAACATCAAAAAGAAATAGAAAATGAAAGAAACCACTCAGCAAGTCTTGAGCTGGAAATTGAAAATTTAGTAAAAAGAAAGGAAGATTTAAAAGCTCAGTTGCAGTCGAGTGAAAATGATCTGCGCCAACTAAAAGAGTCTCACAGGTAAGGGTGGGGTACGAGAACAGACTTTATCTGTTTGCAAAGAACTCCTGTAATAAAATATTTAGCATGTTTGACTAGTTTAATTTGGCATCGCATTAAAAGAAAGCCCTCCCCCTCCTCTCCAAGTAACTGTCTAACTTAATTTAAGTTTTCATCTTTTTAATTATCACCAAATAAGAGAAAAAAATATTTTTAAGATTAAATTAGCTATTATTTTTACAAAATTTCGGAGGATCAAAAGGCAAATTTTATTTTGTATATTAGCATGAAAATCAATGGAAATTTGGTCTTGGTTACAAACTTCAATTTTTACAATGAACCACACTACGATATTGAGAATTAGTCAAGTGCAATAAATTTCTGATAGCTTTCAAGCTAAAATTAAAAGCTGCTAGACTTGTTTTCAAAGTTATAGCACAAAATTCTAGTTAAAACTCAGGGTCATGTTTTGCACATAAGGCTAGATCTCAATTTTAGATCCCTGAAGGAAAAATGGCAAGATAAATCTTTCTTGATATCAAGTTTAGAAGATCAGGTGAAGCAAATGAAGCATTCCTGGCAAGAGAAGGAAAGTAAATTGACGGAGGAAAGAGATAAATCCATCCAGGCAGCTGAGTTCGTGTCTTACAAATTCTATTTTTAGTGTGGTGAATTTTTGTCAAGGTGGTAGTATTAAAGGAATGTTTTGTAATTGAGAAAGAAACACTGAAAAAATGTTCTACCCTCTGACAATTATTTATTGATAAGAAAATATCAGTGTGTAATTATTCAGCATGCAGTCTCTCTCCATGCCTGCTGTTGCTGTATCTTGTCAGGCTACTTGTTACCAGCATAACCAGTGAATGTCACACTTTGTATGGGCACCTCTGACACATTTCATTATAGCCTTAGCTAGTATTTTCAAGTGTATAAATTATGGTGAGGCTGCTGAAAGATCTGCCCAATAAAGCATAAGGCACATGTATGCAAAAGTGGAAATTGCTAGTAAAAATTGAAATATATGGGTACCATTTCAATAATTCTTCATTACTAGTAATCACCAGTTGAACATGTCAAACCACATGCCAGTGACTGTTGCGTGCACACAAACATTTCCTTCAATATAAACTTTATAGAACTAATGAGATGAAATAATAATTTTTCTGATATTTCTCATCATTTTTAATATTATTAGTAATTTACTTAATGCTTCTGATGTTAGGTAATATATAAACGTAATTACAAACATTGCAATATAAATGAGTGTATAAGGCATAGAATTTATGCATATTTTACACTGCATTAAAAATAGCAACAATTTGTCCAACTGTATAACTAGATTTTATAGGGTAGTGATTGTCAGAGTACTGTGTAAAATATGTTGATTTATAATATTATATAATTTAATGTAATTTTTTATGTTTTCCTATTTTCTTGCCAGCTTAGCGTTACAAAGATTGAGAATAAGTGATGACGGGTTTCGAAAACAGCTTGAAGCTAAGGAGTTGTCGCACAATGATTATATAAAAGAGCTTACCGAGCAGTATGAACTACAAATTGCAGAAAAGCAGCACAGGGTATGCAAAAAGCTGTCATCATTGCACAATACACTTTGGAACGTACACTAAAATACATTTAGTAGTTGTTTGGGGGCCAATGTAGCCATTTTACACAATTGTAAAATACTCTGCAGCAACAAACGTCAGTAAAATAATTTGTTTTAATAGGTTGAAACTGTGGAAGATGAGATGCGAGAGTTGTTGATGGACCAAGAACAATCGAAAAAAAGTTTTGATGACAAATTAAAAAAATTTAGTGATGCCCTTCAGGAGTTCCAAAAAGTCCGCCCAGGTTGAACAGATTTTGTATATAACTGTTTTTAGACATTGAAATTAATTATAGTGAAATGTGTTGGTAGGTACAATGGGAGTTTCTGATATTTATGGTCCATATTATTTGTATAGTTTTTAGTCTTATTAGCTTGACTGACATGGTAATGTTATAATTAAGAGTAGTTCAGTTAATAAAACAAAACTGAGTTTGAGAGAAATCACTGGTTAGGTCTGCTATACCAGTTACCACATACAATAAATAAAAATGGGTTGATTATTATATAAATGTATTGTTATATAAAGTAATATATCCATAACAAAATTCTGGCACAGGTGAAAAATAATAGAACTTTTATCTAATTGAATATATCAATTTTTCACACATTGAAAACATTATTTTACACATCATGAAAATAGCTATGATCTACATGTACATATATTAATGCAATGCTTCAATGTCTCTTAATATTTAGAGCAGTATAATTTTGATTTGGTTGTCAGGTGACTGCAACTGGTAAATGTTATAAACATCTCTCTCGGAGATGGCAAAGTGGTGCAAACTCAATAAAAATTATACAATATTACTGTAAAACCATAGACCATATTGTCAGTACAATACTCAATAGAAAGCAGTGATCTCCACAATTAACAGAAAATAGGCTTTGAGATGAACTTAGTGCATAAAAATTAACATTAATATATTATAACATATGCATAATTATATGATTACATATATAACGTATATGCAAAATTAGCAGGGACTTAGAATTACAACATATGTAACATTTTGAATGAATGTTAAACAATTCCTACAATACAAGCAAGAGATCTAGTTGCTCTCATTACCTAAAGCAAGGTAAGGCACAGACTAGAGCAACAATTTGCAAAAAATCTATAAATTTACAAAATAATACTATGATAAAGGCATATAAAATGACTCTAGTAATATTGTATAACATCTGTAGAAACCCATTCAGCAGATTGTTATAAAAATATAAATATGTACAAGTTGTACTACTGGAATAGATCCAACTTGAATTAGGATTTTAAACACTAGCCTCTAATTTTCACCAGCTCTTCCTCTTATTGCTAAAACTCTTTTTTTAGATATAAATCATATGTTTTCTTTACTGCTTAGAAATATGGTGATAGCTAAGACCAGCCAGTATCCATGCGTGGTCTTTTTGATATTGACTGCTCGTAATCAGGTGGCACTGGACTAGCTACAGGACTATGGTGATTCCGAGGTGAGCCTGGAAGGCCAGAATTGGATGGTGGCCTCAAATGAGACTGACTGGGTGACATTGGTTCAGACTTGACACTATTAGATCCTTGGTTAGATGAATTCACAATCAAAGACAATGCTCCACTATTGGGTGAACTACAAGTGTACAAATAAGATATTGGTTAATTGAAAAAGAGGCCTCCGGTTCATCTATCCATTGTTGGCTACCAATGGCCTTTACTAAATGAACATTCACTGATTGCTCAATTGTAATTAAACCACCTCAGGATATTAATAGCATATTGATCACAGAGGAATTCCAGCGGAGCAATTTAACATGATCTATTATTAGCAAACATTACCCAGACTTCATTTGGAGAATATCAATTGAAAGAGGACTGCATTCAGTGAATTATCGCGCTGTGCATAATTCAATTAGCACACGTGGACACAATGCCATTGAAAAAAGTCACTTGCCTGAAGGTTGAACAAGTGCTCGCTGGTGTTCTAGTAATCAATGTGTCAATGCAGAACAGCAAAGCCGCCCACGACATAAAGTGATTCTAATGGGACTTGTTTATATTAAGATTTAATTTCAGCCACAAGTTTGAAACTAAATTTAATTATAATAAAAAGAGAGCAGACAAGCAAAGCCCATGGCCATATAATAAAAGGGTCATAATTCTCTAATATCCTTTACCTGGTGTTTGAGCCATTAAAGTGAATACAGGAAGTGATTATGGGAAGATAATTTATAAAAAGTACCATGCGGACAAGCTAGATGCTGTACCTGAACATACTGATATTATATTATCATCACGATGCCAGCCATTACTGATTATTGTGAATGTTAGTCTGCCTGGTATCAGTTGTCAATTGAAAGCTAGTGGGCTAGTGCTAGACTCATCATTGTTGGAGTCAAGGTAGTAGTTTTTGATAATTGATATTAGGGTAATTGGTGTCCACATTCGAATGAGAAAAATTGGAATAATTGCAAGCTTACAAGTATAATTTGCTATTGTTACGTTTTTCACTAGATTATTTCCGTTTGATCCACTGCTAGTCAACCATGAGCCGGTATATTAGTATTACTAGATTTGAAAACATGCCCCAGCAGCTTGATTATGTTGTAGTGATGGAGACAAAAGATAATACAAAGTCATTAAATTCTTAAAAACTTATTTTTAAAGCAACAATTAGGACAAGTAAATAAGTCAGAAGTATAGCGATGCAATGGATTGGGTGGGAGGCGTATGCAAGAGAGAAAATGCCAGAACCTTATGTATATATAGAATATTAGTTTGAAGTTGGATAGAAAGCGCAGAATAATTGGTAAATTAAAACAGGCTGAGCAGACCTACCCTCGGTGCATATTACTCATGAACCTACAAGACAAGAGGTCATGATCAACAGTGCTGCCTGCAAGAACATCTATATTGTGTTGCTGCCTACGGGTCTGTCAAGGAGACCAGCTTGGCCTATAGGTGCCGAGGTCATTAATAAAGGCATGTTACAAAGGGCACTAAGTTTAAGCTTTAAACAAGCCTGTAATGCATTTTTCAACACCTAAACAGTGGTAATTAAGATTATTTGTTTGTATTGATAGAATTGCATAATACAGTCATGATTCTTCAAATAAGTGCCTAACTGCTAGACTAACAGATAAGCTTGCTGGTGTTTCTGCGACATCACCAAGTAGAATATTGAAAAATAGTTGTTACTCAACAATAAACCAAGGATTACATGCAGCTGAAGTAACCAAACTAACAAGTTGAAGTAACTAGATTATGTGGTTTAAGTTAGAGGACATGGCAAACTACTAAACAAAAACCTACTGTAGATTCTGTGGAATTCCTGAGGCATTAACGGCAGCTGTCAGAGGTCCGTGTAAGCCAATATTTCCTCCACCAGGGGGCGCTGACGGTGACCATCCATTGTGAGGAGAGCTGGAGTAGTTAGAAGCCATGTTTTGTATATCAGCAGTACTGAGATTGAAATCTCCCCCACCAGGACCTAGTAAACCAGAATCAATTTATATGAAACAAGAAAAGGGTAAATTCATTACAAGTTACTACATAACTTTTCTTTCTAGAGTATTTTATATTACCAAGAGATAATATATAGTGAGTAAATATAAAACTGCTTATCATATGGAGATACATTCTTAGGTTATCAGGCTGACTAAACAAACCATTACGATGTAGACTAACACAGATAAAGTATTCCAGGACTGCATACTACATAATTTACAAGTCAATTCACAAGCAGGTTCAATTATACATTGTTTAATGATGGTCGATTGAGTAGCAATTCTCAGTGGCATAACCTTTTATCAAGCTTTGCAACTGACTATTTACGTCAGAGAGTAGTGATTGAAATAATAACACTCGAGTTATTAATAGACGCTAGTACACTTTATAAAAGGCAAGTCCAGGGCCGTAGGGTGCTGTCAGACCTACTAGCTGCTCCACAGGGAGCTGTGGTGCAAATGGTACAGCTTCACTGTTACCCAACAATCTCAATAGCCAGAAGTACTGCACCTCCTCCAGTGAACAAAACAGCAGCGTCTCTGCTTAGTTTGAAAGCACAAGTGAATGGTGCTTACCATGAAAGGAGCTGGGCAAGCCTGTTGGGAAGGCGATGGGCACATTTGGTGTAGTCATAGGTACAACCGGAGTAGCCAGGCCACACATTCGGGACTGTAACTGGGCCTACAAGCACAAACTCTACCAGTTCAAATGTGCTTATCTAGCTGCATCTCAGTTAAAAATAATAGCTTTTGTTGTTACACAATCTATAATGGAAATCACAGTATCTAAATACACATTCATCAAGTTGAAAATAAAACAAATAAATCAAATTTATTTATGGTAACATATCTATAAATACAAGTGCATATCAAATTCAATAAACAAGTTAAATGACGTAAACATGTTCAAAATTGACTCCTCATACAAAAAATTATATAATCTTGTTCTCAAAACCATTACACAATGATATTTATTTACTAGAAAAAACGGTTGCATAGTTCTTGCCTAAAACAGCATAGGAAGCTTTTCAAATACTGCAGATTTTTCAAAGTATTTTGCCGGAGTTAACATACCTAATGACCTATAAGTTAGTTACGTTAACAGCTTGGCTCATGTATCTCATACTGACGACACTTATTTCCCTACTTCACTGAGATAGAATGAGCACAACATTGGTAAGGGAGAGTTCAACACCTCTATATTTAACTCATGGCCAAGAAATCCACCAATCAGGTTTGTGCAACATTCAGTTTAGTAGCTACTACCAATATGTCAGATAGCTGAATTATTACTCTTCAAATTAACACTGTTCAAATCAAAAAATCTTTAATAACTCAACATTATAGACACAAGTTCCAAAGACAACCACTTTCATTGAAAATTGATGAAAAGAGCAAAATCAAAACTGGTGATAACTGTCATTACCCGGGGCAGTGAGGGCTCACAAATTACCAGCAGTAAAAGACTTAATTGCATTATAGCTGACCCTAATTAACACTTTCGTATTATGGGGAGGGAAAGTATACAGTAGCAATTGCTTCTGGTCATCAAGCTGCATCAACCAATTACAGTTATGTCATGAGAAGGAGACACAGCACACAAGAGCTGGAGGGCATAAGTTGAACCAGAGTGATGAGTCACAATAGCAAGATGTAGACTGGCAGCAGTAGCAAGCCAACAGTAGGTGTCATCGGTTAACATGAATAAATATACTTGTGAAGATGTAATAGAGATTCATTGCAAGTAGTTGCACCATGGTAAAATGGTGCAGATAGAGTACCAGTTCCTCTTCCTTACCTTCGTACGGAAGAGGAACATACATGATCCTAATGATTACTCAATAAATTAGTATCTAGATTAGAACAGCAAAACCTTGTTTTTCGATTGTTCTTAGATTACAGTATCAAAATGCAGCAGAATGTTTCATATCAGCTGATATTTAAGGAAATGGATTACTATTGATTACAGAAGATAGAAAGTGAAGCTGTTGGGACCAACAGAAGACTTCTGCACGTGGCAGCTAACACCAGTACCAACCTTTAGTCTTCACAGTTCAGTAAACAGATGTTAGAGTCTAAAGACTTGGTGAAATAACACCAGGTACAAGACTGGTTGTAAAAGATTGCTTTAATAACCAGTTAAGAAATTTTGAGTGAACTGCAAAAACACATACAACTCTTTTAAAGGGTGTAAAATGCAAGTTTTAGAAGTTTGCTTGTAAATTGCTTTAATTTGTGTTTGAATTAGCTGTACAACATTGTTGAAAGCTGAATTCATCAAATCTTCTTTGGTGAGCTGAGGAGTTGAAAACAGAGGAGTACCAGTTGGTAGAATCCTTTGAAGAACCAATTGGCTACTTCAACACACTGCTGCCACTCAAGTGAGCAATTAAAAGTATGTTCAGTCCGAACCAGTACTTAGTATGTAAACATTACTAACTCTAAAGTTAGATTGATTAGGTTTGTATTTATATTTACTACATTGTGACATTGTCCCTTTTGGCAAGGGAAAACCACTTAATAAGTAAAAAATCAGTAAAGTTGACCCAAATGACAGTATTTAGTTAGTTGATGACGCACACAACTTGTGTCTTTACTGATTTGACAGAGCCAGCCAGTATAGCAAACTCTAGCTCTTAAATCTACTCTACCAACATCACTCAACTCACCTTCAACAAAACCTTGAGCAAACTAGAACTTTTGCTGAGTACTTACTAAACCAGAGGCTAGTTATGTACCTTGGTAACCGTGACTTCATCATAGTAAACATTTTTAAATGGTTTGTAAAATATAAAACACATCCTCTACAAGTGCCTTAGCCATATTGGAAATAGCTGTGGCAATTACTATAAGAATCTATTGGCAATACAGACTTTCATAGTCTTGTCAGTTCACAGCAAACATGAAACTCCCATTATATTACCTGTTGTGATACTAATACTGAAAATTCTGCAAGTAATCAACATGTGCTATAGTCTATACCTTATTTTGGGTTTTAAAAACCTGCTTGATATACATTTTCTATAATACTTGATTTCAATTTTTTTTCTCATCTTTCTCTGCTATTTCCTGATTGGGTGGGAGGTTAGAAATCAAATTGAAAATTTGATTTTAATTCTAATTCATTTAAAAAACACAAGATTAATCTTAATGACTAAAATATGTGAAATGAGGCAAATCTTTCGATCAATTCTGTAGTGGCAGTTGCTACTCTCAAGTCTCAAGTATGAGAGTAAGGTAAGAATGAGGTTCGGTAGGACTAGCGTTAGTGTTAGATATTACAAATATGGCATGAATGACAAGGCAGCTGGTTTCCTCTGAAACAGGATGAGGAGATACCTTACTTATAATCAAGTCTGAACATAGGAAACTAGTTAAACCATTTAGTTTTGGCCTCTTACTGAATGAATTTACCACAAGAGTTGTATGATATAAATATACGTCTGGCAAGTCACTAGACTTATGACTGACTGCTGGGAAGACTTCAATATGCGTGTCCGTGATGCCAAAGGGGCTGTGGTGTGCAAGGCAAACAATGAAAAAACTGGTAGTTGTCTTGCTTGAACTTGTGTTTAGTTAGTATGCTAGAATGTAAACTATACCCTCACCAACAGCTAAAACAAATAAATGCTGGCAAAATGCTGAAAATAAGCATCACTGACTCTAGCAGCTAGCATAATGAAATAACAAACCTAGTACTTGCACTTTGTATTATACAACACCATTGAACCAGTAGTAGTACACTTATGGATGAAAGTGGATAGCAGACTGCTAGTAAGGATCTGTAGGTTATGCAACAGCATTAAGTTTTGGACTACATTTTCCAAGCTGCTACTTCACAACCAGTCAAATTTTAAATTCCATCAATAACATATAACCCGGAGAAAGTCAAATAACCATAGCTAACTAATCCATATTTCTGCTAGTTCTATAACTCATAGAGCAGTTTGACAATTAAATATTTTCTGCAATTCTATATGCCAAGTTAGAGCTTCAGGATTTGTCCCAATAGCTGACTTGACAACGAAAACAACTAGAATTTCTAACAAATCATATTTAAAGGTGTGTTAATTCAAGCCAGAGTGCTCTAAGAGTTGCAAGTCTTGCATAATGCCACCAACTAAAACCAGCTGTATGTAGGTTTGTGTGTGTAACATGTATATATAAATAACAACTGTTTATTTTTATTATCACAAAAACATAAAGGAGAAGAAATCATCATGCCTTATGTGGGGTAGGCACGGACCTCTGCTAAAACAAAGGTCAGTCACTATGTAAGGGTCTTCTCAAAACCATGTTATATATACTATAGTCTGAGTTGATCATCCTGCTTGTATTTTAAATTCACAAAGCCTTTCATTTTGATGCCTGCACTAAGCTAGCTTACTATGTTTATTGCAGCAATAGCTATAAATTGATACTAATTCTATTCCTGGCTGACGACTAAGTAAGCAGTAAACAGTAAACATATGTAAAAGTAACTTCATTGATTTTATATTATGTGATTTTAAAAAATTAATTTTCTACCAAACAGTGCAAACATTAAATCTACTTGAGATATACGAAAATTTGTCTGGTGCTATACCAGCCAAATGTCAAACATTAAAAGGACTTTCTATATGTGATATTTAGCCTTCTTTCAGGCCTAATGTTATCCCCGCCGTTAAAAATCCAAGTTGGTTGACTAGGTTTAGCCTCAACAGTAACCATTTTATTTAATTGATACTTTTACAACCAGTGTCCTAAAAGGCTAGCGGACAGGCTTACAAACGTGGTAATACAAAGAATAGTGTATACATTAACAGGTGTATATATTGAACCAAGTTTTTTAAGGACAGAACTAAAACTTTAGCAAAAAATATATACTTATCAACCACTATATAACTTCCACCTTAAACCTTTGCTGCCCAAAGTTACCCAACCAGCTTTACTTGTATAATATAATATATTACTATCTGTACTTATTAATGAGCAAAACTTGGGGTTGCTATTAGGAGTTTTTCATATAAGTTTTCTGTGTTGTGGGAAATCTTTAAGCTGTTGGCTGCTTAGACTTAGACCCCGACTAATCTGAGGCTATTACTAATGTCAGAAATTAGCCTACGCAGTGAATGCATCAACTCTAACCTTACACTGAAACCAAGGAGCTTCACTTACTCTCAGTTAATATTGTCACGTACATAAATGTTGGATTTTTAGCTAAATTGTGTAGAAACTATGAAATGGACACTAGTAAAACAAAACCTATTATCATTATTCATTGTAACTTTTAGATCTAATAATTTCAGCAATTTACTAAATATGTTGCCCTTATGAATAGCCTATAGAGTATAGACTCTCAATATGCCTTTAAGATTAGAAATAGTCTATAGACTCTCAATACTCCATTTAAGATTAGAAATGACTAAACTCACCATCTGATCAGCACTGTTAGGCACGTCACCTCGGCTGTTAGGTATGACAACAGTTAGATTAGGGTGCCCCCTGTTGGGCTGGGACAGCCTGTTAGGAAGTGGAGATCTTGGGGGTTGAGGTGTGACATGCCCACTAGAGGACACGTTTGATGGAGAAGATATGCCCCTGTTATATTCACCAGTGTGGCCAACGTCTAAAAGATGGCTAGCTGTAAAATTAAAAACTGTAATGTCTTTAGACAGAAAAGAAGATAAACAAGAGGTTTCAAGTTAATGTAAAAGAGTTGTTTTAGCAACTAGGGTAAATCATGGCTGTTCAAACCTGATTAACGTAGGTTAAATAAAAAATCGAAAAACTATAACTTAATATCTATAAATTAGACAACATAGTATACAGACTTGTACAACAAGCATTACAAACTACGAATTTGGCTAAAAATAAGACATTTGAAGTAAGATGCAGCTTACATGATGCCGAAGAAGGCCTGGGACTGAGTTGTGGAGGTATAGGCGTGAGGCTGTGGTTAGGACTTCTAACCTGTGGGTAGGGTCCTGGGCTGTGCACCTGCTGCATCCCCTGCATACCAGGGTACTGGGGCCTGGAGCTGGGAGACAGCTAAAACATTCAACACTCAAAGTGAACAACATGCCAGAGTGTAAACTGCAACAAAATCTAAAGGTATCACTTCACCATGATTATGATTTGGATGAAAAGTTGGTCTAAAAATAGTCCTTACTTGACAGAAAATTTAAAAATAAGTTTAAGTGGATGGGGAAATGTGAATAATGCCATCCATTGAATGACGTTGGTTTAGAAGAAATTGTTGACTGGTGGATAAGGTATTGCCAATGGGTGCCAAGGGGTCAGTCAACCGTGTCAACTAGTTATTGATGGTACCGCATTACCACTTTTTATAGTTTAGTAATCCACCAAACCCTCCCTACGTTATTTTCAGAAATTCTGATCTAATACTACACCAGCTTCTAAATTTGACTACATGATAATTAATCTATAATCAATTTGCAGAAGAAGTCAGAATGCCAGCCAGCTGCAGGTATTGGTAATCTTTGGCCAGCACGTAGATAGTATGCATAACACCACCAGTTACGCTAGCAATGCTACCATAGCAATAGACAGTCAGAAGCACCTTAAACTAGCCACCGAAAGTTCTACTATAAAGTAACTACAGCTCAGTAAAGCACTCCATTAATTAGCCCAAAACATTTACAGCTAGCTCCAAGATTATATAAGTGCAATATTAAGTTATAGTTACCATTATTTTGATTTGTTCAATATATACTCTGTAACTTAATGACTAGGAAACTGCTTGCAAAATTAAAATCCTGACCATGTTATTGAGTGACCCAAATGTTGTTCCATCCATTTTATACTGGATGACAGCTATCCAATTGTTAGTTAACACATCTAAGTTCAATGTAAAGCTTTAAAATAATAGCAAAATTTTTAGTCAACAGTTGAATTTAAATGAACTGAACAAATCTCCCTCTGTTACCAGCAGAAATTTGACATTTTCCCAAAGACTACCAGCAGAATAGAGGGGCGGTGATAGTAGATAGCTAGCAGATCGAGTGACATATGAGCTCACCCTGTCTAGGCCAGACACCGGCCTATTGGCACCCATATGCATTGCATTAGCAAAGTCCTTGTTTATCTGCTCGTATCTTTGCTGAGTACCAGGAGTGAGAATGTAGGCTTCGCTGGAGTCATCAGGGCTGTCCACGTCTTTCCCAGTGGCCTCTTTCTTATTCAACGCCTTCAGAAATATTGTATTGATTTTGATAGAATAAAAAATACTCTATGTATGAAAGGAAAGGTAAAACACACGCTATATGGTAACAAATGGTTAGTTATGAAACATGCTACATGCATAATGGCATGTTTAGGGCATCGGGCTCAGTAAAAATACTAGAGAAGCCGACCAAAGAAGTATAATTTTATACAAATTGAACACTATACTAGAAGTTACATGGAAATAATTGAAATAAATTAAGGCATGGGGCACATTAATTAGGTATTAATTGTGAGATAAATATCTGAGCCAGGCAATAAACTAGGCTTCTACTACTGCAGAGGAGGAGATGAGGAAACAGTAGTAGAAAATCAAATGCATAGTTAACACTCTGCTGCTACTACATCAAACTGACATGATATGCGTAGGTGTCTTGTGCGTGCGTATCTTAGCATTTCCACCTCAAAAAGGATGTCAGGGAAGCTGTACACAGACTAGAAGTGGAGCAAAGAAATACCTCTATGATGTCTTTATTTGTACGACTCTCATGTGGCTCATTATATTCCGTGTATTTAAGTAACACTTTATCCATATCAGTACTCGCATATTGAAACAGTTTGTTGGCACTGTTGAATATAATCAAAGCGATCTCACAATCACATAAAACGCTCAGTTCGTAAGCTTTCTTCATCAAACCAAATTTCCTTTTGGTAAAAGTCACCTAAAAACATACAAAATAGTAAAATAGAGTTGACTCTAACTGTCTGGATGAAAAGTACATGCTAAAGTAAGACATGCATGTGACAGCTAGTCTGTGCAGTTATCCCCTTCTGATAGAGGAGCCCAGCTGAGTATACACCTAAAACATCTAAGAAATGTTGTTCCATGTGTCCTGAAATACTAGCAAGCTGCTAAAACAATAAGTTTTTTAGTTAAGAAAATGGAGCAGCAGTTAACATAGTAAATAGACTGAGCTAAAAATAGATCACAAATCTTGAGTGGCACCAATGCACTGTTCCTCTGTAGTTAGTAGCCAACAAAAGTCACAGAAACCACACTTTAACTACAAATCTCAGCTTTGCCTATAAACACTTGTGAGTAAAAGATTGAAACACAAAGAACTTAAATGAGTTGAACAGGTTTCAAAGGTAGTTAGTACTTGTTGACATCAATAACAAAACTATCATACCACCAGTTTACAGAGATTCACAATACAGAGATGCTTACACCATGTGACATTTCAAGGACTAGCAACTACTGATGTTATAAATGGTAGTAAAAAGTCATTTACAATTACCTGTCTATTCCTTTCATCTCCAATTCTTGATATCTGAATTTTCTTCCTCCCCATAGTGCAGCTTCTTAGGCTAATCTATACAACAATAACATCATGTATTAAATTACCTACTCCAACATCTTATTTTTATATAATGAGTAACACAAAATACGTGAAACTTACCATTAACTGATAAAAAAGCAGTAAAAAATTGTCTAAGTCTTACTAAGTTTATTTACCAAAAATATGTTGAACTGACAATTTAAAACCACAGAAAATGCTATTTTGCTAGTTTATGCATCCAAATTGACTACAACATAACAGTTGATTTCACTTCCATTTACAGCTAGATGATCAACAGCCTACAATGGTGACAAACAGGTGATAATTGGCAATTGTTTAAAATTTATTATAAAGTAACTGATGCTGAAATCTACTGTCAATTCTGTCAATAGATTGTTCTGGAATGATAACCTAAAAGCTTGATCAAAGAACATCAAATGTTTACCACATTTCAAGAGTGGCCGATAAAACTGGATATTATGTCTTGTGAGTCAATGTTTTACTAATTTGGAAATTATAATTTATTAGCTAGAAAGTTTTTTTAATTATTTTACAGACAATCTAAATGAAAGATAAGTTAAGTATATAATATGAATAAACTGTACTTTACAGAAAACAATAATATTCATCAAAATGTATATAATATGTTATAAATAAGCTAAGTACTATAGTCTATACGAAAGTTGTACATGTCAAATGTAGGATCCCTCAACTCATAACTTGCTGTCATTTTATTTCTTTTCAATATTTAGAAATTGAGAAAAACCACTAGACTCAAGGAATTATAATTTAAATGTGTTACATCATGCATGATACTAATAGGCTAGAATAACGCTCAAAAGTGGTTTCAAAGATGTAGAACAATACTGGTGCAAACCATTGAGAAATACCTTGCCAGATACTTTGCAAAGGCAAATTTGTTTACACCCAAAACATATGAGTCAACCCCAGATTTTGCAGTTTTAAGAGAGCAACAAGCATTGTATTAACTTATATCTACAGGATTTCAATGTGACACATAATCAATATAACTAGCCTAATACCTGTGACACACTAAATTCCGATGTCAGTAATATTATATAAGAAATCAGCTAATTTATAAAAAAAGAAATTACCAAATATTAAATGCAGCACTACATAACCATACTGCAAATCATTTATTCTATAGCCTACTGATGCATACTTATAGATAGTCTTACAATGGCATAACCTGACTAGCAGCTTAGTGCTGTAAAATATTTGTTTACCATTATATACACTCATATTCTTATTTGTGGTTTGTCATTCATCCTTATGTAAACTGTTATTTTATTATTACTACCACATGAATAGTTGTCATTGCATTTACTTATTCCTGTTTTACTTGTTAGCCAGTTGCCTGCTAGTGCTTTATTAATACAGACATACACTACACAGCTACTTCAATTTCATATTACCACAGCGAATCACAAAACATAACAGTTGGTGTCAGGAGTGGGATACCATAGCTGATAATATGGAGGAACAGCTAGCTGGACTGATAGCTGCAATGCAAGCGCAACAGAAGCTTCAGATGGAACAATTTAATACAATGCTTGGACATTTAGCTAAAACTAGTAACACACAACCTGTTGCTACAACAGTGTCCGTCACTATTCCTAGATTTGAAATTTATGACAGAGAGAAGGAGTCCTGGGCTCAATATTTACAACGTCTTAAGCAACACTTCACTGTTTATCAGGTAACAGATGCAACTCAACAGCGAGCTTGCCTGCTCTCATGGGTTGGCTCAGAAACATATGAACTTCTCACCAAACTTTTTGGACAAGAGGACATAACTTCTAAATCGTTAAATGAGCTCACTGCAAAACTCAGTGAACACTTTGTGGAGAAGAAGCATGTGCAGGCAGCTAGATACGAATTCTATAATTGCAAGATGAAGCCAAAACAATCATACTCAGATTGGGCAGCTGACCTACGCGGAATTGCTCGCAACTGCAATTTTATATGCAAGAAAACCGGCTGTGGTGAAGCTTATGTTGATGAACAAATAAGAGATGTCATCATTAAAGAAACACCACACGCTGATGTACGCAGGCTCTGTTTACTAGAAACCGATCCCAGTCTAGACGATGTTCTAAAGAAAGCTAATACTTTCATAACTACTGCTGAGACAGATAAAGTACTCAAAGGTGAACTGGCAGAGGTGACTACGCACCAGATGTCTGCCTCCTATAAAGACAGACGCAAACCCACAAAACATTATGACAGCAGCGACAACCCAGATTCTGGTAAGATAACTAAACTTAAATCTTGCCCACAATGTTTTACACAGCATGACAGGAAACAATGCCCTCATAGAAATAAAAAATGTAATATGTGTCAGCGCATAGGACACATTAGTTCCGTGTGCCAATCGAAACCCACTAATGCATCCAATTCAAGCAATGTAATTGATGAAACTACCAGCACCATTTACCAAGTGATTGAAAAAGCTAATAGCATGTATGAGCGTAAAGGTAAACAAATATGGCTGAATGCTTTGGTCAATGGAAAACAAGCTAAATTTCAATGGGATACAGGAGCCACTTGCTCAATGGTTGGTTTAGTAGGCTATAAACAACTAGGGTCTCCCCCCTGTGAGCCTACTGACACTACACTACATGCATATGGAAATTCCTCGCTAAAGGTCAAGGGTCAATGTTTTGTTGATGTACAACTGGCGCAAACTGTAAAAGAAAAACTAAGACTTCTAGTTGTTGATTCAAATGAAGGATCAAACCTTTTTGGCCTTGACTGGAGTGACGCTTTTGGTCTTTCACAGCAAGGGTTATCCGCTATAGTCCAAACAATACATACTAATTCCAAGAAACCCACCAATGACTATCTTCCGACATCAGACATTACAACCATTAAAAAACGCTACTCAGATGTATTCAAACCAGGCATTGGACGCTGCAAATCACTAAAAGTTTCAATCCACACTAAACCAGATGCACAACCAGCTTTCTCTAAACCACGTAATATACCATATTCAACCCGACAGGCTACTAGGGCTGAGCTTGATCGATTAGTTTCAGAAGGCGTTCTCGAGCAAATAAATTTTAGTGACTGGGCAGCACCTATTGTGGTAGTTTCAAAGCCGTCAGGAAAAGTTCGAGTTTGTGGTGATTTTAAGCAGCTAAACCAGCGTATATCAATAGATCAGCACCCATTACCAAAACTTGATGACTTGATGGAAAAGCTGCGAGGTGGTGTTTACTTTTCAAAACTGGACCTGGCTGATGCATACCTTCAGTTAGAGTTAGATGACGAAGCCAAGAAATTGTGTGTGATTAATACGCCATTTGGTTTATATAGATACAATCGAATGTGTTTTGGCATCGCATCAAGTCCTGCACAATTTCAGCGATGCATGGACTCTCTCACCGTAGAGCTTCCTGGTGTAGCTGCATACCTTGATGACCTCATCATCACTGGTAGCACAGTAGATGAACATTGGGCAAACCTTAACAGGCTGCTGGCAAAGTTACAAGAGCATGGTTTTCGCTTAAGATTGGACAAATGCGAATTCTTTAAAACTTCAGTGGAATACCTGGGCCATGTCATTGACAAAGAAGGCAAGAGGCCCTCAGAGTCATCCATCGCTGCACTAAAACAACTGCCTATACCTCAAGACATTCAACAATTGAAAGCTTTTCTTGGAAAAATCACCTACTATGGCCGATTTATATCAAATCTGGCTGACAAAGCAGCTCCCTTGTACAATCTCCTCAAAGATGGAGTTTCTTTCGCATGGACAAATGGTTGCCAACAAGCATTTACAGAGCTTAAGGAAGACGTCATTAATGCTACTAATCTGTCACACTACGACGAGTCACAAACCCTTGTGCTTGCAACTGATGCTTCCTCTTATGGCGTTGGTGCAGTTCTCTCACAACAAGATGCTGACGGTAATGAAACTCCTATTGCCTACAGCTCCAAAACTCTGACAGAGACCCAAAAGAAGTATTCTCAGATTGAACGAGAAGCACTTTCAATAATTTACGGTCTAACAAAATTTCGTCAATACCTTTATGGCCGAAAATTTATCTTAATAACAGACCATGAGCCTCTTGTGAGTATTTTCTCACCGCAAAAAAATATCCCTTCTACAACAGCTCAACGACTCCAGCGTTGGGCATTAACACTAATGGCTTTCCAGTATGACATTGCCTACAAAAAAACTTCTAAGCATGGTAATGCGGATGCCCTTTCACGGCTACCACTAGGTATTGATGAGCAATTTGATGCTGCAGAGCATCAAGAAGATATGGAAGTATCACACACAATACGGGAAGAAATTCATACGTTTCCATTAGATTCAATGCAGATAAAAAGAGCAACTCAGAATGATGATACTCTTCAGAAAGTTGTCACATGGATTCATGAGGGCTGGCCTAACAACAAACCTGCTGAGCCAGAGTTACAACTACTCTGGGCACAAAGGGAGTCTCTTGTCCTTCATGATAATATCGTACTCCTACAAAGAGACACAAACTCAAGAGTGGTAGTACCAAAAGCCCTGCAAACTAAAGTTCTAGAAACCCTGCACTCATCTCACTGGGGTGTAGTTAAAGTTAAACAGCTGGCTAGGCGCTATGTATGGTGGAGCTCTTTGAATGCAGACATTGAAAAACTCACAAAAGCTTGCGACGTTTGTAAACAACTCTCGGCTGCACCAACACAGTGCTTCACTGAATGGCCTAAAACTGAACACCCATGGGAACGTATTCATCTTGATTTTGCTGGGCCATTCAAAGACAAAATGTGGCTCATATGCATTGATGCCCACTCCAAGTTTCCGTACATGGGGAAAATGGAAATTGGACGAACATCTGCCAAGCAGACTATTCAAGTCCTTAAAGACATTTTCAGCCTGGAGGGACTTCCTAACACTGTGGTCACTGATAATGGCCCACAATTCACCTCAAGTGATTTTGAGGCATTTTGTAAACAGCATGGCATCAGCCATATCACATCTCCACCACATCATCCGCCATCAAATGGTGAGGCTGAACGTTTCGTACAGACTTTCAAAAAATCAGTTGAAAAGAATTGTGTGGGAGGAGTGCCTCTCACAGACAGTGTTAGACTAACACTTGCTACATACAGATCTCTGCCACACCCTGCTCTAGAATGGAAAACACCAGCTGAAGTCTTACATGGCCGTCAACCACGCTGCCTGCTGTCTCTAATTAACCCCTCCAACAATCACAATTACCAAACAAAAAGTAACAACAACACATCATCCCAGTTTGCAGTCAATTCACTCATATATGCCCGTAATTACTCATCTGGACCAAAGTGGGTGCCCGGTAAAATAATTCGTAGAGTTGGCAACACAATATTCTTAGTAGACACTGATAGAGGAATCTGGAAGAGACATTGTAACCAACTGCAAATTCGACTTGCAACTGAAAGTATGCCAAATGATGAGAGCATAGCTGCTGAGCCAACATCTGAGCATGGCCAGTATCCCACCACTAGAAGATATCCACAACGCATAAGAAAAGCTCCTGAAAGATATGAGCCATGAATTGTGTGGGAGGAGTGATGCATACTTATAGATAGTCTTACAATGGCATAACCTGACTAGCAGCTTAGTGCTGTAAAATATTTGTTTACCATTATATACACTCATATTCTTATTTGTGGTTTGTCATTCATCCTTATGTAAACTGTTATTTTATTATTACTACCACATGAATAGTTGTCATTGCATTTACTTATTCCTGTTTTACTTGTTAGCCAGTTGCCTGCTAGTGCTTTATTAATACAGACATACACTACACAGCTACTTCAATTTCATATTACCACAGCGAATCACAAAACATAACACCTACGGTTAGAATCAAAGCTTGAAATCACCCACACCCTTTATTAAATTAATCAAGGACTGTGGCCAGTGTAAAAAGTTATCACCAATTGAACAATTTTATTGAGATTATATCCAACTATAAAATACCTTCAATATTTATGTTGAAGCATGGTAATCATGATTTATAATATTTGGTATTTATTTTTTACAACATAGAAAATTACATAACTTATATCAAATAATATAACTAAAAGCATGGCTGCAACTATAAAAAAAACCATCACAAAAAGCCGATGTTAAAAGACACACAACAAGCAATAAGCGAGATAAAAGTAAAACACTTTGAGCATGATGAGGTTAGAAAGATAAGGCTAAAATTAAGTTACCACTCTCTCTTACATTGAACCAGTTATATGGAATCTCAATTTGATAAAAATAGTCATAGTTACTTATAGATATAATAATACTTCAACACATTATTTGGATATTCTAATGATTTCTATTCTACCGTCAATTCCCCATTTAAATTGAATAGAAATTCAACTTAAAATTGTATTAAGAGTGTTTTTCACACTATGTAGTCATATGTTCACTTTCATTCAATAATTTTAATAATAAATTTAAATAAAATAAGAGTTGATAATAATTTAAGTAATATTTACAACATAATTTATTAAAAATAGTTACTATTCATAATACAAATATTATACATTTATTATTATAATCATTAATATATTTATAACTATTAATAATTATATTGTAATCAATATTACAGTTCAGCAGTCAATTACTGTTAGCCTCTAAGTCTAACCATCGTTTATTTAGTCCATTAGACTGGAATTACATCACTAATATTGTTGCTATTAGCATTAATATTAGTATTACTATCAAGCTTAGCTATAAATGTACTTGTACTGTAGTATAATTCTTACTATTGCTAACTGATTAACAACACTGGCTGACTGAGTATTACATTAACATTTAGTAATACTGAACAAGGATAGTGATAGTAAGAAAATGAATAGTATAACTACCAAATACCAAGTACTAGTAGACCTACATTTTTATTATTATACTCATACCGCATAGTGGCATAACTGACCAAGACTTATAACTTGTAAGATTAAGAGCTGAAATGTCTGTCTGCAACTATTAGTATTACCACTTCAATTATGATGGAGATGTAGTGAGTAGTAGTAGTAGACTAAGTAGTAGTACCACTACCCGTACTACTTTAACTGCAAGTGTAATGATTATATTTAGTATTAGTAATAGTAATAGTAGTTCCATTAAACCTTGTAGTTGAAGTATATAATAAAAGTAAAACCAATAGTAATAAAATGGAAATGAGCTACCTAAAGGTAATCTCATACTTGGAAGCTAATTAAAGAAATTAATACTAAATACTTACAGTTAATGCTATCGTACTCATAGTTATACTGATACTGGTACAATAGTACTACTACTAGTGTTATACTTGCAAGTTATAAGTTATAGTTTTTTGGTTATACTTATTAGCTATTGCATTTGATTTTGTAGTGTCACTGTGAAGTCTAGTAGTAGTACTACTAGTTGCTGAGTAGTTCAAGTTGTAGTTGTAGTTCAACTATTAGTATTAGTATTACTATTATATTTAATTTTATTTCTTAGCTTCTAGTACTGTTATAGTTTTAGTGCTACTACTGGTAGTAGTACTACTACTACTAGTAGTATTAACAGCTATTACTATTACTATTAGTATTACTAACGCAGTAGGCGTAGCAACTAAACAAGTGTGAGTATCAAGTCAACTACAAGCAAATGAATTAATTAATAATTATAATAATATTAATATTTATATTAAATTTAATAGTAATAGTAATACTAATAGTAATAGTAATAGTAATTACTAATAGTAATACTAAGTATAGTAATAGTACACGTAATACTAATTATAATTATAATACCTATACTAATAGTAATACTAATAGTATTACTAATACTAATAGTAATAGTAATACTAAAACTAAATTAGTAACCTTATTTTATAGTATTAGTTATATATTAAATATAAGTTAATAATTCTTAGTTAACCTTAAAGTTAAACTTATACTTATAGTTATTGTAATTTATACTATTAGTATTACTTATAAGTTATAGTTATACTTATAGTTATAGTTATATTAACTCAAACTGAGCCTAATAGTAATGGCTAATAGCTTAAAGTTAAAGTTAATTAAGTTAGCTGCGCTTACACGTTAAATCGTTATACCTCAATATCTTGGATAATTCGCAGTCGATGTGACTAGTCTACTGCAGTTCTATTTTTATTTCTACTGTCCAGTAAATGTAATGAACGGCTAGATAAAAATTTCCACAACTGATCTATTTTTGGAGCAGGGAACCTCTAAATATTATCTGCAGAATATTTTTCGGCATAAGCCGTTATTTTCCGTAACTTTGCCTCCGCAAAGAAAAATGTTAGTGAGTAAAACTGACTTAGTTGCTTCTAGATAATTTTGCGTTTATGCAAAAACTTTGATTATTTTTTAAATTTTGATTTACATTAAAGTTTTAAGAAAAGTAAATAAGCTAACATGCTTTAGAGTTTAGAACAAATAAATTGACTACCATATGAGTAAGCAACTCCAAGCTACTTTAATTTTTCACGCGTGTGAATTCGTGACCCTGAAATATTATGCAGAGCCTTAATGGGCTATAATTGTTTGCTATCATTACGTCATAAATAAACAGAATTCATGATTTATTTTTGTTGTAAAAATGCTTGATAATTGTAATTATTGTAAATAGGTATGACGCAATATAAAGTAGTTGGAAGAATGAAACTAATGAGTAATGTCAAAACTTAGAATGAATTGTATTCTTGCTGGTTCAATTAAGAATTAGGTACTGGACTATATTACACAATGAAAGAAACACTGCTTATGCCTCGTGATGCCGTACAGTATTTATCTATAAAATGATATATTTGTATGCCATATGCAAGTGGTTTAAGGAGTGATTTTATCTACATCTGCTCTTAATAAATATTCACAGCAATTGAAAAAAAGTGATAGACGGGCAACTCAGCACTAGTGACACAAAACTCATCAAAGCATAGCTGCATAAAAGCTAAACATTTCAATGGTGAAGCCAATGCGTGATTTGCTATACTTAGCTATTTGAGTTTGCAGCAGTTTTAATGTTTGTAGGTGAAGAGAAAAGCAAGGCATCACCCATGACCGGTTAGAACTGAAAGTACCAACTGAGAAGCATTCAAGCAATGAGGTGCAGTACCTATCTACACTCCGCAGTCACAAGTTGTCTTCAAGAGTACTGAAACTTAGCTTTTATGCATACTTTCTGTAAGCAGCTCGAGAAAAGCTAGTACTACATTTAATAGGCACCACATAATGTACTTGCAATAACCAGCATCTTAAGAGATTAGTAATGGTCTATAAACATACTCATTTTAAGAGAACACAACTCAACAGAAAATCCTATTGCTCCAGTTAATGTTATTAATCTATTTGCTAAGATAATAATTGCTAAGAAATAAATTGTAGACATTGCCCTATTCTCATCATTGTATTATATGTCTTTATTATGACAATAGCTGATATTCAGTTATAATATAATAATATACAGTTGGCAACAAAGTTAAAATAAATATAAATATGTGTTGCATGTATAATATATATAGTAGCACTAAATTTGTCTAAACTAAGCTATAACTCTAGCTGTGTACTGTGACTGCTGGTTAATCCAATTGTACTTCTCAGTTTGTAATTTTTTAGACATATTACCTTTGAGAACAATATGCCAAGTGCAGCTATTTATACTGCCTTTTTGGCAAACGCTCCAAGTTGTATTTTCTGTTTGAGATTAATAATAGTCCAGCAGATTCATTTTTTCTGTAGAATAATAGTATTATCTTCTTATGAAACATTACATTCAAAAGTAGTTGATTAATTCTTGCGTTTTGCGTTAGAGCTTGAGATTTAGTGAGATCAGCCTCCTGAGATGTTATAGGGAGTTCAACAATTAAATGATATTTCGTGCATCTCCTTCCCATTCAGCTTCATAAATAAAAATATTGTATTTAGTAAAACTCAAAAGTATTAAAAGATAAAGGCTTTGCTAGGCCAGTAAATCTCTCTAAAATACTAACAACTTCGCACTCACTGTCTTAGAAAGCTTTGCAATTTGCCGTGCATGGTTTTATTCTTAGGAGAGTATGCAGTCTACAATCTCAACCTCAGTAGAGTGATGACAACAGTGACACTCCAGTTTTCCTGGTTTACACAATGCAATGTACTACAACATCCGTTATAAAGTTACATATATTATATGCCAGCAACGATCCCATGACCTCCTCCACCTGAAGCTAAAGAAACTAATTTTTTGAAGTTGTTAATCCCATATTTTGTAACGATCAAATTTAATTCTCTTGTTGTGGATGCAAGTTGAAAAGTCTCTCATTCACCTGATAGATTTAGCTAACTGAGCTATATCTCTGATGTATGTACTTTCAGTTAATGTCAATATAATGGTTAATGAATATTATGTGATAACTTCAACTCATGACATACCGTGGTCATCTCTTTGTTACAAATGTCTTTTAATGTCAAAACTTATCTGCAGTCTCAGAAGTTCCAACAAGTAATTGCCATGGTAGATTCAAATGTTTAAACTGATAAATAGTACTTTCTTTTCCACAGTAAGTATATTTGCTATACGTGTCACCTTGATTTGTTTAAATGGTTTTTAAAGTTGTACTTCTTAGCTTGAGCTGATGGGTTTAATATGTTGCTTTGCTATTTGCTGAAGAACTGTTTTGTCCTTTAAACTTCTTTTTATCCACAAGGTATAAGTTGAGCAACCATCACTCACACTTGCCATTACATAGATGACTCTTCTCATTAAGCTAACCACTATAGCAAGTGTAAGCTACAGCAGGAATATGTTAACAGCTGAAAGGCAACAAGGGCACGCAGTGGGCAGGCTTTTTTCTTTCAATAGAGACCGGGAACCAGTTTCATCCCAGTTAGACGCTTCCTACTAGTTAGACGCTTTTATTTTGGTATTGTTATATATAGTATATATATATACCCATATATACCTATTTACCTGTTGTATTGATTGCTAAATAGCTAATATGCTAATAGCTATAATAGCTAATATGAATTATCTAGAAAAAGGACAGGGGTACATTAATAATAGACATTATTTTTAATGAATACTTATTAACGAAATATTTTTTCCAACAACAAGAAGTATAGAAAATGTAAAATTAATAAGTTAATGCCTATCAAAGGAATTTATTTATATGTGCTAAATAACAAGCAATTGATCCAAGTTTATTTAAATATACATTACATATATTTCAATAATATTCAAATAAATTGCACATAAATACATATTGTACCAAAATAGATAAATAGCGTCTAACTAGAAATCGTCTATCCGGGATGACACCAGAGAAACAGTAGAAATCATTAAAGCAAGTCTTGTAAGGTAATGTTATACGTGCTTACACTTAAGTGTACAATTAATAAATTGTTCAGCCAAGCGAGGCATGCAGTTCTTAACTGTTTATTCAAACACTTATGAGCATCTAAATCTTACCATTATTAAACCATCATCGTATAGCTTTTAAAAAACGATGATGACCAAAAAAACAGGCAGGTTTTTCATAAAAAAAATTTCAATGTAGGTAAACTTTTACATTTGCTAGCCATGATAGCTAATTCTTGGCAGTCTATATGCTTATACTATAGACATCGTGATTTATAATGGCAGCAAAGATCTAATATACTGGATAACTAGCAAGCAGTAACGATATAAGGCAGCACAAAAAACATAGTTCTAACTCCTGGCATAAAATAGCTAATGGATTATTCAAGGACATTGAGTGTTTTCCCCCCATAAAGTTTACAAAGGAAATCATTTTTGTGATAATTTCATTTGATGCACAATTATTGGAGTTATATGAAGCCCAGATTGAAATCATAAGAATAGTTATACAAATTTAGAGAAAGCAGTAGGAATATGCTCCAACTGTTCTTCAAGCAACATTGGTTTCATTAGTCATAAATTTATTTTGATATACGCTTAATAATTATAGAGAACTAGCAATAAACAATAATAAAATATACATAAATTGTGTTGGGAGTTTCAGAGTTCCAATACCACAGAAGAAAAACATAGATAAAAATAATACATATACCAAAATAACAAAACTAGAAACTGAGAGTAATCTGAGGAAGGGTTACAACATTCAGGAAACACTAAAGAAATTCACAAAAAGAGATTTTTAAATACTGAATTCTAGTGAGTATTATAACAAATATACTTGAGATAGGATCTGTTTATTATGCCAAGCTACTGGGTAAAAAATCTGAACATCTAATACTTATCTAGATATATTTATAGACGGTTATTTGAAAAAAAGAATAAACAGTGTACTTAGCCAGAGTGTTATCTAACTGGTTTAAATCAGCAGTATTGAGATTTTTCGTGCATAGAGAAAAATAACTTTTATTTTAGAGAAAATAACCTTCATGGTAGCTATTTTGTATTGCAAACTGCCAATGTGATACAATCCTTTCTTTACATGTTAAGTAAATCCTACAAAATAACTTAAATTAGTACATAACTGTGCAAAAGGAGAAGTTTGCTTCATACAATTGAATCACAATTTTTCAGACTTTTTACCAGCTGAAGGACCCGAGATACAGTTGTACTATAAATTAAGAGTCTAAATGTATAATGATACAAGGTTTGACTTGGAAAAGCTGCACAATTTAGACATATAATATACTTTTATTAAGTAGCCATAAGTAAGCATGCTGTCAGATTCCTGAGCCCAGGGGCTATTCAAGGTTAACTTCAAGATATGGTGAGCTTTTTTTGAGAAGAGATATTTATATTCAATGTAGTTAGTATTTTAGCACTTATAGATGAGAAGAGACTTACCACATCAAGTTCAGCAGTTGAATCTTTCAACTTTGAGTACGACTTTCCATTCTTACTGCCGTGAGTTATCCCAACAGTCTAGCAATAAAAATTGCAGCAAACTATAACAGAGGCTTATAGATGATCAGAAAATATAAAAAGCTAGTTGTTGTAAGAACTTCTGTTAAATAATCTCACACCCTTAGCAGAGTTTCCCAGTAACACCAGCCAATTATATTTTGAAGAAAAACTAGATATTATTACACAAATTATGCTGATCAAGTTCAACCAGGGTGCTTTACGTTTATAAACCAACAGTAATATCAAGCCCTAAAGGAAAATGTATAATGCTTAATATATTTCTAAAACATACTTTTATCAGGATTTAAAATAAAAGATGATACAGATTTTATAAAACTAAATAAATAGCCAACTAAACCTGCCCAATGTTAAACTAGGCAAAGTTAATTGCAGCAACTTGAAAAAAAAACCTCGGCAATTTTATAGTCGATATCCCTGATAGAAAGTTTTTTTATCAAATCGGACTAAGGACTTATTCATATGTGGCGCAGGAGCAATTATGACTGGATGCTCTTCCTAACATCACCAATGGCTTTTACTGAAGATTGAACCTGGCGCTCTAAACCCTAGAACAAAGCTTTTTGAAAGATTGTTGCTTATTTTATTTTACCCAGTAGTTAATCTTATTAGCTTTAATACTATTATTACGTATTATAATAACATTACACAGATCTTACCTCTGAGATTGAACTTGCTGAAGGTGTGAGGTTGCTGCTGGATGGAATGTTATCAAACTCCCCATAGTTACTATAAAATATGCAAACAGATAACTCATTAGCAACATTATACAAACTTGGCATTTAAGCCCTGGCCACACCATCGTGAGAATCACACGAAATCGTCTATTTGACACGAAAAAATATTCGTACGAGAAAATTTGAGGGAAATCAAACGAAATCGTCATCGTTGGGTGTGCACAACGATGACGATGGACGAAAAATCACAATCGACGATAAGTACCATTTGATTGGTCAATATAATTTTAGCAACAGTGATTATTTCATTTCTACTAAGTTTCTTTATTTGGCAATGTTCTGCTGCTTGTATCTCGTGCAAGACTCATTCACGGACTAATAAAAATGACTTGTTGCCATCAAAGTGGTATATATTAAAGCTCTGGCCACACGATCGTGAGAATGACACGAAACTCGTGTGACGATTATTCGTGAGTTATCTTTTCGTATTGACCAGCCACATGATCGTTTAAACGAAAAGCCATTATGCCGAGATTGGTACTACAAGTTTATATAAGTTATAAAGGAAAAATTTTGCCATTTTTGTTATTTTTTTGGTATTTTATGTGTACATTTTTTTAGTTTTGTTTATTGGTAAAGTTTTTAAAAACATTTTTTATATATATAAAATTAAAAAAATTAAAACTCACTCATGCACGTAAATACAAAGCTATAAAGTTTAAGCTTCGCTGTGATTACCATGTGAATATGAATTGAATAATGCTTGCAATAGCTATTTTACGCAAAATACTTTACAGTTGCTATAAATGTAATACTAGTAAATTGGATGCAAATAGGCATAGTAATACTACTTAATTTATGCTATTTTTGAAATTTGTAGTAATTATTTGGCGTGCATAATATATATATATATATATATATATATATATATATATATATATATATATATATATATATACACCCTTAATATATACCACTTTGATGGCAACAAGTCATTTTTATTAGTCCGTGAATGAGTCTTGCACGAGATACAAGCAGCAGAACATTGCCAAATAGAGAAACTTAGTAGAAATGAAATAATCACTGTTGCTAAAATTCTATTGGCCAATCAAATGGTACTTATCGTCGATTGTGATTTTTCGTCCATCGTCATCGTTGTGCACACCCAACGATGACGATTTCGTTTGAATTCCCTCAAATTTTCTCGTACGAATGTTTTTTCGTGTCAAATAGACGATTTCGTGTGATTCTCACGATCGTGTGGCCAGAGCTTAAGGGTATATATATATATATATATATACAAATTATGCACGCCAAATAATTACTACAAATTTCAAAAATAGCATAAATTAAGTAGTATTACTATGCCTATTTGCATCCAATTTACTAGTCTTACATTTATAGCAACCGTAAAGTATTTTGCGTAAAATAGCTATTGCAAGCATTATTCAATTCATATTCACATGGTAATCACAGCGAAGCTTAAACTTTATAGCTTTGTATTTATGTGCATGAGTGAGTTTTACATTTTTTTTCAATTTTATATGCATAAAAATGTTTTTAAAAACTTTACCAATACCAAAATTAAAAAAATGTACACATAAAATACCAAAAAATAAAAAAAATGGCAAAAACTTTTCTTTATAACTTATATAAACTTGCGGTACCAATCTCGGCATAATGACTTTTCGTTTAAACGATCATGTGGCTGGTCAATACGAAAAGATAACTCACGAAAATCGTCACACGAGTTTCGTGTCATTCTCACGATCGTGTGGCCAGGGCTTTAGTGTACAAGCAGTTCTCATCAACACTAAACTTTTAAAACAAGCCATTTAATAGCCACTGGTTGTCTCTGGTTATAGACTAGTTAATGGCCATTTCACTTTATTTAGTATGCAGTAGGACTTTTCATTATGGATGAAAAACTGTTTGAAATTACATACTGGCTGGCAGTTATACTAAATTTTTGACCATAACAGTTATTTTGATACAAGATAAATATTTTGGTGGTCATCTTTAGACTTTACAGTATAAATCAAAGAATAAATATCTTGTGGAGCTCCAACATTGTGATGTTTGAAAGAAGCTACAATTAATGATGTGCACTAATTTAATTGGACCAACCTAAGTATTTATTCATTAGCTACTCAATTGAAATTATCTTCACTCTATTTGGACTTAACATGAATTGCTTCATGAAGATTTGAATATTTCCTTCATGTTATCTGGTCCATGACAGTAAAATTTTACTCAACTAGCATATTTTGATATTCTAGCAAGATCAGCTATTAGGGCTGAGCTGCCTGAATCATTGACATGAACACCTGTGCAAGTAGCATGTACTTACAACTGATTTTGAATCCGTCTATACTTCATGTAAACTATGCCAAGGGCAATACACAGAGCAGTAGATATCAAGGTCAATATTACAATAACAGCAACCAAGCCTTTGCTTTTATGTTCATTGGAGTCATCTCCACTCACCATTTTTTGAGAGGTGCCACATATCTTCTACAAATTAAACATCACAATTTGATTTGTTAGAAGAAATAAAGAGTTGAATGCAACTTAGATGGTAATTTATACTATACGGGCTACTCATAACCCAAATAAACTTCATGGTGGAGGAATGCTTTGGGATTTATATAAATGATTTTATATAATTTTAAAATATGCAATTTCAAATAAGGTTATCATAATTTTATAGCTGTTAATAATATAATCTTATATTCGAAAATGCAACTTATAGTTTGGTACATAATTCAAGTTACTAGATGAGGTAATGCTCTAACAAGTGTATAAGCTATAAAAATTATAATTTATATGCATCTAACAATGTCTTAGTTGCCTGGCAGTTAACGATTCTTATGAATGTATATTATAACATTCAAGAGCCATTAATTGACTATGCAACTATGCAATATGCAACTGGTAATGATCTGTTTCATCACTTTTAAATGAATTCTAATTTACAAGGGTCGATAAAAAACAACAAACTTAATTAGGCTTCAAATTTAATAATTATATATTTAAGGCTAATTTCTCTATATAATTTAAATTTAGGAAATCACCTTAAGTATATTTACCATGCAGACATATCTTTTGAAGAGTAATTTGATTTGAAAGCTGCTGTTGCTAGAGAAACTGTAGCACTAATAAAGTTTTAATTTTGCTATTGTCAGCTTGCATGGTCACCAAATATTTGTTGCACTGATAAAGTCAAACCTAAATTGTGCTATTGTTAGCTTAACACTAACAAAAGAACAGTCATTAGTTTTCTGTAAACATAACATTTAATATTGTTGTCAATAAATGACAATTGGAAATAGAAAAAGCATAACTGTTGTAACAATTTTCTCATAGCAGAAAGCAAACATTGAAAAGTTACGGTCAATGTTAAAATGTTTAAACATCCAGAAGTTAGATAAATATTTAACGTTTTCCCATACTTTAAAATGCTAGAAATTGTTTTAGATTGATTACCTTCCATAAAATTTAGAGGAAAAACTTTATGAGAATAAATTAAGTACATCTATTATTGGCCTGGCAGCCTTATAATAAATAAAGTTCCATAAGCCAGTGTTGTTTTGTAGATCAACAAAGTAATAAAAATTTCGTGATATTTCTCGAACCGTAAAGTAATATATTGTAGTTATATAAAATTATCACATGCTACAGTTATGTAAAAAATTCAAGGATTAAAAATCAAGTTCATAAAACACAGCCCATATCTTTTTAAATAATTTTTAACTGGCTTAATATTAATAATTAATGTAGTAAAATGTTATCAAATTTCAAGTTGCTATCAGTTTTCGTCAGCCAATAGATATAATAAGAGTCAAAAATCCATAACAGCAATGAGAAAAACACTTACATCAAGCTACAATATTACCCCCCCCCCCCCCCCTACAGAATAATTGTATCTTCTTGCTAATAAATAAATATATCATTATTCAAGGTAATTATAGAAGTTTCAAATCATGAGAAAGGAAGACTAGCATGAACAATAGGAACCAGCAGATAATCAGAATAATTATTATTTTAAAAAACTATCATTGAAATTTCTATAATAATTTATTATATTTTAGGTAACTAGAGCAGTCATTACAATAGAATATTTTTAGATAATTCTAGTGTTTTTTTGAAAACAAATATGGGTGCACCATTTAGTAGAGTGTTAATTATTATACTATCTATAAAAAATGACAACTAGTATGTATTCAGTTAATTGAGTTAAAGAACACTTTTAGTAAATAACAAACTATTTTAGCAACTTAATTAAATAGGAATGACTTAACTCAAAAATTATAAAGGAAGAAATACTACAATTTAGTAACTAAACTTTTAGCTTAACCAACAGAAGACCTGAAAGCTGCAGAATAAAGTGGCGGACATGAGGTTTTTGATTAGCAATTGTTATTACCAAGTGGGCTACTTTCCTACTGTAGAAATACAATCAATAACCGTAACCTGACAGAAAAGAAAACTAAATGAAAACACAAGCTAAAGAAACCCAATCTATTTGATTATCAGCGATCAATTTATCCAATAGGTTTTGCTGCCAGTTTGAATAGCATTGCTTTCTTTGACAATGAAAGCAAGATAATAATATTTTCTGTTTAAATATATCGCATACAGTTAGCTCTTTAGCTCATGGAAAGTTAAATAAATGCAAGTCAACAGTATTATTCTAGCCATTAGTAAATATTTTCAAGGAAAATAAGTTACATCATAATGAAATAGGAACAAACTGGTTGTTGAGTGCAATTCACTAGTGTGCACTTACTGGAGATGCCAGCAGCAGAGGATGGAAGTAACAGGAACACTCGTTCACAAACATAAACAGTATGAAATATCTCCCAAGGTAAGTTTTGTTAGGCAGGTAAACATACAATGTTATTTAGATAATTAGAACAGGCAATAATTGACCAGTCAACAGATTGTTTATTGCTGAAGTATAGCAAAGGATATCGATTAATAGAATATTCAGTATCAATCATAATGTGCAGTAGCTAGTTTTTCAACTTCACCATGAACTTTTTTGTCTCTACTATTACAAGTAAAAAGGACAATTCATTTCTAATTTTTTATTTAAGCATTTCAATGTCTAAAATAACAAACCTAGACAAAAATTATTTAAAATATTGACAACAAGTTATATTTTACAACAGCTGTGTGCCATTTTATAAATTATGATCTTTTTAATTCACTACACCCAACAGCAAAAACATTATTTCGCAAAAAACTATCATTTAAAAGGTATTTCCTATTTAAATATATAAACAAAACCACGGAACATGTCTTTTCTACTATTATTTTCAAATGTATTAGTGATCTCACAAATTTGAAAAAGAATTTTATTTCTTACAGATTTACATTATTGATAACATATTATTATATTAATAGCTAGTTCATGCAATAATTTTTTTCTTTCAAGTACTGAAATGATCAGATTTCTGTATGTGTTCGTTCATATACATATATAATATATATATATATATATATATATATATATATATATTATATATGTATATATATTGAGGAAGATTGAAATTATATATATATATATATATATATATATATATATATATATATATATATATATATATATATATATATATATATATATATATATATATATATATATATATATATATATATATATATAATTTCAATCTTCCTCAATAACAGTTCTTTATAGTCTTTGAAGTCCTAAGATGTTAGGAAATTTATTACAACTATTTTAGGCACTACAAACCACTCAACAGAGTTTCTTTGATATCAAGCAGATCCATAACAATGGCCTATTTACAAACAAGTTAGTAGGAAATCTAAAAAGAAATGTACCTTCAAAAACATGTAAGCCAAAATTGCAAACAATCTCAAAGAAAAATAGTCGAGAAAAAAATATATTTCAATCCTACAACAGTAAAGCAATATTGAAAAACCGAACAGACAACAAATATCCAGTTCTACTATCTCCATTGAGCGACTACACCTTTGTACCACCACTGAACACTTTGTCAATATCTATACCAACAGCCGAGCCTACAGTCACTACCCCTAAATCCACACAAACAACATCTCGTCAAAAATCTATAAGAATACCACCAGCAATATCAACAAGTAGTTGCAAGTGTGTCACAAAGTCTACAGGTATTGAAGACAATTATGATGATGACTATGACGAAGGTGGCTTTACTCCCCGTATTCACCCATCAAAGTCAGACAAAATGTTGAACAAACTACCAAAGATACCTGCAATAAGTACAAATCACACTGACTGTGAACTCAGTAGATGATAGACTGTAAAACTAACAAACTACATCTTCAGAGAGCTGAATGACTAAACCCCAGAATACCACAACTTATGGAGAACTTGAAACCATGTTCAAGGTTTTTGATCATCTATATGCTGGACTGTGTTTGTACCACGTTATGTGATTTTATATAACTTGATTGCTTAGTGGCATGTCAAAGGAAATAAATTTTATTTGAAAAAGTGACTAACAGACAACTTTTCAAGGGTATTGTTGATTAGTTACATGTGAATATGATTGTACAGCAGTGAATATAGTAATAAAATATAACTGAACATTTAAATTCCAACATTGTGATATTATTACATGTATAAAGGCTAATGTAGTTTAAGTTTTGTGTATTCCAATGATTCAATTTATTGTTAATTTGTGACACAATAATATAATATAATTATTATGTAAAGTTGAATGTATTGTCGATAGTCTTATTGATCCTGGTGTAATAATATCACTTAAATAAAATACTAAACCTAGTAAGAGAATTGACTCAATGTGTAAAGCAAACAAAGTTTATCAATTTATCATTCAACATATTGCAGCTTCCAGCTCTACTGAGTAAATATATTGAAGTACTTATTAAAAGAAATCATGAAGATTAGAACTTACTACCATTACCATATCAACAAACTGGCGTTACATAGCACATGACATCAATTACTAGCTGAGTATTACATGGCTTATTCAGCTGCCATTCAACAACACAGGACCAAAATCCTTGCCAAAGAGAAAATATTAATATTTTGAAATGTTGTTCTTCGCCTAGACTTCTTCCAACACCTGGCTAGTTTCCTAACTTATAATTACATTTAATATTATAAGTTATAATCTGCTATAAGGTGGAAGAATTCACAAGGTTCACTAATGTATCCTAAAATTTTGATGATAAAATTACTGTAAATCCACTAAAAACAAATGCCATAAAATATCTAAATAACAAAGATATAATTAAATATGTTTTTCTTTAAATTCATATCAATAATCTCCAAAAACATTAGTCCTAACAGATGCCAGTTAAGTCACCCACCTTCTCAACAGTTTCCAGGGATAAATATGTGTCAGTGTCACCAGCATCACATGGACGATTTAGAGACTTCACTTTACCATTAGTATCTCGAATAAAAGAATTGGGTTTACTTGCATCACACTTGTCCCCAGGAACTTTACGATATCTGCAGGCAACACAGTACATTTCATGAGCAATATCACTGAAAATGTAATACACCCTGCAAATGCAGAAGGTAGGTAAGTGAAAGTAAGGCCAAAATCTAAAATAGTTTGGAAAAAAATGACAAATTTTCAAATTGTCAAGCAACATGCCAACAAAAATAAAATCTTTGTGTATAAAATAGAACAGTTGCCACCCATGAAGCTGTGTAAAGTTGAGAGCAAAGAAATATTTTTGTATTTGGAAGCTTAAAGAACATAAGGGTTCTGCAGAAATTAGTTTTAGTGATAAGCAAATAACTCGTTTTTCAACACCAAACCCAGAAACTAATTGAGCTCAGATATTATTTTCAGAAATAGCTTTCTTGTCAGCTTCGAATTATCAAATTTCACTCAGCTCTCATATAGCAGTGAATATTGTATTAACTCTCAAGTACGAGTGGGGGGTGGGGGGCAACTGAACTCTCTATAAGTAATACAGCAGAGCTATGGTACCCAGAAGATTCCAGCTGGTAAACTGTGCCATTTTTACAGAAAGTCACTTGGTTTTTAAAGTCTGGGTCTTTGGAGCATGTTCTTTCCTTGTCATTTTGTTTCAGATAGCCATAATCACTGAAACAGTAAATATACTGACATTGGTCAGTGAATGCATGTATACATTGTAGGCAACAGGTACCAGTAACAAGCCAACCACCTGTATATTGCACTCTCTTGGATCTTCAGAATAGCTATAAGCACCTTAGAATGGAGTTTTAGACGTAAGAAAACAGAACTCTCCAAAAAGAGTACTATTTCAGTATTATTCATACCTATGCTTTAAACTTACACTCTTTGGTGCATATAACAAACATAAACCTGAACTTTTTTAATATCAGGCAATTGTTTAGAGATGTCAAAATCCTTTTCTGAAAGCTATATGCCGTGCAATTTTTTTGTAAAAACTATGGAAAATACTTGCCACAAAAGCATAAAATTAAAATAAAAGCTAATTAAGCATTATATCACACTTAATTTTACTACACTATTTTTTCACAAGTTTTGCAACTTGAAAAAAAATTTCAGAAAAAAATATTGTTTGCATATTTAAAATACCCAATAAAAAATCAGGCAGAAATACTAGTTTTTAAAAATGAAAAGACTAGCATTAATTAATAAAAGAGCTTATGAAGTTATATACTGTAAGTGATTATATTTAACCAGTAGTTTTACAACTAGGCTTACATACCATTCATAATCACTTCTGCTGCATGCACAAGTTTCAGTAGTGTACGATACTCCACTATTGGCTCCCATGTAACACCTGCAGGTAAGTGAAGTTATTGTGTGTAATTAACTACGTAGGAAGATGCTAGCCCATACTACTCTACATAGATAGTTTGAGGAGTGAAGTGAGCATATCAGTTACTCTGAAGAAGTTCATATATGGCACAAACAGAATCAGAATATAGCAAAGAACATTTCACACTGCCATACTATTATAATCTATAAAATGGGAACTGCATTCCAATTAGCTATATAACATACATGCAAGATGTATGTTTGATAAAATACCGATACATATTAATGGAGAATCACTAATGAAGATCACAAGAGAAAAATCAGTACCATGACTCTTTCTTTATCCTTTTGTAAGTACGTTTCTCTCCTAAATAGCAGTATGGAGTGTCCTCCCAGCTATCCAAATCTGTCTCCTCTGATATAATAAAACAAAGTTAGACTATAATTGCACGCATGGGTCGTACAATTATTTCAGTATGATTAAAAGTAGTCAATTTTTATTATTGCTAAATCAATGAAAAAACTAGTAACCAAGCCCAGAAATCCTCAAAATATTATAGACAGAATAATTGAGAAAAAAATGGCAGATAACAGCTATAATGTTAAAATAATGATTGCATATACATTGGTCAAATATACTCACTGCATTTGTCGCTGACGATCTTACTGAAATCTACATCAATAATTGCCCAAGTCAACTGACCACTGCTGGAGTTCCCATGACCAACAATTCCTAGTTTGAGAGATTGCAGGCCAGGCTGGGAGACTAAGGCTATGGGATAAAAAAATACCTCAATACAGCAGTGCAAGCACTCAATCAATGTAGTAGTTATGGATTAAATATAAATGAGCAATAGTGGCATATTGAAATGATTGACGGTTGAACATTACTGTATTTGTGTTTTATTAGAAATCTAGAATTGTTTCATCTCTGCATACTGTCTAATACCTACTACCCCTGTTCAAGTATAGCATATTCTACTATGACGATTTTGCATATGAATTAAAATGCAGGTGAACCTTTAATTGAAAATTCATCCACCACATCGACCTTAATAGGTAAATCCGACCAGCATCCTCCCTCATCCAAAGAAAAATGCATTTTGGTGAGTTCTTTATTGACAGGAAGTGCCATTATAATGCTGCCGCTGTCTCCAATCATCAAATGATGTGCCCCCATCATGGCGCTCGGTGCCTACAACAGCACAGAAACTCAACACACCAAATCATGCACACACCAATAACTTCACAACAATACAGAGCTGGTGACTTTCAAGGTCAATTGTGATGATGTCACTAACATTTACATACTCTGTGTCTGAAAAACACCACATTTCCTTTCATCAGTAGCTTCCGCCATTTATTGTTCATTATTAGCAAAAGCACAGAAATCTTGAAAATTTCTAAAAGCCATAAAAAGATGAAACTTGGGGCGTTGTGTCACTAGTACTCTTAGCAGCTTATTTAATATAATGTAATATAAAGTACTATGAATCGATTCAAGTTATCTGTCTAACAATTCAAATGGAGACAAATCAATTACTAGAAAAACAAAGCAATGTTGATATCTGTTTAGTAAAACTCGGACTTGAGAAAAAAGCAGAGGATATTTCAGCCATAGTGAAGTTATGAATAAAACTCAGTACCTGAACCCAGTTGAATCCACCATCACCGCTGACAAATATCAGCACTTTTTCTGATTCATATAAATACTTCTTGGCTGATGAATCCCAAGTGATTCTGTCGGCCATTATGCCTGCAAATTGGTTACTAACAATTAAATTTAGAAACAAGAAAATATAATAAAAATGACAGACTTTTTAATATGAAATGTAGAAGGCACAGCATGGGCTTTACCTTAACTGAAAACATTTGCAAGTATCAAGAGTAGAACACCATACGGCACTTATATTGAATAGAATAACACTTAGTTATAGCCTACTTATAAATTTACTCAGTAAATATGTTAAATAAGCTAAAAAACTTTCGAACTTTAGCAAAGTGCATAGTTTATAGATATTGGGCCTGTGTGGTTTTATGTAAAAAGAAACTTCTGAGCCATTGATTAAGGTCGGTAGCCAAGTGGAGATTTGTCAAATTTACCTTGAATAATAATAAGTCCACGAGCATTTCTATTGCTATATGGTGACTGAGCTAATACTGTGTTTTTACCACTTTCTTGGTGAAATCTGATCAGGTACTTGTTATACACCTGAATCTTACAACTTGTGCCCTGAAATTAAACAGGATGCTATTTTTGGCTTTCCAGTTATAAAATTAAACTATATCAAAAAGACTTATATCCAAGAAAATCCACACTTATTGAAGAATGCTTGTATTGATATTAGGTTACACACCAGGGTGTTGGGTAAAATCATTAAATCATTGGAAATTATAAAAATTTTGCTAAGAAAATTGTTAGAAAGGAGCTTCTACCCACAAAATCCTAAAGCTACTAGTGACAGTTATAAACTGAGATAAACTGTCAAGTAAAATGTAATGAATAAAAGGGCGATTAGTTGGACAAACTAGACAGAACCAATCAGGTTGAGTGTTTAAAGTTTACAAACTTGTGCTGGCAGACAGTCTTTCAACTTGAGGTCCTCCCATTCACCTCCCCTGTTTCTAGATATTTTAGATATGAGAGATCCATCCAGCTGCTTCTGTGTGGTCAAATACATGCCATTCGTAGACGTTACAGGGTAGAAGTCTTCCTTTATGTGGTGAGTCATAGACTGTGTATAAAAGACACCATCATCTCCAGATGTTAGCAGAGTACCTATATCATCATCTACAAGAACACAGAGTTAACCTTAACAGGAATTCTCAACTAGTTGGCTCTCAGTGCAGAGTATGTGATACTCTTTTTTACACCAAAGAATGATAAATATTATAGGATGACATATTCCCTTGCCTCTACTAAATATGAAAGATATAAGTCCCGATTAAAGCTACCAAAGCAAGAACATTGGGACGTGACTAGAAAGTAGAAGTCATCCTAAACCACAGCCATAGCTTGTACCACACTGTCACAAGAATATCCCAAAAAGTAAGGGAAACCTTTAGTAATTGCAGGAGTTGGTGGGCATGAACAGACATCTAGTTTAATTATATTAAACAGGCTATAGTTTTAGGTTTGATGATTCTTGTACTACTCACAAGTAAAAATAAGTTTTGTAATAACGACCAACTCTTGTTATAGCCAAAGAGATTTATTTTCCATGGTATTTTAGCCTTATTTCTCACTTCATGAATTCAACAAGTCTATCAAGCATTTATCAGTTTTATTTTCACTGCATGCAATTGTAGAATCACAGAAATTATTACAAATGGCGTGTCTAGTATCCTGTCAAGATTGGCCATACTTGATGAGCAGTAAGATTCAACCTAGCAAGAGAGATCTACTAACCCACTGGGTCAGAGATGTGAGCAAAGATGAGTTGATCAGCGACGTCTAGAATGTTAATATACTGTCCACTGAGTATAGGCGGCAGCTGAGTGTTGGTGAATGTATTACCATTGTCTTTACTAACTTTCAGTATCTTGTGCCCCTAAAACAACATAGCATAATATTTCATCACCTTACAGGTTAGTTTTTTAAATATGTGCTTTAAACCAACTCTATAGCAGACATTTATAAGAGCCAGTTATGTTCATTTATAAACCAACAGCACACTCTGAAGGACATACTGTGGCAAATACTAGCAGCAACTACTAGTAAAATTTAAGGAATCATTTACAAAGCATTCTATAAACCATTAGGAGTTATTTTCCTATTATCAAAACCTTTGTAGATCATGAATAGTACAACTCACATCTGAATCTTGGGTGACAACATGCAGGTATTGGTCTGCATACTGAAAACCTGTCACATCTGCTGTGCCTAAACCAGCCAGGAGAGATGAGGTTGTAGCTTCGCCATCATTGAACTCTATCCTTTTCATTTGTGACTTTGTGTCCATTGTAAACCCAAAAACTGCAAATAACAATGAAAAAACAAATTTATCAAGCCGAAAAACATTTAGTGCTGCCCACCATGTAAGCTAATGGGCAAAGAATTCACCTACTGCAGTGAAGCAAGCCGTCAGCTAACAGTGTTTAGGCAGTGAAATATGTTTACATTTCAAAGGTTGACCCAGTAGCCAACTACTTAGGGAGCCTCTGTTGGCAGAATTTATTGATTTTCAAATACAAACTCCAACCAGAGCAACCATCTTACTTGAAATAATAGAGACAGGGTTTTCAACAGACACCATAGCCATGATGGAATGCTTGTAGGTCGGCTCAAATACAGCCGATTGCACGTTATGTTCCACTATCTTCCAAGTCTTTCCAGAATCTTTAGAAAGTGCAAGAGCTGTATCATCATTGAAATAGTCCTTTTTTGAAAAAAAACACAAACTATAAATTTTATGTGTGTGCAAGAGTAATGATTCATACACTTACTTTCCATGTTGAAATATAATTAAATGGCAAAATTTGAGTGCATAATTAGGAGAAATTTTCCGAACGGCAAACTCATTATCAAGAAACATTCAGCTAAAATCTAACCAGCGTATAAAAGTTTTTGAATGTGTAATACTTTCAAGAATTCTCCTTTCTTTTACATGATGTGATGATTTTATTCACCACAAATACTAGGCAACTTTAGTTTCAGAAAATACTAAAAACTCTATATGGTGACTATGAAGTACAGATAGCAATAGAAAGTTTACAAAATTTCTTTTCAAGCCAGATTGAGCCCAAAGTGTACATCATATTATATATACTGAACACTTACGGTTGGCTGCATAATCATCATCACCAAATGATCCCTGAACAATATGGTGCCTGCTACTGGAGCAAACGAGCCTGGTAGAGGGTAGCAAATAAAGGACACACCAGCATTGTTTGATATACATGATTCATAGGAAGTATTCTTTCTACCGATTACTATCACCTGAAATGATGATAAAATTGTTTGCTGCCTACATCAACACCATGTAGTAAAAACAAACAGCCTAAAACTGACAGTAGCTGTAACAAAACACTAAGTGAGGACAGATGGGCATGTGAGTTTTCAGATCACCAAACCAATGAACAAATTTTTTATGAAAATTCTACGTTTAAAACTATGCCATTATCAGGACATACATAGAGTTTACAAACTGGTCATCTGTTACCAGGTGTAGCAGACAGAATATATAAGTGTGTTACAAGACTCACATGGTTTGTATCATTAGGATTTGTTTCCAATATTAGGACATGAAACCCTTTCAGTCCAACCGACTTGGTGAATGAGGAGGTACTTTTTTGGCTACAAAATTACATAACAGAACATTTTACAACCGACTTCATATAGAGTAGACCTGAAAATGTTAGCATAGGTAGCATTAGTTGATGCTGCATAACACGCTTGGTATTCATAATTACATGAAATGCAGATTTTCCATTTTCCAATTTATGTAGGTGAGCGTAATAATAGTCATGCAGGCTAAATACAGCAGTCTTATAAATATACTAGCTGATAACATAGAACTAGTTGTGTAGACAACTCTGAACAATATCCATCATATGTATTGAGTGGAAAACTTCAAACAGAAAATGTATATTGTGTAGAGAGCTCCAGTACACATGTACATTGCGTATACTTAGGACATACATACCTCTGATAGATGACAGATTCTGCTCTTTGAGACAAATCTATCACTGCAACCACCCGGGTCTACACAAAACAGAAGAACATTATATGCAGTTTTGGTTATAGTCGTTGCTGACAAGCGGATTACAAGACTAGAACACATGGAGACTGTCTACACAAGCATGCTTGGCTCTTGTAAGATGTTCAAGTTCCCATTATCGTTACATGTAGATAGAGTGCAGGAGGGGAGTTATTTGCTATCACCTACTGACCATGGAGAACCATCAAAGATGAGAAATTATGAAGACTACCAAAATAATATATAGTCCGTTGATTGGTAAAATTGCAAACAGACCAGCCTAGCTTCATAGGTTTGCCTGCAATCTCTGCTGGCTAGTTATGCATTCTGGGCATCGGTGAACTCTGACCTCAATCCAATGTCAGTATATTTTATCACAGAAAGGTCAAGGAAATCAAGGTTACGTTGCTGTGCTTAGCTTAGCTCTAAAAGCACCCTTCTCTCTTCCTTTTTACTTATATAAAGAGTGGTATTTTCACTTCTTGGGTAAAGTTTAATGGCACAGAGGCAACCCTGTTATATACTGTCCTACCATCACACTAGGTGGAGACAAGCTATGTTAAGGCCACATTACTAGCTCTATCCTCACAATGAGACAAGCATAGTGGTCAATAAAATAGGTTTTTAGTCAAGCTTGTTTAACCATACGAGTAGCACATAGCACCTAAACCACTATTGCCTAAGCTAAGGCTCCATGACCTTAGATATTAGATTCAGATACCACTTCTCTGATGCCATCCCCATCACCCCAGAAACTTTATACCAATGTTTGAATGTGAGCACATAGAGCCTTGTAGACTTTATTAGCTGGACCAGCCTATAGCGCCAAGTGAATCTTGGTAGCCCAAAAAACAACTATTCTCGTAAATATGCCGTTCAACAGGCACAATAATTTATTTGACATTTTAAGCAGATGTTTACAAGTTCCTTTTGATAGTTTGGAGTTGTCTCCCAATAGAGTTTGCATCTGATGAGGTATAAAGGATCAGAGGACTCTTTAATGGAAGTTCTTTAAAAGCAGGTACAATTTTCAAAATTTTAGAAAGTCTAAGTACCAGCAGGCTTTCATTAGAACTGCAGAGTGAAAAGAGATTGCATTTAATCAAACTCAAAGACACTCTTTACCTTTAAAATACTTTGTCTACAATGGTGAGAGTGAAAATATGAAATGGTTCAATGTGATTGTTGAAATTTATGTCAATGAAAAATTATGCTATGTGAATATGCAACCCTTGAATTCCCAAACCTCTCACACAGTGATGAACAGAAATTTACTGAGTCATTAAATATTAAGCAGTAAAAATCAATTTTGTGATAGAAATAACATTGAGATTTCAGTTATAATAGAATATTTTTCAATTCTATTCATTCTCAAATATTACTGTATTAAATGCAGTACCTATAATACAACCAAGCATTTAAAATAGTTATCTGTAGGAATTCTATTACAGTGAAACCTTACCAGCCAACTCATTAGATAATACATTGTTTGATACTCACAGCGTTGTTTTGCCCTGTCCATACCATAGTGATAGCATCATATTCACTGCTGGTATTTGTAGGCACATCAAACTTATTCTAAAACCATGACGATAACAAACATGGTACACAAAGAAAAGATTGAAGGTACAAGTAAGTGAAGCTGTTACAGGCTGTTATAAAACAAACAGGTCAAAGAGCAAATGCAGTTCCAAAATGTATTGCATGCATTAATTAGCTTATTTTAGCAAACTATGTCAGCACAAGTATGCATGCAATTAATATTAAAAGTAGATTCAAGTTTATTAGAGCTTTTTAATAGCTTTCCTAGAAAACAAGTAGAAATGAGAAATGCATGTCAACGGTGAGCATGTTTCAAAAATATGAAATAAAAGAGCTATAAGAAGGCTGTATTTAAAAAAATACATTTCCTTAAGGTACCATTGCACCTATGGTAATTTAGGTGCATCAATAGCCGAAGAAAGTAGCGTATCAATCTAATATTTAAAGCAGAAATGGAAAATTTACAGGTTTTATAGCAGTGGAATTCTACAAACTACATTAGTTTATGGTAAGTATTTCTGATTCAAAATTTGTTAATTTATGTATTTAGAAATCTGAGCATCATTTGTGTCAAATTTTTTCATGGAAACAGCAAAATTAGAGAACCTAATTATTTGAAGCTTATAATGAACTGAAATGCATGGGTTGACTGTGGTAGGAAAATCACTGTCAGCTGCAACAAAAATATCAATAGTTCAACATATATCAACTTTTTTTATGCACTTAGTCTGAAATAAACTGCAATAATCAACTTTTGTAAGTTTGTTTATTCAACAGTATGCAGGCCTTTAGAAATCTACTCAATAAGAGCAAGCATAATTATTTTATTGTATTAATTATCTTTGCTTATTTCTACTGCTTGCTATCAATAGTAGCTCTACTAAATTAAATTCTTCCAACTTTTTTCTCATCTTTACCAACTACCTTTGCATACAGATTGAACATTGGCAAACACTTATTGGCAGCTATATATTAATTATAATGTTCACGACCTGCATCAAAATTAACTTGATAACACATAAGTTAGAGCAAATGATAATACAGATAGAGTAAATTTTTTTTTACATGACTTGACATAGCTGGCACCTATAATCTCATTACAATATAGTCATGAGTTATCAGAAACATGGAAACACTCATGATCTAACATGCTCGTTTTGCAATGAAAACAAGTTTAAACAATGTGATCAAGATTGGTTGACTGTTGAAATAGACCTACCTAATTTTTGCTATTAAGATGTGAGTCTCACTTTTGAAATGAGACTTTTTAGTTTTAAAAGCCCATTAAAATGTGTCACTAATAAAACATGACCGTATTATATAATGGTTTTAGACTATTTTGATTCAACTAAGTTTATTCTTGAGGATTAGACATATAAACACTAAACATTTGACAAAATTGATGAGGTCAACTGTTGCTGTAATCTAGCAATGTTTTATCCTGATGTTTTCTTCAAAATAAAATAGCTGTTACTGTATGGATATACATGTAACTTATAAGAAACTCGGGTGAAACTCAGTGAAAAATATTTCCAAAAATGAAACAGAATATTTTATGCAGTGCATGACTAAAAAAGCTATTAAAATTAGCCATTTCTGTTGCAGCATAAGATTATTATATCACTAGTAAACTTAGTCACTGAATCTCGCTATGCAGTTGATATTATGCATTTCATCAGGCTTTGCCTCACGGATTATACAAGTATACAAGTTTAAACATACTTTTTGCATTCTGATAATTCTATTAAAGTTACTAATATTATTAGTAAGCATTTACAAGTTAAATTTTAATCTCAGCACCATTACTTTAACTTAAATCATAGATAGTTGCATTATCTTTTCCAATTATATAATCATTCATTATAATCACAAAGACAGTGCATATAATGATCTAATTTTAAAAATAGTGTTGTTGAATTTAAGTTTATGATTCAGTATTACCATTAATTATATTACTATTAGTAACATGCTTTTATTACACTAATTTGCTGTAACAATATTATCAGATACCGGTTCTCACTTATATTGGCTTTTGTTTATTCATTGGTAAACCAGAATATTTCAAGTTCTAGTCCTGAGAAGCTCTCTGATTACCATTATAATTAATAAAAAGTGGGAGCCTCATCAAAATTCAAAACAAAAAGCTCAGCTACTGTTAACCATAATATTCTAATTCCTATTGGCTATTGATATTTAATTAGTAAATTACTTGATTTGAAGTTGAATGTATTGAATGGCCACGTTTTTAAGTTTTAGTTTAAATACAATATACAGCCTATTATTAAAAACAATATTATATAAATTAAATTTAAAACTCACTGCTGTTGAAACAGTAGAAAGATCAGTCGGTACGCTGGATATCTTGTTGGTTGGAAGGCATAGAAGCTGGTTATCTGGTGAACGTTTCACAATTTCATGGAGAAAATATTGATTTTCTTTCGTAGTTTTGCTCTTGTAGTTGTCCACGAAAAATGTCGATACTAATTCGTTTTGAATTTTAGTTGGAGTGACGGTGAGTGTGACAGTCTGAACATCACATTTTCCATCACGAATCATATTGATGTTAATCATTAGAAACATCGCCAGCATTTGGAATCGTAAAAGAGACTTGCAATGAGCAATAAACTGCACCAGTATACACATTTTCATTTTGATTTAAAGTGTTTTTACTTTAACTTAAAATAAAGTTTTACCTAACATTCATAATTATACTAGACAAAATATTGGTGCAATCCAACGGCGCATATGACTCTGTCCTCTAGCTAAGGTTTAACAATAACTGCGGTTCCTACCATCGAACTCAATAATATCTTTCCAGCTCAGTGGTTCCTACCACGCAGTTCATCACGCTATATATAACGCGAACCAATGAACTCAATAATCAATTATACAAACATTTTGGCGACGGTAATAACTTCATTTATTATCCCTGCGCCGATAAGCGATTGGTACTCTCACTCTGAATATATTTTTAGCGTTTCCATCTCACCATTGTGTCAAACTCGTGCTAAACTGTGCACTGCATTCAAATTTTTGTTGTTAATTTAATTTTTGTTCTCATACTCTCACTCTGAGCTATAATTATATTTTTACTAAAATGATTGCCTAATGCCGCTGTTACAGTAATGATGCTCATAGTCATAGTGTCTGATACTGATAGTGATCGTCATAGTGATAGTGATAGTCATAGTGATTCTCATACTGATACTGACTACTGAGTCTCATAGTGATACTCATACTGATACTCAAACTGATACTCCTACTCATACTGATAGTCATACTGATACTGATACTATGACTATCAGTATCACTCATACTGATACTCACTTACTCATACTGATGGTGGTACAGATACTCATACTGATAGTGATAGTAATACTCAGAGTCAGTCTCATGTCTCATAGTCATACTCCTGGAATGTGAAATTTTAATTACTATTGGTTTTTAATTTTATATTTCTATTACTATTGGTATTAGATAAACTTAAGAGTTACTGTTAGAGGGATGCTTATACTTATACAGTGATACTGATAGTGATAGTCAATATCAATATGAATATTGAATTTGATGTCATACTCATACTGATACTGATAGTGATAGCCAGTGTCATTGAGTGATTCACTGATTATCATACTCGTACTGCTAGTGATAATATTACTCATAATTATAATGGTATAAATATTAATTTTTATGATGATAAAAACGTTGATTATTTGATAATCTAAATTATAATCATAATTGTAATATAAATGTGATAAATTGTAAGTGATACTGACTCTGAGTTACTCATACTGAATCTGATACTCATACTCATAATCATAGCATTAACATACTCTTAGTCACTGATAGTCATGCTGATCAAGTGATACCAATAGTGATAGTGATACTGATAGTGATACTTAGTCTTACTGTCAATATGAATATGATTATGACTATCACTATCAGTATGACCATCACTACCAGTTTGAGTATCACGGTGATAGACTCTGAGTTTGATAGTATCACTATCAGATCGACTACTTTGAATCATTATGACAATCAGTATCGCAATTACAATGACAGTTCAATAAGTATGACTCAGACTTTGGGTAATCACCATCAGTATGAGTATGGCTAATACTAATAGTAATACTAAGTCTAACAGTAACTGTAATACTATCACTATGATAAGTATTACTATTAGTAATAGTAGTATTAGTAGTTATATTGTTATCATAGTGGGAGTCATAGTGATACTAATATCCTGTTACTCTATTGACTGTTAGTCATACTCATATTGATAATCATAATAATAATGTACATTATAGTGGTGCCCATAGTCATAAATTATGCTGATACACATGTTCATAGCGATAGTCATAGTTATATTTATACTGTTAGAAACAGGGCTGGAGTCAATTACATATGAATATACTTAATTACAATTACTTGAGAATTTGTCAATTACAATTGCAATTATAATTAGAGTTGAAATAAATGTAATTGTTCTCAACAGTACCGAATAGTGTGATAAATACGACATTAAATTAATCTGATCTTTATATTCAACAGTAGGCAAGGCAGGAACAATATAAATTTTATAACATTAAAAAATTTGAAGTAATTATGTAATTATAAAGTAATTGTAAAATTCAATTGCATTAGCTATGTAATTCATTACAATTATATTTTTATACATCAATTATAAATCACATTTAATTACTTAAAAAAATGTAATTAATTACAATCCATTACAATTACCCCAACCCTGGTTAGAGTTAGACTGATACTCATACTTCTGGTGGCTGGAAGTGATATTCCTAGATTTACCTTTTGCCTTGAATTTAAGGTATTTATAATTAGTGAATAAGTATAACAATTATTGTACCTAAATTAGTGAGTTAAATCATCATTATGAGTTCATTATCATTATAAGTTTATCATTTTAATTAGGATAATGAATAATTATAATATTGATAATTCGAGTAATTGAATGTATAAAAATATTACATGTCAATTACTCCGAACTTTTAAATCTTAAAAATTTCTTGCTTTTCCTATCATGCCTACTGTTAAATAACAAAATCAGATTAGGTCAATGTAGTATAGTATCACTATTGAGCACAAGGAAGGTTCTCCATTGCCAAAATTGCACCGGGTGATTTTTAAGTAAAAATGGCACAGGTAATAATGGCACAAATAGAAAAGTAGAAAACAATGGCACACTAATGTTAAATTTTCCCAAACCCCAAACTCAAACCCTCAACCCTTGAAACCCAACCCCAAACTCAAATCCCCATTTCCAAACCTAAATCTCTACCCCAAAATACCCAACCTCATCCCAAACCCTAAAATTGAAAATGTGACATTTTTTCCTACTTTTCCATTTGTGCCGTTTTTACCTGACAGCCCCAGGTAGTTAGACCCTAGAAGTGAAATTGCATAACTTCTATTTATGCCTTGTGAGAACAAAAGTATTTGTAATTAGTTACATTGCTATATAGTTGTAGTTGTAATTAATTACATTACATTTTAACTGTAATTATAATTGTAATTGACAAATTTTCATGTAATCATAATTAATTACATTCACATGTAATTGACCCAACCCTGATATTAAATTTCGTAAGTTACTCAATAGGCTACTTATATTTACGTTTATTGTCATACTTGTAGTATTTACTATTGTTTATTAGTATTATAATTATACTTATACTATGGTTATAATACATGCCAATTATAGTATTAGTATAATACGAATAAAGTGTAATAATTATACTAATGAGATTAGGTAGCAACTAAGAGTACAGTTATTACCTAATTATTACTAAGTGTTTTAATTTAATTAGTAATTAACTAATTACATTTACTGATAGCAATAATTATGATACTTATACTAAGCTTATAGATTTAGATCAATTACGTGTGTTGAATAATTATGACTAATATTTACCTAGAATAAATACAAGGAAACTGCACAGTCACAATGGCTGAGTGAGTGTGAAATTCTGAAAGTAGATGAAGTCTGAAACTTGTTTTACTTTGTTTATGTCTAACTTAACTAGTTAATTCCTTACAACTATCAGACACTAAACTAAGATTAACTATTAGGGATGAGAAGACAAACAAATTTACTAACGATCTTTTCGATCTACTGCTTTACTACTTTTTGAGACAATAAGCTATAACTATAACGTATCTATATTTAAAGTATTATAAACTCATTGCTGAGTTATAAGTGTTCTGTCATGTAATGTGTCAGGTATAGATGCATAATTTGGTTTATGTTGTAGTTGATAGAATAATGGAAGAAGATAAACCTCATAAACCTCACAGGCCCAGGAAAAGTGGTCGAAAAGCAGAAAAAAAAGCAAAGAAACATGAAGCCACTAGGGCTGTTAGCCAAGCAGGCATGACAGCAAAGCAAAGAAATCCGAAAGCATTTGCAGTTCAAAATGTTACAAAACTTAAGAAGACAGTGCGAAGGTAAACCAAACTGTGGGATCTAAATTTTAAAAAGTGGAATTTTCACCTCTTTATAATTTTTGCAAATTTTGTAAGATTTCCTAAACACAATAATATATTAAAAATTTGTGAGTTCTAACTAATACTGTCAATTGAAAGTCTATTACTATTTTCCTATTTCATGCATGCATACTGCCTGTAGTTTTAATGCATTGATGCATTTATTTAGAGTGGTTAATGTCAATGTTACATACTTACACACAAACAATATATATTGCTTAGTCAAAATTACTCATTAAATTTAGTTTTTTATTACACTACATTACACTCTATCTTCATGTTTTGTTTGTAACTTTTAGGACGCTTGATATAAAAGAGAAAAAAGTGCATGACCCTGTAGTGGACCGTACACCACTTGAGCCACCACCAATAATAGTGGCAGTGGTTGGTCCACCTAAAGTGGGAAAATCAACGTTGTTAAGAGGCCTAATCAAGAATTACTCATCACAGAAACTTGCTAACATATTGGGGCCTGTCACGGTTGTTTCAGGTATGCTGCTGCTTTATATATGCAGTATTTGTTATCACCTGTTGGTCAATTTTATCTACCTTCCATGTGTTTCCTTCAGGAGCATTTGTGTAACTTCTAATAACTTACATATTGGCTTACGTGTCTTTTATTGACCGTTGATTTTTAAAAGGCAAATATACCTGAAATTGTTGAAAAGGTCATATTTGAATTTCTACAAACCCCTATATATAAAAAGTATGTAGATGTTTACTGGAAAAGCATTATCTGAATTAGACCAGCTATAAGTGCATAAAGTGTGGATTATTGTTTTATTTTAAAGGTAAAAAGCGCCGGCTGACTTTCATAGAGTGCAATAACGACATGAACTCCATGATAGACATTGCCAAGGTTGCTGACCTAGTTCTACTGCTGATTGATGCCAGTTTTGGCATGGAAATGGAAACATTTGAGTTTCTCAATATCTGTCAAGTGCACGGGTTCCCTCGCATAATGGGTGTCCTCACACATTTAGACTATTTCAAAGATAACAAAAAGTTGAAAACAGTTCGAAAAACTCTCAAGCATAGGTTTTGGACTGAGATATATCAAGGAGCGAAACTGTTTTACCTCAGTGGCATGATTCATGGTGAATATTTGAAGAATGATGTGCACAACCTTGCTAGGTTTATATCAGTAATGAAGTTCCGGCCTTTAACATGGAGAAATTCACACCCATATGTCCTTGCTGACAGGTATATTATTTTCTTGCTTTATTTCAAAGTAGTTTTTAGACTTAGTTGCATCTCATCCTTGGCAAATTGCTTAATTTATATCAGTCACTGTGGTTCATTGTCTGTTGCCTTAATTGCTATCATGCTACATAATTCATGTAAGCATTGTAGCATTTTAACACGGCAATATTTCTTCCTTTTCAACTTTGATGTCTGTAGTAAAATAAGATCACAATATTAAATATTTAGGTGGCATAAAATAATAATGGCAGGTGAAAAGTTTGATAGTAACTGTTCTGTTATCTGTTAGAATGGAGGATATATCAGATCCAGAAAAACTGAGAATTAATCCTAAAATGAACCGAAATGTCTGCTTTTATGGTTGGATGAGAGGAGTTCCTTTGAAGAATAAGAGTACAGTTCATATCCCAGGTATTTCACTATGTGTCATATTACCCCATATGTCATATATACCAGGTACACGGCGTGTAGTGTATTTCCAAGTTGAGAGGTGCATTTGTAAGTACTATATTTGTAAGTACTATATCTGTAAGTACTTTATCTGTAAGTACTATATCTGTAAGTACTTTATCTGTAAGTACTATATCTGTAAGTACTATATCTGTAAGTACTATATCTGTAAGTACTCTATCTGTAAGTACTCTATCTGTAAGTACTCTATCTGTAAGTACTGTATCTGTAAGTACTCTATCTGTACGTACTTTATCTGTAAGTACTATATATGTAAGTACTATATCTGTAAGTACTTTATCTGTAAGTAATCTATCTGTAAGTAATCTAACTGTAAGTACTTTATCTGTAAGTACTTTATCTGTAAGTACTATATCTGTAAGCAATCTATCTGTAGTAATCTATCTGTAAGTACTATATCTGTAAGTACTATATCTGTAAGTACTATATTTGTAAGTACTATATCTGTAAGTACTCTATCTGTAAGTACTATATCTGTAAGTACTATATCTGTAAGTACTATATCTGTAAGTGCTATATCTGGAAGTACTTTATCTGTAAGTAATCTATCTGTAAGTAATCTAACTGTAAGTACTCTATCTGTAAGTACTTTATCTGTAAGTACTTTATCTGTAAGTACTTTATCTGTAAGTACTTTATCTGTAAGCAATTTATCTGTAGTAATCTCTCTGTAAGTACTATATCTGTAAGTACTCTATCTGTAAGTACTATATCTGTAAGTACTCTATATGTAAGTACTATATCTGTAAGTACTCTATATGTAAGTAATTCTTCGAAAACTCACAATTTGTTAAGAAACATTAGATGTGTGCAATACAAGCTCTTGGCTGTAAACTGACTTTTAGTGTATTTGGTAGAATCCTAGTCAATAATATGTGCAGCTAGCAACTTTTCATAGTGCCGTCAGGAATTTTCTTAGTCATTTTATTTGCATATGTTATACCAATATTACATGAATTTGTTGTAACAATGTGACATGCATATGTTACACCAATGTTACATGCATTTGTTATACCAATGTTACATGCATTTGTTATACCAATGTTACATGCATATACCATTTCAAAATATTAGCATGTGTGTCAAGTATGTAAACTGGCTGTTAGCAGATACATTGCTAGTCTAAACTCTAAGTTGTTACACAAGTTTGAAAAGTAATTGTGTTTACTGGGGAATTTTGTTAAGCATTCTCAAATACATCACCTTACATGTATGTGCCTATTTCATGATATACTACATATCAATCTGGGGTTCACAATAAAAAGACATTTTTCAATAGCTAATAAATTATTGTTTGTGGGGAAATAACATCAATTGATTTATCCAAAACTAAAAGGAATTTTCAAAAATGTATTATCCATTGATCAATCAAGTAAATTGGCAATTGGAATTAAATTATACAAGACTGGAATGAGCACTGATTGCATCGTTGTTGATTTGCATTTTTATAATTTTAGGCCCGATTAAGGTGATTAATAAGTTACTTGTTGAATTACTTTGATATCCTTTTCATCAAGTTGAATGATTTATATGATAAGCCAAAGCAATATGTTGCTTAATGGTGCACTTGGAAAAAGTGAGTTTGTAGAACAATAAATAATAACCTATTAAGTACAATGTCTAATTAAAATCGCTTATTTTCTATATTGTAATAATCATAATGTCTAACTCCTTGTTTTGTGTAATTTTATATAATATAGGATCAAAATTGAAACAAAATATTATGTTTTAACAGATTATTGACTCAATTGTTATTTAATATCAAACTATAATGCTGCTGTTACTCCTTTTTATATGCATTATACAGGTATTACAAAATTCACCATCTATAAAGTAATAGTAATTAAATAACACGTTTCCGGAGAACTCTAGCTGCTAAAATGCATTAACCCTCTGCATCAACTCTTGTGACGCCATCTGAGTCTTTTCAACTGTTAGTTGAAGATTTCTCAAAACTTTAGCTTTGTAATGATGCATAGCAAGAGAGAATTAATCTGTTGGTAGCCCATTTTGTGTAGTCATAACTTATTGTATAGATGCCAAATCTGTGGTTGTGCCAATTTCTATATCCTTAATTTTCTGATTGGTTTCAGCAGGATTGATATTTATATTTCACAGAGCAGTTACTAATTTGTAGGCTGTGGTGACTATCTGGTGTCTGATGTTTCTAATCTGCCTGATCCCTGCCCTTTACCCGACCTGAGTAAGAGACGTAGTCTCAATGACCTAGAGCGTAAACTGTATGCCCCTTTTTCTGGAGTAGGAGGAATAGTCTATGATAAAGATGCTGTATACATTGACATGGGGAATAGGCAGCCAAAGAAGGATGTCGAGGTATAATATCGTTCTCAGCACCAAACATTCGAATTCTATTTCCTAACAAAACCTGTGATTGAAAAGTTGCACATCTTTTTTATCAAATATAGTTGAAAAAAGTGTATTTTGTAAAAATATCTCATTAAACAAAACACAGTTGAACTTATTAAATTATTAATCAAACTGTTGAGTACTTTTGGATGATGAAGTAGCACATACTTTAGTAGCTGCCACTCATTTTGAAGGTGGAATATGAGGATAAAGGTGAAGAGTTAAAAGCAGCTCTTATTGGGTCTCAGCTGACTCTGCAGCAGAGAATGACTGAAAGCAGTATTTCTTTGCTTTCTGATGGCAGAGCCATCACTTCCCAACAGTTTGCTGACGAAGCGTAAGTATGGCATGAGATCTGAATTTTCTTTTTAGTATTATTTTATGCTCTGCAATAAATTTAACTAGATGATTTTTGAGAGTCTGCTATGATGCTTAGTAAGTTTGCAATTCATTGTAATATCCATCTCTCATTTTTAAATTATCAAGTAGATATCATTAACTTGTTTTTCTATATGTAAAAAATTAATCTGGATCATATTTTTACTATTATATAATGGCATTAGAATTCGTTTATGAACATTGAGCGTAATGGCATAGAGTTTTAATATCCACTATAATCTATATAGATTGTTCAAGTGTATGAGTTTGTTTGCTCAGTTAATATTCTGTGACTTGGTCATAATATTCACTGCTGGCTCTTTTCTTGTAGAAGTAAAGTAAACTCACCGGCATTTGAAACTTTGACAACGGCAACTGGACGAACCAGAAGACGGGCGGTCTTCAACACAGCCCCTACTATAGAAGAGGAAGCCATGTCTAGTGGTAGTGAATCCAGTGATGATGATTCTGAAGGAAATAATACTCATTCACCGTTTGACGACACACAAGATGTTCTTGAAGAGGTCATTCACCTGCCATTTTATAAACTCTAAATTGCATTAACTGCATGCTGTATATCATATTGTATCTCAGTGTTATTAGAATAAGAGCTCTTTTTCTTGCATGCAGTTGCTCTTCTATCAGTACCGTGGTGCATATGTGCTGCTTTATAGATAGAAACGGAGCCTGCGTGTTTTTGCTATCTCTCTGTAATGTTGTATGTTCAGTGCATGTATTATGGTGAGGTGCGATATTGCCCTTGTTGTTGGTGTCAGCTTTAATTGAACTTCTTGACAAGAATAATGTTACACATTTTACAGAATGGAGACTTGTCATTTGAAGATGTTTCGGATGATGACGCTAATAATAAGGAAGAGGAAGGTCAGTCTATACTTACTGAAAAGTAACACTTGTCCAAATTGTGCTAGCTGTGCCTCTAGATACGATTTACCTAGCTAATACTACTCATCCTGTTCATGTCTTATTACCCCCACACCAGAAGTAGTTTGGAGTTATGCCACTATGGCTAATTGCATTTGTTATTAACTTTGTATTTTGGTTATAAAGCTTTCACGACTGGAAACATATTTTGTCCACCAATAACACAGGTATAACATATAATGCACTGCTTGCCAACTAAAGGGGCCTTCACGTATATAAAAAACAAATATTCCTTATCTGTTACTTTGTAGGACAACTGAAGTGGAAGGAGAACTTGGTAGCTAAAGCCTCCAAAGCATTTTTAGATCGTCAAAAGTCAGCTCCCAATCTAAGAAAGCTGGTATATGAGATTGGTAGGCAAAGATATTCTTTCTAAGAATAATGAACAAAGTAGTCGTCCTGCATAAAGCAAGTTAAAATGAACAGTTTTGAGCCTATAGGTTGTAATTTTACAGCTATACCTTTTTACCATTCTCTAAATGCCTGCATACAGTTGCGTAAATTAAATCTTGAGTAAACAGCTCACAATTTCACTGAGATTATTTCACCTCTGTGATGTATATGCTGCTGAGCGTTGGCTGTTGATAAGAACTCTGCAGCGCGTAGCCTGTACTTTTACTTCCTGTAGACACGCAGGCGAGTGAAGAGTCAGCCGAGTCTAAAAGTATTGACGATGTCGGAGGCATGTTCAAGGTTATTTCAAAGTCACAAAGAAGTGGGATAGATAATGTTGATTATACTCGACTTCTGGATACCACAGCCAGGGATTGGTCCAACGAGGAGGTTATTTAATTATCCCATGCTTATTATTTCCTCAGAGAATATGATTCCATATGTTGTATATTTTATACGCATATTTTATGTGCTGATATTTTAGATGGTACTAAAAATTAAAGATTGTTTTGTCACTGGAGAGTGGGAATCATCCAAAGATGCACAGAAACTGTTAGATGAAGATGGTTAGTTTTATATGCCTTCTCTTGCGATTAGATTCACAAAATATTCAAAATTATCAAATAAAGTATTTACTGCGCTACATGCAAGTCTTTGCACAGCACAAGCTGCAGTTATGTCATTTCTATTAGTTTACAATAAAAGACTTAACATCAACACTGCAATTTTACTTTGTCAAAACTGGTTCTTATCTGTAATTGTGAAGCTGAATTAATTTTGGAAAGTTGAAACTAGTAAGAATGTAGTTGATGTGTGTTATTTACTTAAGTGCTGTTACAATTGCTGTTATTTGCTGTGTGATGGTGATTCTAGATGATTTATATGGAGATTTTGAGGATCTGGAGCAAGAAAGCGGCGGGGAGCAGGAGGAGGAGGAAAATAACTCGGATGTGAATGATGAGGATAATGATACTCCAGTTGATGGTAATTGTTGCTCCTCTATTTACTTTACTTAACAATTTTTTTACTCTTGTATTTGTGTTAGAAGGTTGATTGAAGTATACCAATTGTTATGCAATTGAAGATTGAACCTGATTAGATATCCACTATTGCCTGTTCTATTCATAACATAATACCGTTTTATTAGCTTTAAAAATTATGTTCCAATCAAACTAGTAGCATATTTTGTCACCCGAGTGTGGGTGTAGCACCTGTTTTGTTGTTTAATTTTACTTCTGGTGGTCGCATTTTCGCTGCATACCACATCAGTAATTTTGCTTCTTCCTTAAGAGTGATTTGGAGTAAAAACCTTGGACATATAGAGTTAGTCTTTGACATATTATAGAGTTAGTCTATGACATGTTATAGAGCTAGTCTTTGACATGTTATAGAGCTAGTCTTTGATTTGCCAAAAGAACTTCAACTGCTTTTCAAGTTTCAGTTTTGAAAGTGTAGAATCCGTATAAATAGTGTGTTAGCTGGTCCTTTTTTTGGGTTGAGTTATCTGATAGTTGAGTTCCTTTGATAGCTGTTTCTCTTTTCTTTCTTTCTTTCTACTCACTCTTCCTGCTGTTTCCTGTATGGTTCTTAATCAGGTTGTTTTGGTTTTTGCTGTAGTTTCACTGCTTAAGTATTTTGGCATTTTGTCTAATTCTGTCAGATATGATAAATAGACAGGACTTTTGTCTTCGCAAGAATCTGCTTGAACAAAACTCTTTGAATAATAAACTAAGTGTGTTTCAAAACCTGTTGAAAACAGTTTTTAAAAACCTCAATGTACTGCATTATTTATACATGACTATATAAAATTGCAAACTGTGTGTTATAGTTATTTCAAAAGCATCCTCCATTGTATATTAGCCACAAAAGTAGTTCACATACTACGATTTTTGCTCACACCATTAGTTTTATATAATTCAAGCTATATTACTTTAAGTAGTATTTTTTCCTTTGCAACATTTTTATTTCTACCAAAACAGCCATTTTGCAGTTGAATTTGTTTTTGGTGATACGTATGTTTAAATATTATAACTGTTCAATTTTTCAATGTTTTAATGTTGCTTTATAATTTATTTAACAACTGAAATTATTTCTAGAAGTTAAATATAAAATATTATACATTTGTGAAAGCTGCCAAGTAAACTAACAATATTTGGATTAGACTTTGTCAAGACTGTTTAAAATAGTTTTAAAAAGATTTTAGTTTTCTTTAGTTGAATTGTTTTAGCTACCATAATCTATATTAATACTGATGTTAGGTTAGACATAATGTCTTTATATGCTGGATTAGATCATGGCATCTACCCGAGTTGAGGCATTCTAAGTTATTCGAAAAGTTCACATTGTCTATCTCATTACCATCTACACTGACTCTTCTCTGTCTATGTGTATTTGTAATTTAGGCATATTCTTGTATCAACTTATAGAAAATGCAAAGCGTTTTTCAGGCAACCAGCAGAAAAGTAAGAAAATAAGTAAAGAAGAAAGGCGGAAAAAAATTGAAGAGAAAAGATTAGCTAAAAAGCAGAGAATAAAAGAGATGTTTGATGCAGAGTATGATAAAGTTACTGATGGAGATGGTGCGGACAGCCGCTTTGATAGCATAAAGGCAAATCTTGACAAGCAAGCAAATGTAAGTTGACTGATGGGAAGATTGTATTTTTTTCGGGTTTAGGTGTAATCATATATCGTTATGCACACTATCCGCACTTAGTTTTGTCTGAATACTCAAACTATACACCAATGCCATCTTTATAAGTTAGTTATTTTCATTTAGCTTATAAATGCCTAAGAAACAGAATTTTCTAACTCACGCAGAATTGTCTTCAAGCATTCTGTAAAGCTCACATCGTAAGCTCTCTGTTGACATGAGTTACTGTGTATTTGTATAGACTGAAGATGTTGTATGAAGTGTATATGCCTTTAGTTGAACAAGACAGAGTTTGAAGGTATGGCTGATGACCTAAGAGTTCTGTATGAAGGCTATAGAGCTGGCCTCTACGTCAGAGTGGAGATACAGGACATGCCTTGTGAGTTTGTTGAATACTTTGACCCCTCTGCTGCCCTCATCCTTGGTGGCATGACCAGCTCAGAGACTGTGATTGGCTGTTTGCAGGTGAGTTAAAGATATAAGGGTAACATACGATCACACAGAATATGATTTATATTTTATTGAAAAAACCTAATCTAGTTTTTTCCCTGGTGACCAGCTTCAGCTCATGTTTATCACATGTTGGAGTTGCAAGCTCTTGCATGGTCTGATTAATTTGTATCACAGGCAAGATTTAAGAAACACAGATGGTATGGGAAAATCCTGAAGACCAGAGACCCGGTTATATTCAGCCTTGGTTGGAGAAGGTTTCAGTCTTTGCCATTGTATACTATACAAGATCATAATGGTAGAAATCGTCATCTCAAATACACTCCTGAACACATGCATTGCAATGCTATTTTCTGGGGTGAGTCTATGGTATTCAGTGCTTGCTTAGAGTAGTAGGCTAATTATGTTACTGTAAATGACTTTTGTTTGCAACAAATTATTAGAAACTTATTTGGCTCCTAGCTAATGTCTGTAAGTGACAATGTAGGCCCATCAACGCCGCAGAACACAGGCTTGCTCTGTCTACAAAGTTACTCTGCTGATCAGAAAGGATTTCGAGTCTGTGCTACAGGAGTGATACTATCTCAAGACAAGTCTATGGCTATTATGAAAAAACTGAAACTTATTGGATATCCAGAAAAAGTTCACAAGAAAACTGCTTTTATAAAGGTTGATGAGTTGTTTCAATTGACCTACTTTGGAGGAATTTTAACATGTGATAATTTTTTTATTTTTTTTTAAGCCTTTTCTATAATTAGTTTTATGGAGGCAAAATACTGTTTCTAGAAGGAAACACACTGCCTGCCTAGTGCCTTGTAGTTATATGTTGTACCAATTGCTAATCTGTAGACAAACACAGCCAGTGCACATTGCCCATGCGTGTTTGACATCACGTGTGTGTTTACAGGATATGTTTAGCAGCCAGTTGGAGGTAGCCAAGTTTGAAGGTGCTAAAATCAAAACAGTGAGTGGAATCAGAGGGCAGGTCAAGAAAGCACTGAGAACCCCTGAGGGTGCTTTTAGAGCAACATTTGAAGACTCCATACTTATGAGTGGTACGTGCTGCACAGTTAGTGTACTGTAGAATCTGTAGTAGATGGTGGCTCTAGTACGTGGTGGCTGTAGTATGTCATAGTTGTAGTAGGTGGTGGCTGTAGTATGTAGTAGCTGTAGTATGTAGTAGCTGGTGGTTGTAGTATGTAGTAACTGGTGGTTGTAGTAGATAGTAGCTGTAGTATGTGGTGGCTCTAGTACGTGGTGGCTGTAGTATGTAGTAGCTGGTGGTTGTAGTATGTAGTGGCTGTAGTAGGTGGTGACTGTAGTACGTAGTAGCTGTAGTATGTAGTAACTGTAGTAGATAGTAGCTGCAGTATGTGGTGGCTGTAGTAGATGGTTGTTGTAGTATGTAGTGGCTCTAGCACATGGTGGCTGTAGTACCTAGTAGCTGTAGTAGATAGTAGCTGTAGTATGTAGTAACTGTAGTACGGTAGTGGCTGTAGTATGTAGTAGCTGTAGTATGTGGTGACTGTAGTACGTAGTAGCTGTAGTATGTAGTAGCTGTAGTAGATGGTGGTTGTAGTATGTAGTAGCTGTAGTACGTAGTGGCTGTAGTAGCTGTAATCACATTGATAACATACACGTTTTACAATCTGCCTTGTAGACATAGTGTTTCTCAAGACATGGTACCAAGTAGAATTGCCAAAGTTCTTCAATCCAGTTACCAACTTTATAATGCCCCCGGACAAGAGAGCGGAGTGGCAAGGTATGAAAACTCTTGGCATGTTGAGAAAAGAAACTAGTTCTAAGGCTCTGTTCAACAAAGACTCTCAATATCAAAAGGTTTGTAAATCTCATGCTTGTTGTGTGGAGATTGTGTTACCAAATTGTTATACAGAAGTTATTGCATAGAATTCTGGAGCTCAACATACTCGATGGATAAAAAATTATGTTATCAGATTTGTTATTCGATGCTTTCTTGTATGTGTTCCACCATCGATCATGCTACATGTGCATGTTACAAATAATAAAACAAGCTGTTACTTTATTTTTGACTCAAGTAAAATATTTGCTGTCTTCACAGGAACCAGTTCGTAAGCAACATCATTTGAAGCCATTCACAGTTCCTAGAAAGTTGCAGAAAGATTTGCCTTTTGACTATAAGCCTAAAGTTAGAGGTAAATGGGAAGATCCAATAACCAGTAAACGTGTGGCAGTGATTAGAGACACTCACGAGAAAAAGAGAGACCAGCTACTCAACCAGATGAGAACAATACATACTGTGAAAGAGATTAAGTCTAGAGAAGATAGGCAACAGCGGCACAGAGATTACAGGTACAGCAGTTTCTCTCAAATTATTGATCTGCTTGCTAGACTGGTACGAAAACGGAGTTTAAACTAAACAAAATATGAAATAAATTGTCATTTCTTCAAAATAATTAGCTTCTTTGTTAAAACTGCTTCAGCTTGTTGATTTTGGTTGTTTCTGAGGATCTATAAGATGAACTAGGCATAGGGTTCTGCTACAACAGAGTTACTGTTGATAATTTTTAGAGATTTTGTAAGTGTAGTAATGTTGGGACATTAGATTCAACAATGTATGTGATAAACTTGGCATGTGTCATTAATTTGATGTTATTTCCTGCATTGACACTTCCGACAATTGTCCTGAAAAGTTTTAGCTCAGAAAATTTTGAAAAGTTTTTCAGTTACTTGTGTTTACCTGGTTGCCACTGAAGTTGAGGAATTGTGCTTCAGTTTCTGGTTTAGTTTTTTTACTTTTTTGGCAAAAGTCAACAGTAAATCAGGTTTTTGAGTGGTAAGTATTTAATATTCTGAGTGTGTTGACTACTAACTACGGTAGATGGTTGACTCACTGCTCACTCATATCATTACAGACAGAAGAAGAAGGCTGAAGAAGCAGCAAAGGATAGGGTTAGGCAGAGAGTGAGAAAGGAGCTGTACACTAAGCTAGGGAAGATTAAGGAAAAGGTTCACAAGAAAATGAATTTCAATGAAGCAGATGAATAATATGTTTATTATGTATCACACTGTACATTATGTTGGATGATATTGAGAGAGAAATTAAATTAGAGTTACTTATTATTTACATTTTAATTGAAATAAATTAATGTGGTACAAGGCTATATATGATAATTTTAATAAGGAACTAGAAACATTGCAAGCTGTTGAAGCTTTCATGTACACTATATCTGTACTCTGCAAAGAAATGCCTATTACATGCATAAATGTTACAATAGATGCTGCCTGCTTTTCAAATTAGGATTTACAGAATTAGTCTATCAAGAGAGAGAGAGAGAGAGGGGTGGTAACAACTTTCATTAAATATTTATTTATTGTTAGTAGAGCTAGTGGCAAAACAAACACCTTAGATAGTTCAGCAACCCCCCATATTATATGACATCACAAAAGCATCTGTGAAGCATAATGTTGAATAGCTGTCCAAAAAGTTATTTTGCTTATCATTAAACAAACAGAGTAATAGCATCCATACATACTGGATGATGCTACAGAGCTTTTATGTAAACCATATCTAATTGAAAGATATCATTACACCAATTTTCAACCGCTTTCAGTAGTCATAAAACCCCTTTCCAGATTTTCGACCAAGTCTACCTTCAGCAACCAACTTATTCATCATTTCACTCTGCTTGAATATTTCAACATCTGGATAGTTTTTGCTCCAGCCTTCGAGAATAAACTTCATGGTATCGAGTCCCACATAATCAGCTAATTCAAATGGACCCATCGGATAACCAGCTCCCAGCTTCATTGCAATATCTATATCTTTAGCTGAGGCATCACCTCTCTCTAGCATTCTAACCGCTTCTGCCATATACGGCACAAGCAATCGGTTTACTATGAACCCAGGCGTGTCCTGCAAAATTTATAAATTTAATATCTGCATACAGATTGGACCCTTTTACATAGCTTAGCTTACATGGTGTTAGTTACAGCGGTTATTACCTTGCAGTTGACTGTAGTTTTACCAACAGCAGCTCCGTACTCCAGCAATGAGTTAAACGTTTCATCAGTTGTTTCTGGAATTCTAATAACCTTCAACAAAATAATATGAAATAACAAAAGAGTGAATTCAATTTAGCCACCAGAAAACTAATCCTAGCTCAATTTTATATACTACTGACCACACACCACTTACTACACACCACTTACTACACACTACGTACTACACACTACGTACTACACACTACTTATTACACACTACCTACTACACTACTTACTACACACTACTTACTACATACTACTGACTACACACTACTAACTACACAATACTTACTACACACGACTTACTAAACACCACTTACTACACAAAATAAACTTTGAAAATTACAGCAATCATTCAACTGGTTCATGAACTGAGATAAATGATATGCCTAAAATAGTATTTGCCAGTAGCTACATATTCAGACAGGAAACCAATTTGATACATGCTTATGATGTAATGTCTTCTCTTATGAGAGAACAAGCAAAATAATCATCAAAGTTTTGACATGTTTTCAAATTCAGGAAACTGTTGTATCAATGTTTTAACTATCTATTATGAAACACATTGTTCGTAGTAGAATATTTATTGCCTTTCAAGAAGCAATACTACTAAAAAAAAACAAGTATTTTTAGACCTAAGCTATTGTATCCTTTTTAAAGAAAATTGCCCTGTATATGACCGGACTATAAGGTGGTGCACTGGCATCTATTATCTCTTGCAGTCAATAGAGGGTTTTCAGACATCCCTCTAGGGGAATTTGTATGTTAAAGTTGTCTCCCCCTACAGGGATTGGAGGCAGTCTCGATGATATATAGAAAGCCCATAAAATAAGTAGAAATGTAAGGTTTGAGTGAAGACTACTACTAGTATGTTTCATTTTTTCTGGGATTAATATTTTGGCATAAGTACACATATGAGCAGTTTCAGAAAGTTTTGTTAATGATAAATGGCACAAAAACAAAACTTCAAAGCATATTTGTGGTTTTGGTTATTGAGCAAATCTGAAGCTGGCAGCTGTCATTATTATTTGCTTTGCTGACTGTAACCAGTCTGTTTAGAGCTGCTAACCTTTCAACTATTATAACAATAATAACATGCTGGTACACTATATAGCTGCACTAGTGGGCTCTGTCTCAATGAACTCCAAATGCTCCAAATTATGGGTTGGAACACATGCCTGTACGTTTATGAAGGCACTGGCTCATTTGTATTAACATGTTCACGTACTTACACACCTATACTATGAAAATAACTAAGCCACCCTGCTATCTAATATTTCTATATATAAAAAAATCATTATAAATATAAAGATATTTATTAAAATAGATAGATTAAATTTGTAATTTCAAACAACAGCTTATCTAAAAATGCCAAACACTGTATAACTATATATATATATATGTTTTAAAAGCATTTGTTTACATGACATGCCTGCAAGTCAATGAAAATATTTAGAGAACAGTAAAAAGAAGCATATAAATTTCAGAATAGTTTCTTTTCTGAGATGAATATTTTGGAAATGTCCCACAATTCAACATTTAAATAAAGTCTGTAAAAAAATTTCACAGTGTATTCTCAATAAATAATTATTTTTGCAAGCTGTTTGTATACCAACATTCCTAATACAGAAATGTTTTTGGAGCATTGTAAATTATATACTGCTGCATTGCAGAAAAAAATCATCAAAAAAAGCACTTTTCAGCCAAAGCAACTTGGCTTGTTTCCAAAAAAGAGTTGAAATGTACATTTAGTACCAGCTGTAGAGTATAGAAAGAACGAACTAGGTCATAATGACTGCATTCTTATGACACTAATGAAATTAAGATTGGCTTTACTCCATACGATCTTGCTCAAAGGTGGAGTTTTAAATAATGCTACTAAGTTTCACTAAATTCCCAGATAATACTTTTTATATCAAATCATTTGGCTTTGCTGATTTAGCTACATTATGTACATTTTGTACTTATTTATCTCTAGGTCAGTTTTCAGCCATATATCTGACCACATTGCTATACTTCCTTTGTGCCAGCATTCTCTCCTTTATATCTTTTCTGTGGTTTCTAATAATTTTTAGTGGTGTCACTGTATGTAAATTATGTGAACCATCAGGCTATCTCTTATACAATGCATGCTGCTATAAGAATAACAGCAGCTGTTTTGTATTCAATCAACCTCGTTGCAAGAATTTTGTTTGCTTGAAGCTCTCTGTTGAGTAGCTGTCTCTCTATATTACATAACTGCTTGTTCAAGAAAGTGCACGATGAGAACTGTCCAACTTTAGCTGTCTAACTTAAATTACATTATATAGGATTACATCACTACATAATAAGCTGATTAAACAACCCATATAAATCGGGCAAAAACACTACACACTTGACTAGCTCTAGTTTGACTCATTTATATTTCGAGTTTTTCACATTACTTGAACATGCTTTAGCCAATTTGTTGCATTATTTTTCATTCATACACGTAATACAAGGATTTAGTCTATTATTTTTTTAGGTTTGGATTGTCTACTAGGCAGGTATCGCAGATATTTAATCAGACTGTGAAGTTGCTTAGAGAAGCTCTAAATCCAATGATAGTATTTTGTCAACACACAGAGGTTAATAAAACAATTCCATGACCTCAATGAACTTTGACCTAGTTAACTAGACCACTGTAAAATGGCATGCCAGAACAAACGCAAACCAGCTTGCAAGAATAATTATTCATTGAGGATACACTGTGAAAAATACTTTTACAGACTTTATTTAAATGTTGAATTGTGGGACATTTCCAAAATATTCATCTCAGAAAAGAAGAAACTATTCTGAAATTTATATGCTTCTTTTTACTGTTCTCTAAATATTTTCGTTGACTTGCAGGCATGCCATGTAAACAAATGCTTTTAAAATATATATATATATATAGTTGTACAGTGTTTAGCATTTTTAGATAAGCTGTTGTTTGAAATTACAAATTTAATCTATCTATTTTAATACATATCTTTATATTTATAATGATTTTTTTTATATATAGAAATATTAGATAGCAGGGTGGCTTAGTTATTTTCATAGCATAGGTGTGTAAGTATGTGAACATGTTAATACAAATGAGCCAGTGCCTTCATAAACGTACAGGCATGTGTTCCAACCCATAATTTGGAGCATTTGGAGTTCAGTAAGACAGAGCCCACTAGTGCAGCTATATAGTGTACCAGCATGTTATTATTGTTATAATAGTTGAAAGGTTAGCAGCTCTAAACAGACTGGTTACAGTCAGCAAAGCAAATAATAATGACAGCTGCCAGCTTCAGATTTGCTCAATAACTAAAACCACAAATATGCTTTGAAGTTTTGTTTTTGTGCCATTTATCATTAACAAAAATTTTCTGAAACTGCTCATATGTGTACTTATGCCAAAATATTAATCCCAGAAAAAATGAAACATACTAGTAGTAGTCTTCACTCAAACCTTACATTTCTACTTATTTTATGGGCTTTCTATATATCATCAAGACTGCCTCCAATCCCTGTAGGGGAAGACAACTTTAAAATACAAATTCCCCTAGAGGGATGTTTGAAACCCCTCTATTTATGCAACTTGGTTTTAGGAATTTGGCTTTGATTTGGTTGCAGCTCTCCATGAAAATCTGTTGGTAGCTGCCGGTTCCAGGAACTGAAGTTGATCATTCCCCATTTTGTTTCTCTTAGCAGAATCCTTAAATCTGAGTCTATGTCTGGGAGTTAATAGCCGGTCATTTTCAATTTTGTGCACATCACCTAACCATCTCAGGTTCTTTTTTATAAGAATTTTAGCCACACATTGCAAGTTGGCACATCTTAGTATTTCGTCATTCGTGATTTTGTCATACTACTTTACAGCTATTATGGCGTTTGATTGTCTCATTATGAAAGTGCTTAGCTTCTTCACCTGTGTCCTGTATGTTGTCCATGTTTCAGCTCCATAGAGGGGACTTGAGAGCACCACAGCTCTATAGACTTTACATTCAACCTTTATGAAGACATTTCTGTTGTTCCACAGTCTCTGCTAGAGTTTTCTGTAAGTCGCACTTGCATTGCCTATTCAGTTTTGAAGCTCTTTATCTATTTTTGCAGTGCAGAAAAACATATGTGAAGTCTGAGGCAAAAAGAAGTGGTTCTTGGTCTATTGTAATAACTTTGGCCCCAGGGAGTGGGTAAATTAGTTTGACTGGCTGGTACATGTATTCTGTCTTCTTAATGTTGATTTTTAAGCTGAACTGAGCCGCCACTTTTGCAAATTTGTCCACTAGCACCCGCATGGCTGCAGCGGAGTATGCTACCAAAGCGCTGTCGTCTGCAAACATCTCTTCTAACTAGGTGTTTGGTAGTACGAGTTTTGGACTTCAACTGAACCACATCAATTATATCAGCCCCATCTCTAGTTTGAATTTAAATCCCTTCTTGCCATTTCTAGCATAGCAGTCAGGTATAATAAAAATAATATGGGCAAAAGAACACCATTGGCTACTGGGAACTTGCTTAATATGTCTTTACATTGCACGACCTCAGCTTGCATCCCTAAATGAAGGGCTCTGATTAAGTTGGTGATTTCTCAGTGAAGCCAAACTTCTTCAATAGTGCTCCTACTGTAGTGAAACCCACACTGTGTCTCAGGAAGCATACTTAGAGTTACCTTTTCATTAATTCTGTTGAGGATAATACAGGCTGTAATCTTTACAGCTATACACAAAAGTGATATTTCTCTATAATTTCCACAAACCTTCTTACTGCCCTTTTCAGTTCTGTGGTCACTTTTTATTACTCCAGGTGTAAGCAATCAGATCATGTAGTTTCTCTTTAAGCTTGATTCCGCCATACTTCACCACTCCAGCTGGAATGCCACACTCCCCAGGAGCCTTATTCTCCTTGGTTGCATCTATTGCTTCCAGCAGTTCATCAAAGCTTGGCATGTCATCTAGGTTTACACTAGGCAGCCTATATATGAGACTATTGAAAGCTTCTGATCCACTTTCCCAGGTACATTTAGCAGCTGGTCAAAATGCGGTGCAAACTTTTTCAGGGCGTCATCCTTTGCTATCAGTACTGTTTCACCATCTTGCTCAAGTGATTAGGCGGTGCCACTATTCTGTGGTTGAAGCATTCTCTATGGCCATTTTCATCAGCTTCCAAATTTTCCTTCACCACTGACACTTCTTTTTTCATGCCTATTTATGTAATTTGCTTCAGGCTTGCGCTAGTCCATCAGTGCTATTTCTTGTTCCCCACTGTAGTGCTTTTGGTTTAGCCTTATTTCATTCATCAAGCAATGCATTCAGTTCTGCATCATATTCACCCAACCAATATCAATGTCTTCTTTCAGTTTTACCAAGGACTTCATCAGCTGTGTTGAAGGCCGAGATCTTTGACCTGTCCCATTTCTCCTCTAAGGTTACATCTTTATCATCTTTGTAGTCCATTGTCTATCCACCAGTTTCTGAAACACCTGTAATACATATTCATTTAGCAGTTTTCCTACATTCAGCTTGTAAGATGAGTTGCCTCATGTCTTGTTCTTTGCTTTCCTCAATGAAAATGCTAACTTAAACCTAGCAATGATTTGGTCGTTTGAGCAATCAGCACCTCTCATTGCTCTGGTATTCAGCACATCATTCTGGTACTTCTACCTTGTAATAACATAACCTATGAGATGCCAATGTTTAAAACAAGGGTGCATCCGGGTAGCTTTGTGATGCTGCCTGTGTTTGAAAATTGTGCAGGTGACAACAAGCTGATACCAAGAACAAAATGCCAGTAGCAGCTCCCCATTTATGATATACTTTCCAATTCCTATAATAATAATCACCAGCTTTCTATGAATCGATCTTAGATCCATCTCGCTGAGATTGATCTGAGAAATGTGCTCAGATCGATCGTTTTTCCATGAGAGTGTCAGATCGATCTCGCAGAGTTGCCTCCTCTTAAATGAAGGATAATTTAACTGTATAATTTGTTCGCCCATCTGTGTGATTAAAGCTACTGCGGTTAGAATATAAGATTGTCTAAAAATTAATGCCAGCTATCAACTATACGCAGCTAAGCTTTCAGTGTAAAGCAACTTGGCCAATTAAAAATAATTATTCTTAATTTTTTAGCTTGACAGCTTATATAAAATAATAGCTGTCTTGCATATTATTCATGAACTTACAGGATTGTTAGGCTTAAGTTGCTTTTATACCTCTGCTGAAAAAATACTGAGTTTCAGTTAATAACACTTGTCCAGGTACCCCTTTATAGTCAAACTGAAAATCGTTGAAATTATATTGATGCGGAAGCTTAATTTCTAAAAATGAAATCTGACTCGCCTAATCGCTATTTGATGCCCTTTGTAAATGTCGTGAATTAGTGAAGTTGACAGCATAAAAGCGATAATTAAGAAGGCGTATGTGATATAATTATTAACATATAAGTACGTCATCTAATCGCCAACGTCATAACTAAAATAACGATGTTTACAAGGCGTTATTACTCCTTTTGTGTATTATTCTGAAATCGGCCGATTAAGTTACCACAATACAAAAAAATTTGTGAGTGGCTTTTACAATGCAATGCAACTCGGAGAAATTTCAACCCGGCCAAATTGAATTTCTGACTGAAAATCGTGAAGGTATAAACGCAACTTTAAAATTATACAGCAAATAACTAATGAAAGTAGGTTTTACTAGTCAATTCAATTTAGATGCTCCCACTTGTTGTACCTTCTACCGTCTATAATTTCATATAATTCAGTTGTCTTAATCATTGTACTTAAAGTCGAAGTTTTTGCATCTGAAAAGGTGGCTATCGTAATTATTAAGTACTTTCCTTAGTAATTAAAAATAAGTTATCATTTTTATTAGCAGACAATATTTTAGCCAGCAGTCTTTTTCTACTTCTCAGATTGATCTGCCATCTTTCCATGGTCTTATTGCCTTGAGATCGATCTGAGTTCGATCTCCACAGACCAACCAGCTCAGATCGACTGAGATTGATCTTTGATGCCTTCCCATGAATCGATCTGGCCAATATCGGTTCATGGAAAGACAGCGAATGATGCCTGGCATATATTATCATAGTATATAGTCAAATAGAGACTTTAAGTAGCTACTTGAAAGAGCTGCCCATTTTAACTTTAAAGTATCAACTGAATTGTGCTAACCATTACACCACGGGGACCACTGGGTACACTCATCACTACAAAACCGTGTAAGGAACTGTATTAGAGTCGCCAAGTTTGTATAAGTTAGCCAAAGCAGATAGAGTGAACTTGGGCATTGTAAATTTAGAATGAAAGCAACAGAGAAATCTATTTTACCTCTAAAAGTTTCATCATTGGAACGGGATTAAAAAAATGAAGTCCACCAAATCGGTCCAACCTTTGAGTTGAAACTGCAATATCCTTTATAGGAATAGATGAAGTATTACTGGTGAATAGTGTTTCCCTGTAAATAAATAGACTAGTGCTTATATAACAGTAAAATGCTTATAATGTACATAACTATTCTCAAGTGCTTTATGCTTAGGAAATTTTCCATGTAGCTGTATAAATAATCCTAATGTATTTATTATATATAAATAGTAAGTATACTTAGGTGCAACTTTGTCCAAAGCAGAAAATAGCTTTTGCTTTATTTCTAGATTCTCAACAATGGCTTCTATAACCAATCCAGAAGATTGCACAGCTTCTTCAGGATTACAAGAAAAAGATATTCTCCCTGTTATATCATCAATGAACTGTTTGCCTCCCTGAAAAGTTGTACAGCCTATTATACAGTTGTTTTATGAAATTGATTGAATAAGTAAAACCCTAAATTTATTTTAAAAAATATAAAGAACATGCAGCCAGCCATAACTGTCAAAAATATTTAATAAATATACATTTTTATAACAAGTTGGATGTCATAAGCACCAACAACAAAATACATTTGCTGAGCTTTGATTTCCATGCTGATGCTTGCTTACATCATCAGATAGTAAACTTGCTACTAAGTAACAAAAATCAACTACTGTTTTTGACAATATTTTTATAGATACTAACAAAACAGAATATATTATACGAAGTTTTTTGTCAACAAACAAATAGATCAATTCTTAAAGATAAAAAATACCTCAGGATTGTCTGAAAACTTCTTCTTGGCAACTCTTTCTAAGCTTTTCTGAATATTGCTGCCAGATTTTTTGAGAATATCTTCATTCATATCTACAAGATTTACCTTCATACCTGCTGTAGCCGTAACCTGCAAAATGTAGACTTTTTTCAGTTAAAAAACCACCGCTTACAACACAATTTAAACTTTCTGTTTACTAGTGTGTTGCTAATGAAAGGGTTTCATTATAATTATAAAATGATTTATTGCAAAGACCTTATTAAAATTAATAATACACATTATAAATTTTCGACTAGCAAGGTGTAACACTAAATAAAACTGTTGCTTGGTTTCAATCAGTAATAAAACTTGAAGTTCTTTTGGTCAGTCTGTGATATTTTTGTGGGTTGAATAGAACTAGTGCCTGAACATACTCTTTGTTAGAGAGAACAAGATGTATTGTGTAGTTGAAGAAATCTTTATTTAGTTGAATTATATATAATAGTGAAGGTCCTCTGCCAGTGAGCTCCAGTAGTAGACTGAACTACACTGGAGCTCGCTGGCTTTTATATACAACAAGATACAGTGCTTTTTCATTGTTGCCGAGATCGGAGGCCCGAAACGCCGAAAATCGGCATTTCGGGCGTCCGAAACGCTTAATTTCGGCATTTCGGTAGTCCGAAACACCGAATTTCGGCACTTCGGGCTTCCGGTAGCCCGAAATGCCGATTTTCGGTATTTCGGAAACCGAAATGCCAATCTCGCAACCGGAAACAAATACATGCAAAAATCTACTACACAATTACAGCATAAAAATTGATACGCAACATTAGTACAAGAAATATTACATAACTTCAGAATGCGTATTTCAGTAAAATTACATTATGTTGAAAGCTTCAACAGTAATTACCATACTTAGGCATTAGCAAGCTAGCTTACTTAACTATAATTACAGAGTTAATAACGATACGCAACAGTATTTATAATATACTGTTGCACGCTGTTATTTCGCAACTAATAGAGGGTAAAAATCCATTACATTCTCCCGCCATCGAAAAGCATCCCCTTTTCGATAACAGAGACAAGGTGTTTGTACAAACAGGTCAAAAATAAAACACAACAGTAGAAAATATGTGGTTAACAGAAAAGTATTATGATTAATCACGCGTGTCACAATAAACAATCGTAGTAGCATCCACAATATATACAGTTCGGGTGGCTAATGCCTAATTGTTCGGTTTGGTCATTGGAGGTGGTGCACCAGGCTTTCTATCTCTTCAGTACATCGGTCAAGGATACTGGACCAGGCCTGGATTGCACTATCCAGGACGCACTCGCGGTAAGGAGGTGCCTCATTTTGCCGGTGACGGGGCAATTGCGGATGGGGCGGCTGAATCTTCTCTCCTATTTGGCTGACTGGTGCTCCAGGCTCTTTGCCTAGTCTTGCCAGTGCTACCCGTAGAGGCTGGGCGGTGGCTGCGGCAGCGCCATCTCCAATCAGCTGAGCAGGTAGCAGGGACGTGGCCCCATCTTCCTTCTCTTGAGGGGGTTCCAAGTCGGTCAGGGGTATGGGGTATCGCCACCTACCTTGGCCAACATTACCCGAAAGAGCTGGGTATCTGTTGTCCAGGTGACTGTGCTGGTCTGGGGGCTGTTGCTTTTGAAGAAGTCCTGTACTGCCAGGGCTATTCTGCAACTGAGACTCAGAGTTTTTACCCGTACTGGGTGTACCACTCCTTTGTGGGGACATCTCCATGTGTCCCACGTGATAGTCCGCCAAATATCTGGGTGGTTTCCTATCTCTTTGACTCCTCAATGGATGGGCAGGCACTTGTAGTGCCAGTGGCTCTTCAGTTGCCAATGTAGGGGGGTCCCCGCCTTCACCCGTAACACGGGTGGGAGTGTCCTCCCCCGAGAGGGGTGGTGGCCCTAGGGCCTGCTGCTGCTGCCGCCGTTCCTGCCTTTGCTGCTGTTCAAGCTGTTCCAGCAGGGCGGCCTGTCCCTGATCCGCCTCCCTTGGGACGACAATTTCCACTTCTCGGGGTTGGGTGGTCCTTCCCCGATGGTTGGGCTGGCGGTTGGGCTCCAGGAGGGGTGGTGCCTGACCCACTGCGTCTGGGCTGGCATGGTAAGGTTTCAGGCGCTGCTCGCTCTGGACCGAGACCTGGCCAGAGCGCTCCACACGGTACGTGTGGTTGGGCAGCACCTCCACTACACAGTAGGGACCGACGAACTTGGGCTGAAGCTTAGCCGACTGTCCGCGTCGCCTACGATAGCTCACCATCCAGACCCAGTCTCCCACCTGGTACAACGGGGGCTCTTCCGAGTCCTCTGTGCGGGTCTGCCACTGCTGGGTACGCAGTGCATCATGAGCTTTGCCCATGATGTCTATCAGACCCTCCACATACTCGTGTACCGGTGACTCGGGGGCAGGAACATGGTATGTCAGGTGTTCCGGAACCCACGTCTCTCGGCCTAGCATCAGGAAGTTTGGGGTCTCCTGCGTGGCGGAGTGTGGTGTGCTGCGGTAGGCCCGCATGATTTGCGGCAGCACCACGTCCCATTCTTCCTGACCTCGACCAAGGAGCAGGCTCCTGAGGGCGTCACCCAACATCCTGTTGTTCCGCTCGACGACTCCGTTCCCTTGCGGGTGATATGGGGTGGTCCGACTCTGGTTCACCCCCCATATCCGGCAGAGGTCTCCCATGAGCTGGGACTGGAACTGGGCACCCTGGTCCGTATGTATCTGCTCGGAAAAACCGAGGTAACAGAATACATGTTGGTCCAGGGTCCGGGCCACCGTGGGGGCTGTTGCGTCTGGAATAGCCAGAGCATCTGCCCACCGGGTAAAGTGGTCCGTGAGCACCAGTATCCAGGTGTTCCCTCTGGCGGATAACGGCATAGGCCCGACGAGGTCTACCGCCACTACTTGCCACGGTCGACCAGCGTACAGCCGGCGTCGACCAGTGGTTTCCGTGGGGCGGCCATGCTTGCTAGCTTGGCAGACCTCGCATTGCCGTACCCGCAGTCGTACGTCCCGAGTCATTCCGGGCCAATACCAACGCAGCCGCAGACACCTGATGACCCGACTGACTCCAGAATGAGCCTGCTTATGGGTGTCCCAGATCAGTTCCCGTCGGAGGGCGCGCGGACAGACGACGCGGTCTCTCTCCTGCTGACGGTTGTCTGCTGCTAACGTTATCATCAGGAGGCCATCAGGACTGACCTTGAGGGCATCCCAACGACGACAGAGGAGTTGGAACTCAACGTCTCCCTGCCGCTGCTGTTCCTCGCAAGGTCGTCGGCCCTCCTTCTTGGCCCGGAAAATGTCTGCTACCGCGCCGGGTAGCGTCTCCTGGAGTCGGCACAGCTCCTTGACATTCTGGTACAGAGTGGGGTTGGCGTGGAGCGCCTGGACGTCGTCTGAGTGGGTTTCGGTCCGAAGATGGCCGTGCTCCCACCGATAGACGGCGCCTTCCCCTAACTCTGTTTCCACGTCAAGGCGAGCGGGTCCCCCGTCCCGCTTTTCAATGTGCAGGCATTGCTTACAGTCCTCTACCGGCCGGCGGCTCATGCCGTCGGCGTTCCCGTGCTTCCGGCCAGCACGGTGCTCCATCTGGTAAGAGAACTCGGCAAGAATCTCTAGCCAACAAGCTACCTGGCTCGAGGGCTCCGCACGTTTACACAACCATATCAGTGATGCATGGTCTGTTCGCAAACGGAACGTTCTCCCATACAGATATGGCCGAAAGTGCTTGACCGCCTTGACTACTGCTAGGAGTTCCTTCCTAGTGGTGCAGTAGTTCTTCTCGGCGGCCGCGAGAGTCTTGCTGTAGTAAGCCACGACCACCTCACTTCCACCCTGGACTTGAGACAGGACAGCTCCCACGCTGTGGTCACTGGCGTCGGTGTCCAGGATGTACTCCTTGGCTGGATCAGGATACGCCAGAATTGGCGCCTCCATTAGCCGTTGCTTGAGGTGGTCGAATGCCTGCTGCTCCTCCTGCGTCCACTGCCACCGGATCCCTTTTGCGGTCAGCCGATTTAACGGCTGAGCCACTCCTGCGAAGCCAGGTATGTACTGCCGGTAGTACCCTACTAGGCCCAGGAATGCGCGCAACTCAGGGAGGTCACGGGGGACAGTCCACTCCTTCACAGCCTGTACCTTCTCTGGGTCGGTAGCGACCCCATCACGGCCCACCACATGGCCCAGGTACGTGACTTCCGGCTGCAAGAGTGCACACTTGGAGGGCTTCAGCTTGAGTCCAGCTGCCCGGAGGCGGTCAAAGACCTCCCGCAGACGACTGACATGAGTCGAAAAGTCTGGGGAGATGACAACGACGTCGTCCAGATAGATGAGGCGGGTCTTCCAGTGTAATCCACTGAGGACCTGCTCCATGAGCCGTTGGAAAGTTGCCGGGGCGGACGTTAGTCCAAATGGCAGTACTTTCCACTTCCAGAGCCCGTCGCGAGTAATGAATGCTGCTTTGTCCTGGGCATCAGGACTGAGGGGCACTTGCCAGTACCCGCTAAGCAGATCCAAAGTACTGAAGTACTTGCTACCCGCGAGGGCATCCAGAGGCTCATCTATCCGTGGGAGAGGGTAGGCGTCTTGGATGGTAACGCTGTTGAGTCTGCGGTAGTCTACACAGAACCTCCAGCTACCATCTTTCTTCTTGACCAGGACTACTGGAGAGCTCCACGCACCGTGGGCAGGCTCAATCAGATCCCGGTCGAGAAGATCTTGCACCTGTCGGCTCACCTCCTTCTCTTTCTCCGGGCCTAGACGCCGGGTGGGCTGCCTGATGGGAGTGGTGCCGGCTGCCAGGGGTATCTCGTGAGAGATAACCTTAGTCAGCCCCATGTCTTCATCACCACGACTGAAGACATCACTGTACTCCACGAGTAGTTGAGCCAGTACTTGGCGTTCAGTACTACTCGTACAGTTGCCGCACGCTCCATCGTACAGGTCAGCCATATGCTCCGGGACTGCTCTTCGGCTGGTGCGAGGGGGGTTTCCCTGGGTATCGGCCACTGTTTCCAGTGCCGGACCCACATCCGCGTCCTGGATGGAGTGGTACTTCCCCACCAGCGCTCCGGCCGATAATCGGACAGGTTCCGTGAAGGGGTTGATACACTGCACGAGGAGCTCTTGCCGACAATCTAGCCGATTCAGGCTGTTTGCTAGTCGGATCGCTCCGTGCGTTCCCTCAACCACCCCCAGGTCAGCGATCTCCTTGCAGTTGACTCTGCAGCGGAGAGTCGCTTGGGATCTTCCCGGAACTGTGCAGTCCCGCACTACCTGGACTCCGCCCACCAAGGGTCTGCCGAACTTGTCAACACAGACAAGTTCCCTTCCAGCCATCACCACCACCGACTTCTGGAAATCCATGCAGCACTGGTGTTTCTCCAGAAATGGCATTCCCAGGATGGCGTCCTCCTTCAGCTGGCTGACTATGAACGTCTCGTGAATCACTTGATCACGGACGCGTCCAGGTAGCGTAATAACGCCGTAAAAAGGGATGCACGATCCGTCCGCCAACGTACCATGCGCACCTTCGTACGGCTCGAGGCTCGCCCGCTCTCGGGCGCCAAGGGTGTCAAAGAGACGCCTACTCAGCAGGTTTGTAGTGCACCCAGTGTCCAGTAGGAATGTGGCAGCTTTACCCGAAATTTTCCCGGGTAGGAAGTAGCTGCTTCCATACGGTTGGGTGCTCCTGGAGTGGTTAGTCTCTGGGGGAGACACAACTTGGGTCCGCACAGCGGGCCTCCTCATCGTCTTAGAGACAACGGGGGTTTTCTGCGGTCGGGAGGGCAGCTTGAGTCCTCCTCCACGACTTTCTCGGGCAACCCCGCGAACCGGTTGTGGAGTGGCCAGGCCGGAGGATCGGGTAGACCTTGCGGTCTCCGAGATCTCCGAGGTGCCTGCCATCCTACGTCTTCTGACTCCATCCGGGTGTTGAGTGGCATGGCCGGAGGATCGGGTAAACCTTTCGGTTTCCGAGATCTCCGAGGTGCCTGCCATCCCATCTTGTCAGACGCTGTAGGGGTCTTCTTGGTCATTCCCTGACCCCTCCCCCGGATGGGGTTGGCTGGGGGCCCACGGTCGGCGGAAGTTACCGTGAGCCTCGGTTGTTTAAAGGCAAGCTACCTTTGGGGCAATGTCTCTTCACATGCCCAGACGCTCCACATCCCCAGCAGGTAAACTGCGAGGGGCGGACAGGGTCGTCCCGTACCCGGGGAGCCCGCCTATCCGCCTGGTTTCGTTGTAGTTGGGTTACCGTAGCCTGTAGACCCTTCATCATGTCTACTAACACGGCGAGCTGCGCCTGTTCCGGCGACGGAGTCGTTGCTGCCGACACTTGTGGAGTTATGGGTGTGGCGTCCTCTGGGTTCTCTTCGGCTACCTGGTGGGCGGTGAAGCTCCTCTCTTGGAGCCCTTCTACCTGGAAGTATGACTTGCCCATCTCCAGGGCTTCCTCCAAGGTGCAAACTTTGGCGGCCAGCCAGTAGCGCTGCAGGCCAGAGTCATTGACGCTTTTAAAGAAAGCATTATACACCAGGCGCTTCCTCTCTGCACCTGTGGCGTGGCTGTAAGCAGCCTGGGCTAACCGTTCCACCGTGTTTGCATGTTCTTCCAACGTCGTCTTGCGGTTTCGCCTCAGTGCCTGTAGGCGATCCACAGCCTCTTCGGCTGTCCGGCCGAATCGGGCCCTGAGGGCCCGCAGGATATGGGCTTCATCAGGCCCAAGAGCAAAGCTCTTCGCCTGGCCTGTCAAACAGGACCGGAGTTGAAGTATGCGCACCGGGGCTGGCCATTCAGCGATGGTGGCCACATCTTCGAACTCGCGGATGAACTGCTCCACGTCCTCCTCCCCTCCGAAAATCGGGAGCCTGAGGCGGTACCTGTCACCAGGTGGCGCCTGACTTGGCTCCCGCAATCCCTGGAGGGCTGCAACCAAAGCCTCTACTGTGAGGGTTGGTGTCTCCGTCTCCGTTGCCCCAGGGGCTGTTTCCCCTGGCGGAGCCATCTTGTTCCCCTTTGGCAACTAGTTATTCGAAATCCCACCGCTGCCACCAATGTGATATTTTTGTGGGTTGAATAGAACTAGTGCCTGAACATACTCTTTGTTAGAGAGAACAAGATGTATTGTGTAGTTGAAGAAATCTTTATTTAGTTGAATTATATATAATAGTGAAGGTCCTCTGCCAGTGAGCTCCAGTAGTAGACTGAACTACACTGGAGCTCGCTGGCTTTTATATACAACAAGATACAGTGCTTTTTCATTGTTGCCGAGATCGGAGGCCCGAAACGCCGAAAATCGGCATTTCGGGCGTCCGAAACGCTGAATTTCGGCGTTTCGGCAGTCCGAAACACCGAATTTCGGCACTTCGGGCTTCCGGTAGCCCGAAATGCCGATTTTCGGTATTTCGGCATTTCGGAAAACCAAAATGCCGATCTCGCAACCGGAAACAAGTACATGCAAAAATCTACTACACAATTACAGCATAAAAATTGATACGCAACATTAGTACAAGAAATATTACATAACTTCAGAATGCGTATTTCAGTAAAATTACATTATGTTGAAAGCTTCAACAGTAATTACCATACTTAGGCATTAGCAAGCTAGCTTACTTAACTATAATTACAGAGTTAATAACGATACGCAACAGTATTTATAATATACTGTTGCACGCTGTTATTTCGCAACTAATAGAGGGTAAAAATCCATTACAAGTCATTAACAGAATTAGACACACTTTAGTCTAGCTTTAAAATATTTTAATTTATTTTATTCTAATAATTATAATATTCATATTGCCCTCACTATTATTAAAACTAATAATAATATTTGATTAAATCTCAATTATTACGATCATTATCGTTAATATTGTGATAATTAATGATTATCATTATGACAACTGTAAGACTAAGAGTAAGTGTAACTAACTAACTTCAAGTGTATAAATCTGACTTGACTGGTTTAAAGAATTTTAAAACCTAGGTTGGCATTTCCATGTTATTTATTTCGCACCCACTCTTCATACTCATACTGATACTCATCACTTGACTAAGCTTTGCCTCAGTCTCACCTGTGCTATTCCAGAGCCCATAAGTCCACCGCCGATTATTGTTACTTCTTTAATTGCATGGCGAGCTATGGAAGTACTCATAAACCGCCTTGAAATTGAAACTGTTTGCAAAAATACCATAATTATGATTTATGTTTCTGCAGGAAAAAAAAGTTGCATGCAATAGCTATGCCGGCGATACTGCCTTTAGGTAAGGTAAAGTCAATTTCCAAGACCAAAGTTCAAGTCGTGAGAGGCTGAAAGCACAGCATAGGGCATGTGGTCGTTATCACAGTCAACTAATGAAACGACGCTGCAATGGTAGTGTGGGCGTGTCTTGTAACTTGCACTTTGCACAATAATCCAGACGCCAAACCGGAAACCTCAATCCTAACCATCGTTTAGATTGAACCCAACTGACCTCTAATTAATACTATTTCAGCTTCATGTATTTTAAAACCATTCGTTATTAACGAAGTGGTTACAGCTTGTCGCCAGAATTCCCGTCGGACTGACAAATAACCTACAAGCACCAAGTCGCGCTGCAAATCTTTCTTCACAGTTCATGAAGTACGTTAACTTTTACTGTATTTATTTCATTTGTTTTTATTTTGTAAAGTCAATAGTTCTACAGGTATTTGCCCGGTTACCCTGCGATAATATTTGCAGTTGCTCAAAAGTTGACGACAATACCAAGTCTAATTTCAATTTGAATCAAATTTAATTTTATATAAATATTATTTTAGTTTATATTATTATTATTATTATTAATATTATACTTATAATTTAATTTTATTAAATTTAATGTCACATTGTGATTGTAGTGATTGGACTTCGCACTATCATTATGATTATCAATTTCAAGGTATTAAATAGTTAGTATTAATACTACTAATATTACTATCGGTAGCCTATCATAATGATAATCATTGAATTTGATAATCATAATCATAATGATAATCATAATCAATTCATTAAATAATTGAATTTAATTATTGAATTATTGCTTATATTTATATAAACTTAAATATAAGATTAAGTATAGCCATAATAATCATATTTATCATTAGTCATTAGTCTAAAGTGATTAGTATTACGATTATCATCATTATGATTATGGTTATAATAATTATAAAATTAATATCATAATCAGAGTGATAATCCTTATCGTAATCATTTTCTAATTCACAATCGCAATGAGTCAAATGACTGACAGTAACTCACTATGAGCTACTCATTGGATTTGGTAATAATTTACTCGAAGTCGAAGTGATTTTGAATGATACCAATTGTTAAGCTCGCAATGTCGACCAATCACATGAGAATCACTGAATGGCTTGCACCATGACTAACAGTAACAATAGCTCAATCTAATACTATTAGTATTACTAAGTCTAATAGTAATACACTAGCAGTGGTGGTAATAGTAGTACTCTAATACATATTACTTATTTACTATAATTATTATTATTACTATTATGATGACTTATAATCATTTATTGCATTCAGTCAATCACTAAAATTGATAATAATATTAATAATTGGTAGTCATAGTGATGGTAAATAAGTAGTATTATAATTAATGTGAAAGATTCACTTTGAGTTTGACTTACATAATTTAATAATCTTTTAATTTTAATTCTCATTTTAATTATTATAATTATCATAATGACAATCATGGTGAAGTTACTATCACTATAACTATCATTATGAGTATAAGTAGCTGTAAGGGAGTAATGCTAAATATTTATAAGATTAAGTATCACTACCAGTGTGTGAAACTAAAGGTAAGAAAATTAAAAATAGTTGATTGATATAAATAAAAAATAATCAGGTTGACATTCACTATGACTATAATTGGAATTTAATAACGTGACTTTAAGTCGACTCTACTCAATTTAATTAAAACAGTCTTTGATTCTAATTATTTGGAAATTGAGGTTTGTCAGTACTAAAATTTAACGAAAAATCAATGGAAAAATGGCCGCTATAACACCATTGAAACACCGCATTATTACCCCACCCTTTAATTTTCTCTGTAACATAGAAGCTGTAATTGATTTTTTATTCCAACATTGTTGAACTGTTATTTAGCAAATTTATCTGTAGTTAATGCATGATATATTTGTTCAATTAATTGTGAGTTTTCTTAATTTCGAAGACTAGCAACTGCGTTCAGCATTTTAAGTTGAGTCAAGTCGATAAGGAGTGCAAGCCAGTGCTTAGATCAAATCCAAAGATGGCTAGTACTCAAGTCAACAAGAATTAAAATAGGCATGATCAACACTGATGCTATTTGGTTACTAAGGTCATTTTAGATAATTTAACTTGACCATAATTTAATTTTTACTTTATTTTTAAGGGAAAACAAAACTTTTGCTAAATAATAAATAATTAGTTTTGGATTTATAGTTCTTTACATTGCCAATACATGCAGAGCTGATCTGTCAATTTCATAATCTTCAAAGTTAACTAGTTTCTCATGTAGCAACCTAGTTCCAATTTGGTACTCGATTCAGCACGTGTGTTAACTATACCTCTGATATCAGCCCTGCACTGTAGCTCATTTATTGGCACAGCATAAAATTTACATTTAATTTGTTTATTGCCATCCCAACTACTTATGCTAAAAATAAACTGTACAGATAAGTCAAGTACCTTGTGAAAAAATAGTCCCAAGTGTATAATTTCTATAATTCAAGATTTGTTTAGAGTTCTTGTTACTCATAAGATACAACTTCCTCAATGAATACACCTCACCTTTTTTTTGTCCAAGAAATGTTCATAACTGTTACGTTTCCATAATATTTATTAGATGCTTTTAAAATATAGTATGAAAACATTATTTTTGTAATTAAAAAGTTCCCAATTTAAGATGAAGTAATCAATAGTTTATGTTTTCATCTTATGTTTCACTATGTTTCAAGAATACTGTGTTTGTCTCAATTATCAAAATTTAACTTACGTACATGTATTGATGGGATAAAAACGATCTAATGCTTTAATATAAAAATTGCTGTTGCTCGTAAAAGACCATTGTTGAAACAATAAGTTTAAGTAACTTGCCTTTCTTTTTCAGGGTTTTTAATTACAAGAAGCTTATTTGTGAAAAGTGGCATCCTTCGGAAGTTGCTAGTATCATCAATTAACCTTTCCAGTTATGTCTATGAACTATGCTGCGAATATGCTCAGTGGCAGTGTTGGTCTTTTTAATAATTCATGGCCAACTTGAAAATGTTTCTGGTTATGAAACATGTTCAAGAAGCCTAAATGATACAGAATCAAATATATTTTACACATCTGAGCCTGTACATGATGAATATATTGTTCAATTCAAAGGCTATTATACCATAAATGCACGACGTGGTTTTTTAAAAGCCTCGTTGCAATCAATTAAGCAATGGGAAATTCTTGTTCGGCACAATCCAGCTTTCAGCTACCCTAGCGATTTTGATTTAATTCGTTTATATGAGAAGCAAGATATTGGAATCAAGTCTTTGAAGCGTCACCCTATTGTAATTAATGTTAAACCTAACTTGAAAGTAAGACGTAATCTGCATAGCTCAAAGTCAAAATATATGTATGGGACAGTTTACAACAGCAGAACTAGTTTGACATCTACAGACACTGCGCCAACCTCCTTTTGGGACACTGTAAAATTTAAAAGTCGAGGTTTAAAACGTAGTGTACCTCGCCAAATTACATCTGTACTCAATGCTGATGCCATCTGGCAACTGGGCTTCTCAGGTCAAGGTATCAAAGTAGCCATATTTGACACAGGGTTGTCTGAGGACCATCCTCATTTCAAGCGTGGTCGGATTAAAGATAGAACAAATTGGACAGAAGAAAAATCAAAAAATGATGGACTGGGTCATGGTACCTTTGTAGCTGGTATAATTGCAAGTAGCCAAGATTGTTTAGGTTTTGCTCCAGACTCCGACTTGTACATATTTAGAGTGTTCACAAACAATCAGGTATCTTACACATCATGGTTTCTTGATGCGTTCAATTATGCAATCCTGAAGAAAATAGATGTGTTGAATCTAAGTATTGGCGGACCCGATTTTATGGACCATCCATTTGTTGACAAGGTTAGCAACTGTTGAACCTATTTTAGCTTTTGTATATTTGTAATTAAACACATAGAATATGTAGCTTAACCACCTTAGAGGCAATTGTGATGTCTGGAGGTGTACAGCTTTTTGCATATGAAATATTTTTGAAATCCTATGTGGTCTACCATATATCACAGCCTTGTACAGCCTTATAGCTTGGGTTTATAGGTTTGGGAGCTGACTGCCAACGGAGTTATATTTGTGTCTGCTATTGGTAACGATGGTCCCTTGTATGGAACCTTAAATAATCCTGCGGATCAGATGGACACCATTGGTGTAGGTGGCATCAACTACGACAACCAAGTTGCTCGATTCTCTTCTAGAGGTATTTGTGATGCAACTCATTTGGCTAATATATAGCGAGTGTTATGGTTACATCTCAAATAAATTTGCATTCTTATTGATATCTACGAATCTTGTGTTGTGATTTATTAATCAGAAAAATCGCTCAAAATTTAGTTTATGTTTGTAAACCCGTTCATTACTGACACCACCATACTTATTCATGTAATATGTTCTGATACTGCACAGGTATGACAGCATGGGAGTCATCACACGGCTATGGTCGGGTCAAACCTGATATCGTAACGTATGGTCAGTCAGTGCGAGGCTCAAGTATCAAAGGTGGTTGTAAGACTCTCTCTGGAACTAGTGTGGCTTCACCAGTAGTAGCCGGTGCTATCACCCTACTGTATTCATCTGTAAAAGGCAAAGGTATAACATGCACCTCATGAATGTTAATTTTATTTGGTACATTTTCATTTCAATTATAAATATAGACAAAATAATTGTGAAATATGGTTTGTTGTCAGTGGATTTTCAAGATAACTTCATCTCAATGTAACTATTAGCATTTTGTTTTATTCAAAAAATTGGTTTTTGTTGATATGGTGACATACCGGATACACGTTTTTAGTTTCTATTCAACTTTTTAAATTGTCCCTGATACTTAGACACACAAAAATTGGTGATAAGCGCAATGTGTTTGGCTTAATTGATTAGCATCAAAGCGCACTGCAGTAATTTCAGCCAGTGACCATATTCATTTCAAATTTATCTCAAGGTTTTTAATGCTTGTTTTTAATTTGGCTAAATTAAGCAAACTTTATATTTAATTATTTGGTCTTATAATATCATTTTTCATATATTTTAATATTCATGTTTGAAATTTCTGCATCTTTTCTGTTAGCTGCATATATCCACCATTTGGTAAATGTCATATTAGTACCTAACAAACAATAGCATTCTTGTATCTATATTTCATCTTAATATTTCAAGAGAATTGTCACATACTCTTGTGTGGCAACTTATATCTTTCAGTTTCACATTGATTGTATATTTTCATCAGGTATCACAGTTAATCCAGCCTCTATGAAACAGGCTTTGACTGCATCAGCTGTTCGACTAGAGGATGCTAACATGTTTGAACAGGGTAAGTTTGCTGTAGGGGCAAAGTATTATTGTGATAGTCTGAAGTCAGCTATGAATATTATAGGCATTGTAATTTGTAGTATTGAAAGTATTGAAAATCACTGAATAATTTCAATTATTTTCAAATTCAAAATTTCTTTATTTTTTGTATTTTGTAATGAAATAAATGATTGCATAATATATTACATAAACAGTGAGCCTATTTCCTAATCACACTTATATAATTAAAAGCAGTATGCTTTTTTATGAACTTGGTAAGGACAAAACTTGTGCTATAATTAGAAATATTAATATAAGTGTTGTGCAATAGTATACAGAAATTATGTAGTAATCACAATCTTGAATTATTTCTAAATCTAAAATAATCAACTTAGATTATTTATTGAGACATAGACTATATGGTTTTGTTGATAAGTAAAACTAACAACCAGCAAATAAATAAATGATAATTATAATTATAATAAATTAAAATTATTATCATTATAATTATAAATAAAAAATTAATAATAAAATTTGATTTTTATGGAGAATTTTGAATGCATTGTAATTAAATGATTGAAGACAGTGAATCGTAAATGAATCTCAATGCTGTCTATAAAAATTCTTCATAAATAATAAGAATTGAAATAATTACTAGTTTTTAATCTACAGTGAATAGCCAAGTATAAAAAAACAATGTCTGAGTCAATTCCATCATCAATATCATTTCAGTAATTAGTTTCAGTAATTACCCATTAACTATTCAATTAAATTTAGTGGCTAGTGGGTGACTCAAGCTGTGAAAAAACATCTTGCAGAAACTTTGATTAAATTTTTTAAAACAAGCAATCTAATACTGCAAATTGTTTATAATTCTTGCAAAAGAATGAAATATAAATTAGACTTTAGAGCAAGTGCATTTAGTGGCAAATGTTAGGTCAAGGTCCATATGCTTCTATGTATTTCTATAAACATAAATTATGTTGTTAATTTCACAATTGAATGCTTTGTGAGTCTATACTGGCAACACAAACATTGACTTGATAATGTAATGCTTTTATTTGCTTTCAGGGGATAAATTTTGTGCAATAATTACATTCAGTCCATTGGTGATGTTAGGAAGAGCATCCAGTCATAATTGCTCCTGTGCCTCATCTGAATAAGTGCTTAGCACGATTTAACAAAAAACCCTTTCCACCAGGGGTTTTCTCACAGGGATAGTGACTATAAACTTGTGTGAGTTTTTATTAATATCCAGACAATGTTATTGTTACAGGTGCTGGCAGAATTGACTTGAGAAAAGCATACAAAGCATTAGTGAACTATAAACCTCAAGCAACCCTTTTCCCGCCATACATCGACATGACTGAATGTCCATACATGTGGCCATATTGCTCCCAGCCTCTCTATTACTCTGGAATGCCTCTTATTGCTAACATTACTATCTTGAATGGCATGGGACCCAGTGGCCGTATTAAAGGTACGTCTTAAATTTGCAAACTTTTAATCTTCTGGTTCTAAATTTTGCTACTTGATATCACAACTTTTTAAAATCCCATAAGTTATTTCTTGAATCAGAATCAATTATACCTGAGTCTAATTATATGCTTTCACTATTTAACTTCTAGATCAGTTATCTATGTATTGGCTATTATTTACAATTCTATACATGAATAGTTAGTTTTTTGATTAATTTTTTTATAAAGCACATGGTGCTTCCCTTCAGTAGTGTCTGTTGTACTGATGATATGCACACATGTGTATGCACTGTTGACACAGGAGAACCAGTATGGCAGCCTTACACTCCACAGTTTGGATCTCATCTAGATGTGGCGTTTACTTGGTCACCAATTCTATGGCCCTGGTCTGGCTGGATAAGTGTGTTTATATCTGTTAGAGATAGCGCTTATAACTGGGACGGCATAGCACAAGGTGCAATTTTCTCTTCAACATTCATATTTGTGATGCAACAATAATTTGAAATTCTTTTATGCTGGCTCCAAGAATTAATATTAAATGTTTATACTATTAGACTTAATAATGTGATTCGGTTAGAACTGTGTTATGCACAGTCACCTTCTTGTTAATTTTATTTGTTTGGTGTTTCGTGACATTGTAAAAGTTGTTATTGTCAGAAAATTGTTTTACTGTTTCAATCTTGCTGGCATAAAAAGTTAGTTGTTACTTGTTAAGGGTCCGATGTTGTGGCTATTAGTTATTATTATGATATTTGAGTGCCACACACCGCTAGTTTTATGTCAATAAATGTGGAATAACTATTTTCAATGCTGAATCTCTGTATACAAATGACCTTCCAATCGAAATAAAGTGATTCACTTAGTAGGCCATGCTTTTATAGGGCATTTATTGCGATCAAACAGAAACTTGAAACTAGCTACAGCTCCTCTGGAATGATCTGCATACAACTATAACGATTCTGTTTTACTCTTGATTGTCTCTGACACATTGTTTTTCTTATTCTACCTCTGACCCAGACAAATTGAAGCTGTTTAAAATTTTTATAAATTTGCAGCCCTAATCACTTTATTTGGCCTACAACTGTACCTTGTAATAAGTTCTAAAACAAGAAGTAAATACAAATTGTATTTTCTGTTAGAAATGTAAAATTAGGATTATCAATTTTTTTGTGAGTAATTGTTGCTCAACTCTGCGCAGCTCACTGGTGCCCGAGTCGATTCACTAGGCTAGCATCTGTCAGACCAGTACACATCATTTCTCCATTCTTAGATCACATGATTTTTGTCTCCCTTAGAGGTTTAGAATATAATCGCCTTGAATTTATCAACATGTCTGTGGTAAATACTGATAACCTTATCTTGTCTCGCTATAGGCCAGGTGGCTCTCACTGTAGAGTCTCCGCCCACAAAACATGATGGCCAAATTCAAGTCTCGGAGATCAAATTGCCTCTTCGGGTGAAGGTTGTGCCAACTCCTCCCAAGAATAAGAGAGTTCTGTGGGACCAGTTTCACAACCTCAGGTAGACTACTGTGTGGTTATAATGTGTGTAAACATCTGACTAGTTACATCTTTCATTATACTCTACTGATATGCTTTCTATTTTAGATACCCGCCAGGTTATTTTCCCAGAGATAACCTGAGGATGAAAAATGATCCACTAGATTGGCATGGTGATCATATTCACACTAATTTTAGGGATTTGTATAATGTAAGTGTTGAATTGCTCTTTCTTATTTTACTGAAATTATTATTTCTTAGCGTGTACTTTAATCTTTTATTTTATGTCTGTTATGAAATGCTGTTCTATCATTGCTAGATTGTGTTGTCGGTTTTGTCTCAATGAGTGTCATTAATGGAAGAATGACTTCTCTCTCCCATATAATAAATATCTCATAGAATTGAAGCAGCGAAGTACACCTTATATATCACCAATATATGCAAACCTTATACATTCCCATTAATCTATCTCATGTACACACAGCACCTGAGAAGTAGAGGGTACTATGTGGAAAGCTTGGGCACTCCATTCTCATGCTTTGATGCTGGTAACTACGGCGCTCTTCTGCTGGTTGACAGTGAGGAGGAATACTTCACAGTGAGTAGCCATCACTTTACCAAACCCAGCTCCTATGTCAATCTTTCATTTCTGTATCATCAAGATATGGATACTATTTAATTAGCTTATCAGTTATTTAGTCAGCATTAGATGGCATAATGGCAAATTTCCAGATAAAAAAATAAAACTCTTTGAGTTGCTAAAACTTCCAAAAACCTAAACAAAAATCTTATATAACTGTCAACCATTCATGGCTCGGCGCCTCGACTAGCTACAGTGCTATTGCGCCATAGGCCCTGTCATTTTGTTTATTTTTTCTCAATTAATTTTTTTTCTCCAACTACGACAAAATAAAACAAACAAACAAACAAACTGTTACTGTAGCACATACAGCTACTTAGTACTAATAGTGAAAACTGATGACAGACTTTATGAGAATTGTTTTCATAAGAAACAAATTTGTTGCCTTACAAACTTATATCAATAGCTTTTTTTTCCTTTTTAGGAGGAAATAAAGAAATTGCCTCAAGATGTGAATAACGGTCTGTCACTGATAGTGTTTGCTGACTGGTATAATACTAGTGTGATGGAAAAAGTAAAGTTCTATGATGAGAATACAAGGCAATGGTACGTCATTTTCTGTTGTTTTCTATGAATATCAACCTACAAGAACAACATTTTAGTTGCACATTCACTCTGTCTCATGTTATGCTATTGTTGTCTTTTCTGAACTGTCCAGGTGGGTGCCAGACACTGGTGGCGCTAACATACCTGCACTAAATGATTTGCTGGCTCCTTTCAACATTTCCTTTACCAATCATGTGTATGAGGGAAGTTTCAACATTGACAAGCATGAGATGTATTATGCCAGTGGCACTAGTATTGCTAGCTTCCCTGATAATGGTCTAGTTCTCACAGAAACACTCAAAAATCAGGGTTTGTTCTTTTAATGAAATGGCTATATTTGATCACATGTTTGAATAGGAATAAGCATTGTGGGGACAAAGAACACAGGCTTAGCAGCATAACCCTTAGATTAGATCAAGCAATCACATACAAACCCACTGCTATAAGACAATTCTTACTGCATAATTTGTTTTGCAATTCTTTATGATAAAATACCTCTACACCATGTTACAATTTGGGTTTCTAACCCACCTAATTGACTAAAGTCTAAACTATCAATTTTTGTTTAAATAATTTGCCATATCTCTAAAAATGCTATAATTGTTCAACAAAGTATGCCAGTTGCTATCATTGCTTTTTACAATCAGCTATTACACTGTTGGTCCAAGTATTTAACATAAGCTTTCCGTACCTCTTTACAGCTACTGAAGTATTGGATGGTGTTATAAGTACTCAAAAGCATGTCCCAATACTAGGACTATATGAGAACAGGAGTAATCCCCTCTCTGGTAGAATAGCTGTGTATGGGGATTCCAATTGCCTAGACAGTAGTCACATGAGCAAGGAATGCTTCTGGCTATTGGATGCACTACTAGAGTTTGCTATGCATGGCCAGGTTACTACAGCTAATTATTCCTGCTCTTACAATAATGGATAAACTCAAAGGGTGGTAATTAATTTGCTCATAAAATAACCATTCTGCGCATTGTAGATTGCTCCAATGCTAGATGAAAGAAGCAAAACCTTTGGATCTCTTAAACGTGAAAATCCACTTAGCCTGAGAGGATCAACCCCTTTGCGATTGGCTGGTAATGGACTGCATAAATATTCTAAGGTACACTGAATCTGCTCTGCTCCATCTATTATAGTGGAATGAATAAACAGTTTTGACTGCGACATAAATTAAAATTTTTTCTTGCCCCATTTTCTTGCCTGTCACTCTCACACTAAGCGAGTTTTTTTCTTGTGAATATTATAATTTATTGTCGGGCAAGTTTTGTAGATTTCTTTTTCTGTGCCTAACTATTCCTCTTTCTACTTTATAGGTAGTAGATGCTTTGGGGACAAGACCACTGCCTGAATGTCCTAACCATTTGTGGGCTGTAGCCAACCCTCTTAATATTAGCTCCCATGGTAACATCTTCAAACACCTGGGACTCCTGTCTGTAAGTTTTACCAAATAGGAACGTTTCCTGGTTAAAGCCCTGGCCACACGATCGTGAGAATCACACGAAATCGTCTATTTGACACGAAAAAACATTCGTACGAGAAAATTTGAAGGAATTCAAACGAAATCGTCATCGTTGGGTGTGCACAACGATGACGATGGACGAAAAATCACAATCGACGATAAGTACCATTTGATTGGTCAATAGAATTTTAGCAACAGTGATTATTTCATTTCTACTAAGTTTCTCTATTTGGCAATGTTCTGCTGCTTGTATCTCGTGCAAGACTCATTCACGGACTAATAAAAATGACTTGTTGCCATCAAAGTGGTATATATTAAGGGTATATATATATATATATATATATATATATATATATATATATATATATATATATATATATATATATATATATATATATATATATATATATATATATATATTATGCACGCCAAATAATTACTACAAATTTCAAAAATAGCATAAATTAAGTAGTATTACTATGCCTATTTGTATCCAATTTACTAGTCTTACATTTATAGCAACTGTAAAGTATTTTGCGTAAAATAGCTATTGCAAGCATTATTCAATTCATATTCACATGGTAATCACAGCGAAGCTTAAACTTTATAGCTTTGTATTTACGTGCATGAGTGAGTTTTAATTTTTTTTTAATTTTATATGCATAAAAAATGTTTTTAAAAACTTTACCAATAAACAAAACTAAAAAAATGTACACATAAAATACCAAAAAAATAACAAAAATGGCAAAATTTTTCCTTTATAACTTATATAAACTTGCGGTACCAATCTCGGCATAATGACTTTTCGTTTAAACGATCATGTGGCTGGTCAATACGAAAAGATAACTCACGAATAATCGTCACACGAGTTTCGTGTCATTCTCACGATCGTGTGGCCAGGGCTTAAAGGTACACAGACTGCCTCTCATACTGATATCAAAACCAGCATCTGAGTTATGATGTTTAGCCAACCTCCTACACACGTATATGAAATCATTCGGAGAGAGGGGGAGGGATGGAGGGAGGGAGAGAGAGAGTTTCCTGCATTCTTAGTTTAAACCTGTGCAGCTCTTCAATTATGGTTCTGGGATGATTTTTTAATTTTTTGTTATTTAATTTTCAACTTTAGGTAAATTTTATTGGAGACAAGAAGTTCACGAATCTTTAGATTTGATCAATTATCACTGCCGCTATGCTTTCAAGCTTTTGTAAAAATTGCTTTTAGTAGTAAATGAGGTTAAATTTGGTAATTAATTGTTCACAATCTCATAGGATCTTTTTTTTGTTATGTATGACCATAGTATGCTGTATAGCTGGTTCACTCTACTGTCTGTCCACTCTACTGGCTAGACATTAACCTTGTCTGTTTAATGTAACATATTGCTGGCTGTGACCCTTCTAGGTGAGCAATGAGAATCCTGGTGGCGACGATTTGGACAATTTAGAGCTGCTGGGTCCAGCTGATGTCTCTGGGCTGTCCTGGGACTGGGCTAAACCGTCACATGACACCGACAGTGACCTGACCGCCTTCTTTATTCCTCTGACTGCCATCTCATTAATAATAGTTGTTGGCTTCTTTGCTAATTTTATATATAAAACCAGGAAACGACCGCCCAGACGGAAGACAAGGTTGAAAGGCATTCACAGAATGAGTATGTATGGTAGCAAATCAAGTGGTGTATAGTTATGGCATAAAATGAAGCATACAAGTTAGCAATGATAACTTTTCAATTATGTTACAAGTTTTATTAATATACACATTTATAGTACTCATTATAGGCTGGGTTTTAATACATGTAGGCAAATTAATAATTTGTAAAGTTGAGTTGTTATCAGAGTTTTTTTAAAGCCCTTTGATGTACCACCTACTGCATTTATAAATGATACTGTCTTAATGAAATGTGTAACAAACTCTGTAACAGTATCTTATGTAACTTTCAATTTATCTCTTCGATTCTCTGGTATTATTCTATAAAATGATTTCAAGTATCTTTTTCTTAGTAAATCATCATTTAGTAGTCCGATTTAGTATTACTTACTGTATTAAAATGCTATACTTTCCCTACTTGTTTTTATCACTTTATTTAACTCCATGTCACTCATTTGTATATCCAGCATTTTCACTTCAGGTTCTATAATTATGCAGAACCTCCTAAGTTTTTCTATGTTTTGTACATAAGTTGTAGCTAGACAAGCTCTTTATCATGTATCTATCTAGTCACTTCAAATAAAATTGTAATAGTTGAATTCTCATTTTCTCAGTGTTCAGAATTCGAATCGGATCGGAAAAGTAAAACATGCACAGGTTTTTAATTAGCTTTTTGCCTCCATAAAGGCTGAATGAACTAAAAATATATTGTAATCGTATTTAATGAGGCAATATTTTTAGTGACTGGCAATTATTTTTGTATAAACCCAATCCATATGTGACCTAATTTATTAACCTGACCCTTTATATAGGCTTGGTTTCAACAAAGGTTTAAAAGGCATGATATAATATACATAATAGAAATTATAATTGAAGCAGCTATAAGAAACAGGCTCTATCTCTAGTAGAATAATGCAGACTAGTGAAATGTTTGATTTTTGAAGTGTAGATTTTATATAATTACATTGTAAAGCTTTCATGTGGAGATATGCATTCTTGTCTCACAAAACTGGTGAAATTATCTCCCATGTACTATCTTATCACTTAAATGGGGGTACCAACCCAAAAGTATTATCCAAGCATGTACGTACATGTACATGTATGTGCAGTAACAAAGACATTTCTAGAGCCCTAGTTCTTCAGTTTTCTGTCTGATTTTAAGTTTGGAGTAAGTGCTGAAATTTTCAAGAGAATGTAATTCCTGCTTAATTCTTGTTTAGAGATCCACTGCATTAAAGCTGTGGGTTCAAAAAGTGTCTAACAAAAGAAAAGTCTACTGAGAAAATATGCCACTTCACATTGCTTCTTTCTAATTTAGTAAAAATTGGCGTTTTTAAAAACCAGCATTGGAAAAGCAGAGTATATTTGCCTCTAGAGTTTTGTGGCAGGGTAGGGCAAGCAAATGTCCTCAATGGAGTGTGGAACCTTATATTACTTACTTCACTTCTGACTACTGTAGCTGACAATGTTAAACTATAGACATTGAAACCCTGTCCTGTACGAAAACTCTTGGACAAGACATTAGTCTGATAACTAAAGTGTTAACAGACTATAGTCGTAGCTGCTTTGCTGCAGTATGACAATGAGGTATGAGCTGTCCAAGGCTGCAAACTTATCAACACCATGGCATCTCATGGAAGGATAAATCCTCATTGCTGAATAAATTTTGATATGGCTGTTATGTAGAAAGGACGGTGCTTGCCAAACAAATTACCTGCCCTCAATTAAGGGAACCCAATCAACAGCAATCAAAAGCTGTCCATATTTAGATTTAAAGACACCACAATGCAAACATCATTTACTGAATTGGACAGGAAAAATGGCTAAAAATCGAGAATGTTAGAGTTTTGTGGTCTGGTCATGCCAACAGATTGCAGGTGATGGGCAGAAACTACTTGAGTAGTTCATGCAGAGTTAAACTTATCTTATGCTTGGCAAATGGTAAGTCTGAAAAAGTATTCTGATCTCTAGTTTGGGAGATAATTATACTAATATATTTTCCTGCTGGTCACTACCAGATTAGTTAGTCAACGGGAAAAGTAATAGTTTAGTTTTTTATACTTTCATGTGACATAAAAAACAAATATCAACATTGATATTTATTAGACAATTCAGGAAATATTGTAATAACTTTTGTGTTGATTGTCATTCTATTTTGAAACATTATTGATAAACAATTAATTAATGTGATCATTTATAATAAATCAATGTGATCTTTGTACGACTTTGAAAACCGCATTTAAATAATAAATATAAAAACTAGCAAGTATAGTTGCATCACTATAAAGAAGGTAAAGATACCTATAGCCTACACCCTACAGTATGGCGTGTGTTGTATTATTGAACGGTCATAATTCTAGTTCCTACAACATCAATAGCTATAAATAAAATATATTCCAATGGTGCAGCACACTTCTGTTATCATTTTATGGCCCACAGGGAACTTGGAAAAAACTTCTGCGTTTTAGTGCTTCTATTTTCTAATTGTTGCAAAGTTGATGCACTCATACCATTAAAACTTATTTCAGCTCCCTCAATAAACCAATAGACAAGCAAATTATTTTGAATGCACTTGAATGTTTTTTCAACAAATATCACTCTTGCTGTACCAAAAGTTTAGGGCTGACAGTTGTAGCAATTGCAATTTTGCACTATTGGTGGAATTTAGTGTTAAAATACCCCTGGCTATACTGGGAATGTTACCTGGAAATGACATAATATACTAAATGATTACAGAATAAAAATAATTTTTGCCATTACCACTTCTGATGGCAAGCTTCTAGCTTTGTGTAAACTGTAAACAATGATCGTAGAAATCTCCAGCTTAACAATGTCAAATAAGGCTTGTTTTAGCCAGAATTCTAGCATTTAGGAACCTCAGCTAAGCTATGTGATGCCAGTTTGTTTTCATACAGGTTCTGTCCCAGATTAGTTTAGATACCAGTACAGCTAATGCATAAAGCTCTAGCAACTAGCTCATTTGTTCAAATGTATATAGTCTGAAACTGTCTATTTAGCTTGTATCTCACCACAGTAGTTATTGAAATTGTATCAACTGTGTGCTATTTACTAAGTGTGTTGAACATAATATGTAGAATTATATACATTTACATATTACATTCTTTTGACACATTGTGAAATAAAGTAGCTCATTTAGAAACAAAGTTTAATTTATAGCATTTGTTCAAGAGGAAGTTTTTGTTCATTTAGTACTGGATAACCATGGATGACTAATCTAGCATGACAATGACTAATATTCAAATATTTATCTTGGCTAGAGTTTACATTCATTCCACTGGAGTGCAAAACTATAGAGAAAAGAAGTTGTTTTATTGCAGCAGTTGAGATTGCTACTTTGATTGAAACTGTATGCTTAAAATGTTTGGTTGGAGTTTATCAATAAACTAGGAAAACATCTTTAATCGAAGTAGTTTTGTTTAAGCTAGTAGTCAGCAAATTAGAACACAGCATACTTGAACATTTAACACACCTTAATGCAGCAATGTTTTATTTTGTAAATTTGATAAAAATAGCTAAAACAATTTTAAAAGTTTTTTTTCAATATAACATTGTACAGGAAACATAGTGAAACAATAAATGATGTAATTAGACCATATAAAATCACAAACCGGTCAATTCCACAGGGCGAACAATCAAAATTACATCAAACAGAAAATTACATCAAACAGCATGTATGAAAAAGTTCATAAATATATTGCTTTCATGTCTCATATAAAAATCTAATATTTAATCACAACTGCATGCATAAATTAAACTAAAAAGTGTACAAGTCAAATGTATTATTAGGGATTGATAAAGATTGCCTTTCATAGACATTTCATAAGACAAACTACATTATCCTGTCAAATTGTCCAACTGAATGTACAGTTAATAGATAGAGACTTGTGGTGTGGGATTAATTGCATATAACATTCTATAAATCAGGATTGATACATGGACTTGATGAAGTTATCAGCACATGGCTTTCATGGCTACCATGTTCTCCGCGCAGGTTAGAGGTAGTTGCACTAGTTTCAACAGAGCTTCACATATATCTTTACATGGAGATATACAGACAGTAAATGGTATAAAGAAGACATAGAACCATGCCATGATGAAAGCAAACCACCAAGCCAGGAGTAGGGCAATAAACCACAAAATCGACCACAGTAGTCCTGGACATAGGTTGGCACCTCCTTTACCCATCTTAAATCACTCTACAAAGAAATTCCCAAAATTTCAACATTGTTACATCTAAATAAAATCAACTGTCTTGAAATCAAGCTTGTAGACTGCTATCAACTGATAAAAAATTGAAGTCTTTTGATTCACCAAGCATACAATACAGCAGTACAACTTTTGAAGCACCTGGAAATATTGTACTTTATGCCATGCATAGAGTTTTAACGTAATGTTGAGACTTTGAATTTTCGCTCATTCATTGTACTACTTTGAAGATGGACACAGTAGTGTCCGAAATATCAGTTTACTTTGATTAATAAAGTAACAAAAGCAAAATGTTTCTCGTATACCTATTCATAATTAAATTGCTAGCTGTAAAGATATATTTATATATAAATTATTGTGTAAATCCGGAGCTAGTAAACTCATTACATGACTATGATGTACACATGCACAGACCATGGAATAATGAGCTGAGTTTGCTAGAATAATTGTGCACTTCATTCTTATCTATAAGGCAACTCCTTACACAGATATTCGGTAGACTTCTCAATGCTTGCAGCTCATTTCTTGAGTCTTAGAATTGACAAAAATTAAACCAAAATTCAAGAATACTTGAAGAGTGAAATATGAACTATTTGTTATAGAATAAGAATATGCTAACCAATGCTCACCAGTTTTTATGACTGCGTCAACACAGTTTACAAATTAAATACTTCACAGTCCAGTACAGCAGAATAACATTATCTTCTATAAATTGGTTTGTGTAAGTGTAAGTACCACCAATGCCAACAGTTATAATAGTGTTTGCATTTAGTATGGGTAGTACAATAGTATCTAGTAGATTAGGGCAGTGACTATGGATATGCTAATATGTTATCTCAACTACATGAATGTGTTGTTGAGCAACAGTCCAGTGGTTCATCATATGACTGCTCATCATCACTAAGGATGGTATTAGTCACCAGTTGCACCGCCCTACTGCATACAATTTATGTGTCACTATAGCAGTTTTGACATAGCTTTATTTGAAACATTGGTGGGTATTGGTTTGGCAGACAGGAAGATGAATATGTCCCATCCCCTCACCATGAGTCAGGATAGTGATACGTTTAATAAACTGAATTTACTTTATTGCAGGAAATGCTTAAAATTATCTGATATTCTTGGTTGATGGTAACTTAAACTTGTTGAGCAGAGTAGCCTCATTCTAGGCAATAACCAGCTAATAAAGTAACTCGAGTAAATAGGTCAACTTGCCTAATGAGCTGTGCATACCAGCAGTATGGTCTAAAACTGCAGTATTAATGTGCAATATTATCATGATTGTGATCCTATCTTATACTAGTAACTAGTTATAATATAGACCGAGCCGGGCACTGCTGCTTATCACTAATATGCCTGTATGACTTGATGGTGAATCTTGATAAGTAGCACAGTGGGTGAGATAAATTTATCTAAAGGGAAGCTTCTGCAGTATTACCATCTACTGCACTGTGTGAACTTAGAATGAAATCCTCACCTTTCAGTTGCTTTTGGTACCTTTAGCTTTACTTTAGTAGATACAATAATTTTAGTAACTAGTGCCAACTCTTATTTCTATCCAAGTTGATGTAGGTATCAATAAGTAGTGCAAGTTGTAACACACCTATTATCAAATAATTCAACCTAATGTGTAACTTCTATAAGTGTTTTTCTGTATAATAATTCCAATAAAGAGACGTGATGTTTTGACAAAATGTTAACATTAGCAACAATGGCCTTTACATGTGTTAAAATGACTAGCAACTGACGTCAAGATAACGTAACTCAAGTGTTCTGATAGTAACTAGTCAACTGTAGTTAGTCATATGTCAACTAAAACACTCTGTACATAGAATCAACCTTTACCTTTTCAATAAACTATACATACTTTTTATGATTATATAATAATAATTCCCCCACTGCAGGTTCACATCCTGACATCACGTACTCATACTGCAGGTATATTTTTAGCTTAGGTTTACAAGATGGGAAGAGTTACCTGTTAACACACGCTTATATAAGACTTTTCCTATGCAACCAGTATTCACCACATTTTAGAACATAAAAGTGTGGGGCCGAGTCTACTTTAAGTTTACACTGCTATTGCCTGCTCCAACCCTTATGTTTCTATCATAGTTGTTTTATCAGTATCACTACCATTATGTTAGGAACTCAAACAAAACACTGCGATTGTCCTGATTTCAATACAGTCTAAATATCAAGCTCAATCACTGAGCAGTGTTCACATAGCCCACGTTAGAATGAGAGCATAAACATAAGATTAAGACTAAAAGTAAATTAACCATTTGAAAAATTGAACATTCAAAAGCACAGAAAACTATTTATATGAATATTTGATGCAAAATAAATAGCAATATTTGCCTACTAACCTCGTCCGTTAAGGTTTCTTAACTTGAGCTATAAATTATGTAAGAAAAACACAATGGCTTGCTTACTAGTCGGCACAAATTAGGGATGACGGCTGCGTGAAATAGGGCGAGCGTTATTCATACACTGTTGAATGCATAGGGTGATGTACTTGTGCGACCATCCGTGTGGGTCAAAGGTTGCGTTTGTATTTAGGTGCATATCCAATGAGACGTCGGCAATAAAATATACTATGGAGAATGGACTGCGTGGCCTGTTATTAATTTTAGTATTATATTATTAAGCGCGATGAAGCCATTCTCAACATATCCCAAAGCTCCGTGCAATGACACTTGGACTCACTCGCAACAAATGGAAGAAACTGTAAAAGTCACCAATCCGTTGAAATAGGAAAAGCTGCTGGAATTAATAGTATGCCTACAGAACTATGGAAGCAAGGTGGCCAAACTTTGCAGTCAATGCTGCAAAAATTGCTTGTCATTTGCTTTGATACTGCTAAGATTTAAAGAGTAGCTTAAATTCCCCATAAACTAGCTATAGGTAGAACTGCAGTATCATTATTTAAGGCAAATCCAGAACTAATGCTGCTAAGAAATCTAGCCACCACCAGACAGTCACATCACTGTGTGAAATGCAGTCCCACATGCTTGGTTGCCTGGCAGAAGACCTAATCTGTGATATGCATACATCGGTACTTTTTGCTTCTTCCTTTTTTTGTTCAACAGCATTCTATCTGTGTATCTTTTTGTCCTTGGCTCATTTTCTGTTACAAAGTTTTGCTTTACAACTGCATTAATATTAAAACAATACACTTGTCACTCAACTATTCACATTGTTGTCACAATTACAACCTTGTAGTATAAATATTGTATCATCTACTCGAAGCTTTCAGCCTACATTTTTAATATGAAGATTTATGTAACTTATAGCAAAATGAAACTGAATTGTGATACATTATATTATACAATTGCTCAAGTTTATAAATTTTTGTGATTGGGTTTTCGAGAGTATTAGCATTTTCAGACACACTGCAATTATTTGAAAGCAATATTTTTACACACGAAGTTTAAACTACATAATGCTAGATTGGTTATTTTTTAACAACGCTGTATTTGCACGTTCTATTTTAGGTGGGCATATAAAATTTCTGTACTATACGGAATTCTGCAGTCAATTGGTATTATAAGAACATTTCAAATTACTAATGCTTTAGATGCTAAATGTCTGTGTAAGATGAGCCCAACTTACTAAGTTTACACTAGAACTATAAGTCCTCAGCTTTTCACCTGTGCATTCAGTTTACAGCCATCACAGAGCTTTCCAGCTGCACTAAAAATCATGATATCATAACTCTAATCACTGCAGACCCGTAATACTACAGTCTGAGCATATGATTTAAAACTCATTCATTTTTCATCTATATGCTATGTAAACCCTGTACATGTTTAAAATATTTTACCTATAGTTATGTTATTTTGTCATGTGTTTGCTACAAATTAAGCATGTTGATGTTTTGATTCATAATTACAACATTTATGATGTATGCTGCATTTAATAATGCATACATAATAAGTTAATTATAATGTGATTAAAACATCTATAAATGTATCAAAATATGTATATCTGTGATTATTTTCCAAGCATGTTTTCTATGAATCTTGTTAATAGCTGTAATATAGTTTATTAGTAAAATGTTAAAACTGAAAGCTGAAATTCTTCTTTCTATCAGTTATATAAAACTGCACCTAACACCCCTCATATTTAATGTGAGTATACTGAATATACAAATATACCTACATTGAAAAGAAACGGTTTATTATTCAATTTCAAGCAACTTAAACAAATAAAACCTTAACTTTAGAGTTACACTCTTGTAAAGTCTTCTTGTCTGACATGAAGCAAGTTTGAGTAATTATTTTTAAATGGATACTATGTAGTACTGATGATCATTTATTTAATTATTCAAAGAGAAAAATATAGCTGAACTAGTATTTCTAATATAAATCATAACAATTGAACCTGTATGTAGAGTTTTGTGCACAAAGCAGGTTAGAGGCAGTTGGTCTACTTTTGAAAGAATTTTACTTAATTATGGCTTTATACATACACGAGTGCTAACAAATAATTCATATGATATATGTTTTTATCCACAATAAGTCATTATAGACGCAGACACTACCTATTGTCAAATGCCTTATACAGATTTATAAAGAGCCACATTCTCAGTAAAGTTTTTGTTGCATCAAGTGTATTTATTATACATCATATGAATTATTTTTAATTATTATATACATGATTTATTTCACTGCTGGTTAAAATTATAAGTTGATTCAGCCCTATAAGCTTCAAGTTGGAAAATACACCATTGCTCCGGAATGGCTTTAAATTGAGTAGCTGCTGAAATAAATGATTTCCAAGAGAAGACGATTAACCAGTTGAAAGATACTAGCTATCTATAACTCACCACCACATACCCTGTCACTATGGTGGCTGCATATGCTTATGTTAATAGTCCTATGTCTGCACCTTCAAACACTTGATCTGCGTACTCTAAAATGCATATAGATGTATTATCATGCAATTGTATTGGTAAAACTTTTCTTAAGTGATGTATATATAATATTTTATTGCCAGCATATATACATATTATACTGCTAGCATATCATCATACACTATATGCTATCATTGCATATTATGTTGCTAATGTATATTGTATTGCTAGCATATACTACATACTGTATATTGTGATTGTATATTATAATTATATTTCTATCATACATATATTATAGCTATTATATATTATATCCCTATATTCACATTTGATTTAAAAAACATCATTGCAGGTGTCTATAATGGTGTCAAGCATTAATTCTAACTAACAGAAAGTTGGTGTTTTGAAAAATTTAGTTTCAAATATAAGCATTTATTTTAACTCAAAGCAAGTTTTAGAATTTCTTATAAATCTTATGTTCTTGTAATGCTTTTTATAAAATGACATTCATGTTTATTTTTTCATGAACATTCTAGAGAAATTAATTGTTTCTGAACATGTCAGTGTAGTTTGGTGTCGAAAGTTACTTTAATTTTGTGTCCCCAATATTTTACCTATATATTTTATTTTCATATAGAATAACATGATTTAGAAACAACTATGTATTATCTACTGACTAATGCAATCCTTAGAATAGAGAACTCCTAATTCACATACATTAAATTGTGTGTTAAACTCACATCTTTTCACTCAACATTGCAATATTCTCATATAATATAAAGTCATGTAAATTTTTAATAGTATAACTGAAAACAAGTGCAAAAATATTCATAATAGATTACTATTGATTATGCCTGCAGTAACGGGAGACTAATATTATATTATATTATGGTGTTTTATATGTAAATAGTAAGCATGCAGTAAGTTTATTTTATAATGGTAAAGGATATTTTGTGCAATAAAAACAGGCCAATATATAGCATGGTAAAGTAAAAATAGATTAGAAATACTGTTACTCATTGCATAGATTATTAAATGCATGTAGTATTGATGCCATTTCATATACATGCAATGCTGGTACAAAAATGCATGTAGTTATGCTTATGTGCATGCGGGCTTTATACTATGAACCATGTTATGTGGTGCATTTATTATATTTTTGTATAAAAAGTACGGTATAAAATATTACAAGATTTTTAGAAACGGTTATTTAATAAACCAGTACACCAGTAAAAGTATTGGGACATTAGCAAAAGTAATGCTACTTCAGCATCAACATGAAAAGCTTCAACTGTAAAGAAAAGGGCTTGTCGTTTAACAATAATATTAGAGGCAACAAGATCACTACTCAAGTAATGTGGTGAGAACAGAGGCGTTTCGCTGATGAATGGGTTACCATGGAGACACCCAAGCTACCATGGCTACAAGACAACAAGTCTACTTAAACAGCAACAAAGTATGTTATGCTGTGATGGTAAAAATTGTTACAGTATTTAAAGACTCTAAACACATTTCTTTTAAAAAGCACTTCAATTGTCCCAAAAAGACTGTTTGTATAAAAAGGAGTAATATGTCTATCAGATTGTTACAGTATGGTATAATATTATATTACAAGATATCATATTCTGTTTGAACAAAGTTTCTACAGCCATTGATATGATTGTCAGCAACTAGTAGTCATCACATTATCTCAAGTTATAAAAACTCATCCAGAATAATTTCTTTGGTCGAAAGTCCACTATGCGGTTCAAAATCATCATATGTACCACCGGAAAAGTTTGTGTCGCAAACAAGAGCTTTGGCAGCATGAGTCAGGGAGTATGCATCACCATCGTCGTTGTAGAAGAAAGAACCAGAGTCTTGGGAACTTCTCTAAATAGAAAGTCTAATGCGTTTGTAAACTAATAATTATCAGCAAGAGTAATGGATGCAAGAGCTGCACATTAAACTCGCTCAGAACAGAATAGTTATTACATGTGCTGAGGCAGGTCTGTGTAATATAGGTCAATTGTTTGCAGTAATTACCTTATGGGTTTGAGCATTAGAGTTGTTAGGCTAATAGCTTGATGCATATTTTGCTACAGATTTTGGGGTCAATTAAACAAATAGAGCTAATATCATGGAAACTTCTACTTGTATAGTATAGGTATTGGGCTTTTAAAAAGGACAAGTTTTGTGAATATGCAAATACCATAATTAATATACTAGCTAACCATTATAACATGTTCAAATACCTAAAATTTGAAACATAAAAAAGTATTAGTTTAAAGCAAAACCAAAACTTCTCAACTTCAAAGAAAAATTCATTTTTGAATATAGTCTTTTTTATTTTTTATTAATAAGATATTATTGAATTAATTTAACTTTTCATTGTAACTGTTGAGAATTTAAAAGCAAAGAGTGTCATACCTTCATCTCACTGAGAAGTGTACTTTCTTCATTGTTGTTACTTTCTCTAATACAATCCAGTTTCAAATAATCGCTGTTGAAGGAGCAATCGTCAGAGTGGACAGTACCTCTAGTTTGCTGACCCTCCTTCTTAAGATCTACAAGCATGCCATATTGACTGAGTTACACATAAATTACATTCTCATTCTAAAAACTTATCTTATTAATATGACGCATTGCGAGTATATAGTTATATACAGTAATATGATCTTTGCTTTTAATGTGAGAAAATAATAGTTTCAATCAAAACATAGCTGCTAATGCTAATATGCTATATATCAAGTTTACTTCAAGCGGGTATATATTGATACTTATATGTTTAAACTATTCTTCTATAAGATAAAATATGATGATGAGAGCAATATCTCAGGTCTCTCTTTCATTACCTAAAGCATCATAAGGAGCTTTTCCAAATTAAAATAATCGCCGTTTCGTTTCTAAAGTTGTCCACACTGATAGACAACAAACCTGCATACTTTAACTTTCAGTCAAATATAATTACGAAGCTCAAAAATTCATTTTCTCAACAATGCTAGATGTGTGCTGAATAACTTCACACACGACATTAGATATTCAAGACCGTAGCTCTATTCAAACTTTTAAATAGAAGTTATATTGAATATGACTAATTTTAGAAACTTGACATCATATAATTGCAATATAATAAGTGTCGTCAAGTCAGCTACAATGTTTACTTTTTATGTCTCATTAAGTAGCGACATACTAAAATATAGTTTCTAAATAAGTAAAGCTAAGATCTTATTTCATTTTTGCTGTTAGTCATAGCAATGGCTTAAACTAAAGATGGTCCCGAATTCTTAAAGAAATTCTTAGCCCTTTTTTGTAATGATTGATTGCCATGCAGTCAAAATTAATAAATTTGCAAGCATCATATATTTGTTGCCAACTGATTCCCATTTATAATTAAAAATTACAAAATTCAACCTTAATGTTTAATTTTACAAGATAATGAAGGAGAGAGGAGAGTTTGATATAATTTCTGACCTGAAATACTTCCAGAGTGAGAATCCTCCATCTACAAATGTAAAAGGAATATAGTTGAAGGGTAGTTACAAGAGAAAATGTCAGTAGCTTTATACATGCATGTAATTTTGAGTTTGAAATTTAAAAATTATAGTGATGGACTTCATTGTTATGATGCTTCATTAAACATCCTCAAAGTGATGCACAAAAGTTTACCAGATCATCAGCAAGCTGGCTGTTACTGGAACAAGATATCTTTGTAACAAATTGATAGTCCAAATCACCGCTGTTGTCAGAGCTTTCACCATATGCACTGTCTGCGTTTTGCTGAAATACAATTTATATAATATAATAATTTTATTAGTTTGACTTTTGCATCTGTCCTTAAAAATATCAAGTTCCAACATACTATGCCCGTAAGGTAATTAGTAAGTTGTAGCTACTTTTATTACTACAAACCTGAGAAATGGATTTTGATTTAGTTTCACCATCTGCTTCTTTCGCTTCTTTCTTTTGGCTTGCATGTAGATTGTTTTCTGTTGAATCAGCAAACAATTCTGAATAAAACTTCGTTGACTGAAAAAAAACATATTGATAAATCAGTTATGTTATTTCACCAGTCATTGAGTTTATCAAATTTTAAGCTAAATATAGCAATTTTATGTTGAGATAAAAGAGTTAGTACTTTAATAAAGATTTACTTATGCCTCTTGTAGTGAATTTTATTGCAACTTTCTGGCATTTCCTTAAAAGCCATTTTGAACATTCTATTAATAGAATGTTTTGAAGAAAACTTTTGTGAAGAATACTTGACATCTAGGATCTAATTATACATGCCACTGTGTTCCTACCTCAGGGTTTAAGAAAGAAGCTGGTGTTAGTAGTTCAGCCTTCCTATACCCTATGATATCCACCTGCTCTGCTTGGCTGAATGCATCAAAGTTCGAATCAACACTCAAATTATCAGGCTACAAAATATGACAAACTGCAAAATAGTTTATTGTATAAATACCTTCGAAAACTTCAACTAGAAAGTAGAAAAATGGTGCTTAGAATTCAAAGAGGGTGTCAAGGTGGTGTAATACATGACAATCAAACATTAATAATCGCTTGTTATTTTCTCATGAGATTTGTTTGTCACCAAACTATGGCAGATGAAATAGAGATATTTGCAAGTTAATCAACAGCTAATTAATAAATTTGTTACAAAAACACAACAACTGATTACAATTCACAACTTTTATGCTGCACCAGGTATTTATGTAGGAAATAACTTAAGGGTTCAAAATCTCTAATCACTAATTCATTGATTAATGCATACTCCATACTCCATAGCAAATAGGGGTAACAGGGCAACAACGGTCATAGGGGTACAAAAAGTCGATCAAATTTGTTAAAAAACTTATTGACTTGGACTTGTGATTTTTTTAATGAAAAGATATTGACATAATTATTCAGCCATTGTAGTTTCAACACTTGCGGAGCATACATGTTGAAGAGGCAAGTCAAAAACTGTTTTTACCTACTTTTGTAAATTTTTTAAGATGTAATTAAAGTTTTATAATTTTTCACACTCAAAAGTAACAAGCTTAGATTTTACTGATATTGTTGCCATTGCTTGTCTCTACATTGCTTAACTGGTATAATAGCAAATTCTAAAATAAATTTTTCTTGAGCCACATTTATTTTCAACTTGGCCACACGGGGCACAGTGGGCCACCTGACCATTGCACCCTTATCACTGTTATTAGTTTGTTTGCCCAACAAATTAGTTGAAATGTTAATAAAATTTATAGATATAGCCATTTCTGACATTCTATTTGTAAAATATCAAAGACATCATGGTAAGACTACCAAACTATACAAGGTTAAGCTGCTCTAATATATACATCTGGTGAGGTTATAGCTTTGCCATTTTATACATCATACAAAACACTCTGATGTTGCTCCTAATGGATAATCATGATATTCATTATACATTATATCATTGAGGGAATATACATGTATTTGACTAAAATAAGTTGTGATTTGCCATTCCCCCCCCTCCACACTCCAGCATCAAACTTCAGTCACCTTAGCTACAGTTCATAGTACTACGGCACAATGGGCCAGTCTTTTCGTCATGCAAATTTCGTTATTTTAAGATTTGTGAAAGAGATAGAAACAACAAATTGCTACTTATAATAAACAACTGGTGTAGCATTTAGACTAGAGATTATTGAACTAATAACTTGAAAAACAGACGTATGATAGCGAAAAATTCAAAATTTGGCCCATTGTGCCTCCTGTTATCCCTACTTCAACAGTAATTCAATTTTACTTTGAAGGTATGATCATAGTGATGGTTTGAAACATTTTACCAAATGACACTATTTGCTTTTTTACAGAATAAGCCGAGAATTTCATTTATATAGTGATTTTATATGGTGATATGTTTATTTCTAATGACTGAAAAAAATTACCACAAATAAATGGCAGTTTAGTTGACGCTGTAGTTAGATGATATCTCAACACTTAATCCACATGGAAAAGTAGTTCAGTGCTAAAAAGTAATGTTCAATTTATCAAATATGAGATTCTGCAGTTAGCAGTAAAATAAATATCCTATATTTAGTGTCGTTAATTAATATTTACAATGTTTGCTCTAATTAAACCAGCACAAAAGCGAAAAACTTGTTGAGTGCCTGGGTTTTCCACGTGCTCTCAATTTTTGTAGACAAGAATAAAAGCAACTTGTTTGATATTAACTTTACACATAGATTATAGCAACCAAAAAGAGATGCGATAAAAAGGCTATGCTATATTTGTTCCAAAAGCCATAAGTTGGTGTTTGTAAACACAGGTGCCACCATGTTTCTTACTAAGTCAGACAAGGAGAACTACTGTACTTGCTAATCATTCGAAAGCTAAAAAGCATTAAGAACTATAAACAAATAAAACAAAGCTTTGTGCAGCACAGATGCATTATTTTACCTCAATATGCAATTCATCTTTGATGGCTGGGGCAACTGTAGCTGGGAAATATTTATCTTTTGCTTTTCTACCTTTTCTGTAAAATACCGTAGAGAGAAAGCTAGAAATTCTCACTCATTAATGATGTAACAAGAATGGGGAGAAACTGACCAAAGAAATTAACACAGCTAAACTTTCTATAAAACTGTTTTCTCAAATGGTCAATATCCATTAATAATAGCTGAAAGAGTTGACCAGGTTTTTATGCTTTTCCTTTTTTATATTAGGACTTAATTGAAAAAGTCTTAGAGTGCATATTTTATGAATAGGTTTATACAAAAAATGATCTACTCGTGCTATACTTGATATTTTTTTAACAATATATTATTTTTACTTACCTTTTTATATAAAATGCAGTAAAGCTGATGATGATAATCCCAATGGCAGCAGCAATAGGTCCAAGAATCCAACCAATAAGCTTCATATTAGCTAAAATTACACATGTAATATTGTGATGACTGTGGGACATGCTGTGCGACCCCCCCTATAGCTTCCCCAGGTTGGTACTTGGAATCACATCCATGAGTTAGCACCTATTGTGTTATAATCCAAATGTATTATAGCATTCCTTTGTGCCTCGCGAGGTAGTCTGTAAAATGCTGCACACTTCATGGCCAGTGGTTCGGGGTGCCACTGCCGGAACATATCAGACCAATCAGCATAGAGCTTTATAAAGAGGACACAGACACAGACACAAACAGACACACTTGGCTTCTAGACTTACTATTGTGCTAACTAGTGAATAATCTCTATTGTACCAATTACTTTTACTTAGATGTAACTCAACTTTTTTACTTGGTGTTAGAAATGCAATGGTTCTCTACAACCTCAAGTTCTGTTCTCTCTCTAGTACACTTGTAGAGAGTTATATTCTATCATTGTAACCCACACATACATTACATTACCCACCATTGTAGCAAACCGCAAAACTACAACAATGTGTATTGCACTAAAGAAACATGCTAAATAGCATTTCAAATTATTATATCAAAATACGTTAAACTCTAAAGTGATATTATATTAGAGCAGTATATGCTAAAAAAGATATGCTAAAAGTTAACTGCATCGAAAATAATTAAGAATATTAAGCATTATAATATGAAAATAAGTTGCAATCTTTGCTCAGTACAAGTTATATATAAAATTTCAAGTAGTATTTTTGTTTTTGATTTTCTAATAATTCTCATCTGAGGAAAATAAAAGCAGAGTGTAGATTGAAATAATGCTGGAGATGCTCGTGTATGTAAGACATGCAAGTTATTGCTTATTGAATGGTTATTTTGTAGGCTTGCATAGTGTGAATATTAAATCACCTGAGTTAGAATTCAAAAGATTCATATGGAAGCGCTTTGGAGTGGAGTTCATAGCTGTATTTACATCATCAATATAAGAGACGGTTAGCCAGGTCAAGTAGTCCCTGTTCTCTCTCATTGGAACAGCAACAGTCTGTTCAAACCATCATCATTTTAAAAGCAGCAATTAATTAATGAGATCACATGCAGATATTATTGAACACATATTATAAGTATACTGTAAACATTATCACCACTGTTATCATATTATTGTGGTGGATATCCCTAATTCAAAGTGTTACAGTAAATTCAAACACGAGGCATACATTTTATGTAATACAATTTCAAAAACATGAGTATATAACATTTTGCATACTTAAGTTAATCAATTTATGTAACTTTAAAACTATCGAAAGGAATAAATGAGACATTTTGTCTATCAACTTGAGGCATAGCATGAAAACAAAGGGTGTTGTTATATATGTGCTGTGAATAGTGAGAATATATTTTAATCTTTGAAGTTTAGAAGTATCACAGACACAGTTGCTATTAGTTGCTTTTAAACTAAAATAGTCACTAAAATTAGGTAATAATTCAACTGATAGGAACAACTGTACATGCATAGTATTAATTTCATCATATTATTTATAAAATATAGTGGTTTATATTATAGTTTATAGTTATGTCAACAAGTTAGTAAATTCAATTATGATTACCTTAAAACATCTCATGGTAACAGAACTCAAAGTGAAGTATCCTTCTTTGCACTGGTTATCTTCTAACTGATCACCTGTTAGACAGTAGTTGATATCTATGTTGGCTATAGATCGACATTTGGGAGTTACTGAAACACTAGAGTGTGTGGCATTCATCTCCTTTATAGTAAAATTGACATCTACAACCATACAGAAGTGTAGATACTAAAAAGCTAGCATACAAAAGGAAGTTGTATAAATCATTAGCAGACATGCTTAAATTTGTATTATTATTGCTTGTGATAAGAAAACCTATTACCTTAAATACAGGCTTTTTACAAAAGTTTGGCTCTAGAATTGTTAAACTATAATTAGAATATCATAAAAACCTTCTTTATTAGGGGAGGTAGAATGAATGACGCAGTCACTCCAGACGATGCCAGACTTTAAGCCATCTTGCACAACAGCAACTCCAAACTTGTAGTAAGAAGGGTTAGATTTTAACGCTACTGTTTGGTACGTTGTGCTATGATTGCTGTCTACTGTGAGCCAGTTCAGCTCCTCCTGTCAAAATTTATTTCACTCACAATTTATCATTGCAAAAAGATAAGAACTCTTGTATAATTATGTCTAATTATTGTTTTATCACTTTGTATCAATGATATGAAATAATTAAGTATCTTACAGTTGTTCAGTATGCACACGCACTTCACTATATGCAGCACAATGAGCTTTGGTACAATGGTATAACCAAGTCACTGTAAACTGCAATACCTGACATGTACTGGTGTTAGTGTTTTCTCTGCACCAGAACAGAGTGTATTGTGGCTGGTCCCTGGACCTCTCCCTAAGTGCAGTGTCCGAGGCTGTCCAATCAATAACTGCTGTGCGACTATTCTTTACTATTCTTACAGTCAGCTGGCATGACTTCAAAACATCTAAACATACATCACCAACTCATAAACTTTTGGTAGAATTCCTTTGTATAAATCCTTTATTAGATTTAGCTTTCGTGAAGTAAAATACAGTAAAATTTGTGAGACGTTAAATTTTGTATCAACTTAAAACCTATTGTCGTGCTGATTTGATAGGTTTTATTGATAGATTACATAAGTTGAGTCAGAGAACACCAACTGTTAATATGCATGCAAGCATTTTACCTTCCCACAACTTTTACAGAACAATTACATTATCAGCTTGTATTGTGATAAAAGCATTATACCCGTGTTAATGTAATTCAATTAATGGCAATGTCATTCCAAATTTCGGTCAAATCAGCAAATTATAAACTCTGCATTATGCTAAGAAATCCATCAAATATTTTGATTATATTACATTTCATGCACTCAGATTCTGCTCCATATCTGAGATAATGCAGCTGAGAATCACAGCTGAACTGGCAACCAGAGAGGTGTTATCTATTTGGTTGCCAACCAGCCTGTGGGGATACCTAGATTCACGCAAATAGAAACCACAAGTTTTACAATTGTTGAAACTCTAAACAATCACGCCATAGAAGCTTGATTATACCCAATTTATATCCTACTTATATCATATCATTATATCATATTGCAATACACAGTATATACTATGTGTCATATATGTTGTATCATGTTATATCGCATCATGTCATGCTATATCATATGATAATACACAGTATAATACATTATGTTCATGTCATATATATCATGTCCTATTATATCATATTACGATGCACAGTATATTATGTTAAAAAATATTAAAGGGGAGAATGGGGTTAGTTGAACCACATGCTCTAAATTTTCGCCTAATTTAAATCATTGCACCATTTTATTTACTTTACTTAAAAGCGTTTTAAGTGAACTACCAAACATATGAAAATATAAGAAAATATATGAAATCAAAACAGAAGTTTTCAGTTGAGCAAGTATTTTTCACATTTTGTGCATAAAAAAAGGAGCAAGCTAAAAATTTATTTTTTTTCATGCAAAATTTCATAGCTTCTCAAGTAAATTCAGGAATGTATTTTCAATGTAATTTTAAGGCTGGACAATAGCCTAAGGCTGAGAGATATCTCATTCACAGCAAATACAGTATTGACAATACTTTGTAGCATGACAATGTGGGGCTAGCTGAACCCCATAAGAAGCCGGGTGAGTTGAACCAGGAACAATTTGTCCCACTAATCATTTTCACTATGTTTATTATAATTGGGCACACCATTTTTTGCATTTGAGTTTATATTTTTCTTAATTAGTTAATTTTTTGCTGTCAATATATAAATCTAAATATGAATTTATTGAAAAAATGAAAATGTAGGTCAACAGCGTAATTAAACTATTCTGCAATGTATTTCAAAAGGGTGTAAAGTAGCATTTACAAAAAACAAACAGGTAACAAATAAAGAAAGCCACAGTAGAGAATATGGTAAAGCAAGGCAGTGGTGTGAACTATCTGCCATTGTTGAGAGCTCTAAACAGCCCTCTAAAAAGTTGATTACGCTCAACCATACTGTGTATTTTCTGATGTCATATGAGAGGACCCCATTTCATATATGTAACTTGTTTAAGGATGAATTACAAAAGAACAACTTTTGAAAGCTTTCCTACCAGTTTGCAGCTGCTGTTTGGGTTTTAAAGCATCTTCTGCATTACCTATCTTTGAGATATTAAATGGTTACACTGCAGCAGATTACATTAAGAGTTTGTGTCAATTTATTCTGAGTTTCTTTAATGATTTTTATTGTTAATATTTAATAATTGCTTTTCAACTTGCAAAATAGGTGAACCAATCTATATTATAAGATAAATGGCACTGGTTCAACTTCCACACAGGGTGGTTCAACTTCCACACAGGGTGGTTCAATCTTCCCCTTGCTATCAAAAAATGGCTCTATCTCAGTGAGTAAAATGTTTATGCACTCAGTTTTAATGGAAAAATACAGCAACATATGGCTGAATTTCATGGTGCTTATAGTCCTTGGATTAGCAAAAAATTCTTCAAAACTTATGCTCAAAAATGCAATTTTTTGTTTAACTAGCCCCACTCTTCCCTATCGTATAATTTTATATTATATTATATTGCATTTTGCTGTATTAAATTATATTATGATACGTAGCATAGAATATTATTACCCAATTATGTCACATAATATATTCATCATGTACGATTACATCATTTTATATTATGCTGTAATTAGTTATAGTCAACTAACCTTGTAGAATGTGTGAAGATGATGGTAGGGCTATTGTTGAGTTGTAAGAACTTCTGCCTATTATGTTGGCAGCGTATATGGTCACCTCAGTTTTCTCAATTGGAACACATATTGTAAGTTCTCTGTATTGTGATGCCCGTGTGATGCTGCCTCTTACAGTCCCATACTCTATAATCTCTCCATTTCCACCGTTGTGAGCTCCCAAACTCTGCATCAGCCAGGTACTAGAAATTACTCCAAGTCAACACTCCCTTTGAGACTAGCTTATTAGTATCATATTTTTATAATATGATAAAATTTATTAGCAAATTACAAATAGCAATAAATAAAATACTAAATCAACCAACCTTCCAATAAATATTCACTCTGCGGCCACGATTTTCACAAATGCCAATGAAGGAAAATCCATTTTCGTTAATAAATGGTCCTCTATGTGGTTCTAAAAAGTTGGACATTCTTCATTACTATTAGTAGCCTAATAAGCAAGCTACATATGCAATATTTCACTGCATTCCCATTACTTCATTATGCAAATGAATGCTCATATGAGAAATTTGCGGTTGCAATTTGCGTGAACAATTATAGCTGTGGTTTCATTTAATGCAACTGTTTCCAAAGGTGCCCGGTAAAAATAGCACCAGTAAAAATAGCACGAATGGCAAAGTAGGTAAAAATGGCGCATTCTCAATATTAGGATTTAGGGTGGCGCTTGAGGCTCGGAATGGGGAGTTTAGGTTTAGGGATGGGCATTTGAGTTTGGGGTGGGTGTTTGAAAAAATTTAACATTAGTGTGCCGTTTTTACCCAACTTTCCATTTGTGCCATTTTTACGGCACCATTTTTACCCGAAATCGTTTCTAAACATTGAAAAAAAGTCCATTTGCATAATGCCTTGGAAATGTAGTGTTTGACAAATTAATGTTAAGATAAGTTCTTACCTAAATGTATGATAACATATGAACCCTCTTTCATAGCAGTTCTTAACATGAAACTGATGTGTAAAGTGTAATCCAATTGTGTAGCAAACATATATATTGACTTCTTGTGGTTTCTTTTTTAAATCAATAGGTAAAAGTGATCACTCTTTTATTAGGTAATAGTTCAAAGTTAGGAAATTAGCTTGAACAGCCATGATCATTTTTTATCAAAACACTGGCTTTTCTCAACTTATTCATTACTGCACCCACAATTTCTCTCGAAAGAAGATCTTGACTCTAAAGGCAGAACAATAAAATCTGTCTAGATTTTAGTGACCAAACACAATGTGGGACAAATCACTTACCTGTTGCATTAGTTTTGAATACAAGCAGTTTTGGTTCGCTCCATAACGAAGAGGAAATGTTGGGCTTTTGCTGCATACTAAATATATACTTGGTGGCAGGCATTAAAGACTTGACTGAAATCACACTTTTACCCTCAAGCTTCAGGCTCTCAAGTCTGTATGACCCATTGAGAGAGATTACTCTGTCAGCTTTGAAAATCTAGATAAAGGCAATTGAAATGAATGGTACATTCAGCTGAAGCTTGCTTGATGATTCAAATTGTGGTTCTCATACCTTCCAGTGATTTTGTACATAGGTCTGAGTATTCAAATTTTTCCAGAAACTGCGAAAATAGTCTAAGACTACATCATATGCAGTCATATTTCGCATTAGACATGGAAAGCAATGCATTTTAAAGGCTACGCTCCACTATTTAACAGCTAGGCTACTGTATTATCTTGATACCAGGTACACATTTCATACCCTATCAAGTTGGTTAGCGAACTCGCTGCCTTTTAATAAACTACTTCAAAGTCTTTAGACGGGGGAGGGAGGGGGAGGGGGGTGGAAAGGGAGATTTGCTGAAGACTAGGTGTTGTTTCAAAGCAGTAGTTTTGCGCTTACCTTCAGTGGCCATCATTCTAGCTTAAGATACTATGGTGAGATTTAGATTTTCTATTAGCTTAGGTTTCTAACTTTTGGTTTGATTTACTCTACATGCAACTTCTCAAGCTGAAAATATTCATTGGTTTTTTAAAAATCTGCTAGTGTTGCACCTACCTAATAATGGCAGATGATCTCTAAAAACTGTATTCCAGTCATACTTGTATTTTGAATTATATTATATTTACTGTAACATCATGTTTTCGATGGCATTTGACTTAATCAAATTGAGGTATTTTAGTTGGTTAATTTGCTGCACAAAGAAAGAATTTGTGACTTAGGTCTAGTCTAAAACTTTCAATAAAGATATGTTACTTTAAGGCTGCTCTGCTTTACAAATATGTACTGAATTGAAATTGTGTGTCTCATATATTGGTTTTTCACATTGTTGTACTATTTGTCTTTAGTTTATTCTGTTTGAAATATTTAAAATCTCACCCTAAAACACACTCTGGAGAGAATACGGAATACCACTCCAGTATTGCCAATGTATAAGAATACCACCTTGATACATGAAAGTGTTTACTGCTTACTAGAGCTTTCTGTATGACTTGAGTAAAAAGATTCCTCAAAGTAACAGAAAGCTGGCAAACTGTAATATTAATGCCTATCTATGCAATCACACCACAAACAGATAGCAAAGTTTTGATGTTTTGTAGGGATGTTAAAAGAAAGAAAGAAGAAAGGCAATGAGAAGTTAAAAACAGTGTAATGAGACTTAGTCTGTAGTTTCAAATAAAACTAGTATGACAAAGCCAAGACATTAACTTATAGATATAATATGTGTCTTAATTAATAGGCTATGTTAGTTGGATTGTAAATTTCACTTTATATAGATCTTGGATTGAAATAAATCATTAAGGATGATTTCAAATATATAAAAAAAACTTCTAAGATGCTGCAAAAATACAAACCATGTTGAGAGCTTTCTTACCTTTCTCATCTGCAGACAACAAGGAGTATGATTATACACAACATTTGAGATACTGAAAATTCAACATCGTACTAACATTCTCATGAGTTATACTCCGCATGCTTATGTAAACTGTTCATAGCTTTCTGTGCTTTCACCATTTGTTTATATTCAATCATTCAAAACAGTCTAGTCAAAACATAGAGAACTGGTTTAATCTTTTTATAAAAAGATTATAAGCAAGAATCCATAAATGTCTATAATTAGATCAGCAAGAACTAATTTTTTTTCAGTAAGCTCCTTTCACAAAAACTTTTGTCTAAATTTACTCAAATTTCATTGTAAGCAACATTTAAACTGAGCTTTTAAATTCATGAGTTGCTGAAAACATTTAACGTTGATTTAAAGACATAAAATAGTAATGATGGTATGCCTCGCAAATGTGGAAAAAAATTTAGAAAGATGAAGATTGCGTAGACAGATCACTATTCAAAGCAACAGCCAGAATGATAGCTCAGCATGTTGCCTGTTTTATATTGTAAACTCCAATCTTGCAGTTCACACAGCTTCATGTTGTATAATTAAATTCCTAGATTTCTTACAATATCTGTATCAAAAAGAGTTAACTGTTCAAAGTTACTTTCAGTCTCTTGAAATCATTTGCTGAACATAGAAAGTGTCATGCCATTTTATATTGTCCATGAGTTTAGGTTACTAATTAATTAGTGTGATCAAGCCTGGCTTCCTGAGCGTAGCATGGAGACACTTTATGCCATGCTTGCATAGCTCAACCAATATATGATTCTATTTTAAAAGGCAAGTACAATAAAGTCTAGGAATGCTGCACTATATTAATTAGTATCCATAAACATAAATATTTGCACATGATTAGAATATAGCCAATACTAAAGTGGTGCGATTATAACTATGTTCATGAATATAATTTGGATGGCATACGTTTTCAAAGTCAGGAGTTGCCTCCTCGTCCACGGTTAAGGTAAGCTGATAGAGTAGCCCGTACCAGTAGCAGTACGTTTTATACAGAGATATTGACTTGCAATCTGTCTCCCAAGTAAACTCCATCTCTGTACTGCTAAGTGTTTCCGGCAGGTTTATTTTAGGAGGAGACAATTTCACTAAAATCCAAAAATGTTTTGGTAATGTATATTAATAACCAAGGTTTATTTATAAGAGGATAAAAGTTGTAATAATTGTAAAATGTTGAAAAATGCACATCTTGTTACAAATGGTTTGTGAAAAGATTATTCAATCATATGCTTGAAACCTATTTTAGTATACAACAAATTTGGTAGCACTTGCTTTCACTTCAGATAGGTTGGTAGAATGTGTTTTGATAGATATCACCCGATATCCCAAGAAATATATATTACAGTAATTCAGGAAAAAGAATTTATTCATAGTGTTATTAATTGTAACTTTTAATAGAGTATTAGCAACTTTGAATTTTCTACCCTGATAGCAATTTAGCAATTTCAAATGAATTAACAAGCTAAACCAACTTTTATTAAAGTTTCTTGAATTATAAAAAGTAAACTTCAAGAGGAATGGCCAACTAAATTGTTTCCTAATGTCAAAAGTATATTAGAAACTATTGAAAACAAGATTAAAACTCCTATCTGATTAAGATTCTTCACTGTACACTGTCACCTATAATGTTCAATATTAGCAAAGTGTGCTGGTGTGGGAGGTGGTGCTAGGTGAATGACAATAACTCAAAGTCACAGCATGCTACATTACTGTTCACATGTTGTAAGCAAATGTACTTCACTCATTGGGAAAAAGAATTGGGGAGACTACTGTTTCTACTAAAGAATATGGGAGTTCTATAGGTACAAGCCTTGCCATATGTCTAACATTTTGAGTTCATTATGATAATAAGACTGGAATGTACAAGTTTACTCTATTAAAAATTAAGATCTATCTATAGATATGTTTCTTTTTTGTTTCAGTTTCTAAATAAGCTTTGTGAAGGAGATATGTTTAGAAGATACTAAGCTGCTTTCTTACAAGGCAGTAAATCATTAGAAATTAAATATTCATAATTTGTTTTTCTATGAAACTGTAGCTGACAAGCAGCTGTTTTATTTTTGGGAGACTGTCTTATATGTTAGGAATAAAAGTAAGTTTCAAATTATTAGCCCATGGCCCTAGAGCTTCGGCGTAGACAGTACAACAACTAATTTATATATTGTAATGACATACAGTTACCTGCAGTTATTGTATAATTAAAGATTGTGGTTGTTTCCCCATACATATTTCTGCTTATAATCTCCATCCGATAAAGTTCATCAAGCAACAAATTGCTTCGCTTTTCCAGCACAAAAGTGTTATTAATCACACTAGTGCTGCAGTTTCTAAAGCTAAACAAATATTAACAGCTGATATATAAGAAATGCTATCTTTATCAAATAGGTAATAGTTAATGTATAAATGAAAGGTAGGCATTGGCTGGGCACAATCAAAAATTGGTTTTCCCATTTATTTGTAGCATGTGTTATATATGTAAATACAAGAAGAGCTCCTTGCAAAAACTGGCAGTAAATTTTTATGGCTAATATTTTGGTTTGTATAATTAAGTTTTGAAATTACAAAAAAGTTTTGCTTTGCCGGCAGTTTGAGTTTTGCAAGACAACAAAATGTATAAGAAAATATTATTTGGGTATATGACTAAGGATGAGTCTCTATAACTGCTGGTGCAAACTAGCTAACGCAGCTAAAAACATAATTGGATAATCTTTTAAGTTTTTTCAGTTGGCTGAGAATGATTTTTGGTGCGTGACATGAAAATGTTTACTGTTATATTAGTTTGTATCTTTGTGTCCTTTTGTATCTTCATTTCAAATTCACATTGTATAAACTTAAGAATAGTTGGTTTGCTCCTGCAGTTGAGTTACGGTTGAGACTTGAAGAGAGTGGTGTGTGTAATATCATTTCAGAGAGTAGTGAGTGTAGTCACCAAAGACATTAAACTTTAAGTGAGCCAGTGGATCTTTCTTGCTGACACATGCCAACATGTTTAAAACAGGAATTATTATTTTATTTGCATTTTTATTGTCACAGATGACGCATCATATTTTCATGTGTTTTTATAAGAAAATTTTGCATTTTTATTTATAAAGTTCCTCTACGCAAAATAGTGTAAAAAGCCTGTTATCATAATCAATTATTGTTGAGTATTTGGTTACTATGCAATTAGTTAAATAAGGGGAGACAATTAATGAGATGAGAAAAGCATGCAATGACTGGTTTTTATAGACAAAGCTATCCAATGGTAACATGCAAAGCTATGCAAGCTTATCATCTAAGGTGAAGGTATATAATACAGGCCACAGGTTACAGGGTGGGTAGGCACTTTGCATTGCTAGATTATTGTAATGCTATACCAAAACCATTTGTTAGCTTGGCCTGAGAGTGCCCATAGTCATTATCTGCTTGGATTGCGTAGTATTCAACTTGCTCTACAATATTGCTGAGGGCATACCCATCTATTTTGCAAATACCTTCACCCATTATGTCACATTGGAACACAGCACATCCTCGCCACCCACAACTAAAATATTATAGTGAGCAAAAGTTGGTTTAGTTTACGAAGCTGTTTGAAGAACAGTCTCCGATAAAGCAGTTTATGAAGCTTCATAGCAATAAAAAAGATAATGATGATTTTAAATGTTATGCTTCAGTGTATAACATGAGTGAAAGAGGGAGATTCACCTTATGATCATGTTAATGACATTGAAATGATTAGTAGGTATTCCATTTAAAATGTTCCAGCAAAGTTAACATCATGCATAAAATAATGATGCTCCTAACAAAAACTTTACCTGGTTTGATCAGGTGGGACATAACTGTAAATGTACAAAGACAGTTGCAACACTTACTTCAGTGTTCATACATAAACATGCCATGCAAACTGCTAATACACACGGATATTACAAACAACCATATAGCCGAAAGATAGACAAATATATTTTTAGACACCACATAAAACCAGTTTCACTAGAGTTTCAGATTTCTTATAAATTTCATACCTGGCTGGTCTCTTTCTAATAAATCAATGAGACAATAGATTATTATAATGCAAGGATCCTTTCCTTCGTTATCCAATTGTTGTATAACTAAGTTTTTCAATCGGGCTAAAAAGTTAGCCCGATTGAAAAACTTAGTTATACAACGGCGGAGTTAGAGCCAAATTAAGACTGCAACCATACAAGTCAAGAGTGGGCAGAAAAGGCGACTTTCAACAGTCGTGGTTAATTTTGTTGTAATGGTAATGGACTGAGAAAACCATAGCTTTGGTAAACCATCTTAGCAATGTTTGCAGTGTATAATCCAGCTTAAATGCTATGTTTTGCCCACTCCAGAATTATATAGTGTGTACAGCCACTGCATTAACTCTCTCACCTCTCTTTAATACGTTTTCGCATCCAATCGTTTCTTTCACCATGAGAAAAGAAACAAAAAGAGTAATTTATGACGAACAGTGCAACACATAAATGTAAAGCAGTCATGCAGTAGACAGAAAGAAATAAATTCTATTTCTAAACCATCAAATAATACAAATTTAGTTTGACTAATCTTCAGTATATGTGTAGCATATGGTAAACAAGGTCATACATTTCTACCTGCTAAAGTTGGTAAGGGAGGTTTAAAAAGCATAGCTCCGTTTGGTTGGTACCACAAATTAAGAATAAATAAAGAGTGACGAAAAAGTATAATATCTTTCTTGCTTTGTATCTGAAAAACCGTTTCATTAGATTTGAAAGAGATTGTAGTATTATATAACTATTTATTATTTTTATTATATTTGTGTAAATTTTTATATTAATATTTTGTTAGGTTGGTTGTAATAGACGAATTTTAGATATTAGATGATTGAAATTTTTGCTAACAACTAGTTTAGTGTTGAAAAGTGTAAAATTTTAGCAAATTAAAATATCAAACAATATTTTCAATTACATATACTTTATAAACGATAAGAAATGTGTAAACTCCTATTTACTATATTTTGGTTTCATATAATGTTTCATATATTGAAAATTATTTTGAATGAAGATAAACTTGATTTATTTTCAGTAATAATCTATGAGTAGATGAACACTGAATAAAACTAATATTACTCTAATAAACAAAGCCATGCATATGGAAGCTTGGTGAATGGCAGTTGAAACTAATAAGTTCATGCCATTGTTACCTCTTCCTATTATTAAATGTAGTATTACAAGTCAACACTTCCCAACTACTTCTATTAAATGACCTGCAACCACATCACTGTTGCATTAAGTGTTTAGATGCAATTAATCTATACAGTTGACAGTATTACCATACAAGTCTAAATACTTACACTAGTCCAAAACATACTGTGTATTCAGACCCATAGTCTGTCTGCAGGTCCCAAGTGCATACGGCATTCTCAAAGTCTTTTACTATGCATTGAAAGCCAGAGACTGGTGGTGGTTTGTCTGTAATTTATTAGATATAGAAGGTTGGGAATTGTATTCTTTTCTAACATATGTGCATCTACCTAATAGTATGAAACATAGTCTGCACACCACAGCAACCTATGTAATTACCCTGTATTTACAGTGTGAACTATATAATATAGTGTCGGGTAAAAAGGGCCCCCGGATAAAAGTGGCAAGGTAAAAATTGCACAAGTAATACGGGCACAAGTAATAATGGCACAAATAGAAAACTAGATAAAAATGACACATTTTCAATATTGGGGTTTTTAGTAAGGGTTTGGGGCTTGAAAAAAATTTAACATCAGTGTGCCATTTTACCTACTATTCATTTGTGCCTTTATTACCTGTGCCATATTACCATGCCATTGTTACCTGTGCCATTTTTATCTAAAATCGTAAATTTGCAGTCTTTTTTTAGAGCAAGTCACATGTTTTAAGTCTACAGATCCAAAATGTTTGGTGAGTATAAAGAAATGTTAACAGAGATGTACAAATAGTACAGTACACTCCACTCGATGTAAATACAGTTTGCTTACCTTTCCACTACAGTATATAGATTTGAAACTCAAATAAATAGATTGTAGTTGCCTATTGAACTTTTTCAGTCAGGTTTAATTTACTTGCTGAGTCTGACTTGATAAAATTGATCTTCAGATACTTAAATTCCATATTAGATTTAGAGGCACAAAATATTCAAGCATTTTCATTTGCATCAACCTTTAGATTGATTACCTTCTTTGAGCTATTATGGATAAATGTGAATTGGCTGCATAGACCGCAAACTATAACAATATTGTATATATTATGCTACTTGTAAACTAAATGCACAATTACACAATATGCCTGATAATGGAGATGGAGATAACTTTTGCATCAAAATAAGACAGCACAATGTATAAGTGTAGTATGTCTTACATGAAACTTTAAATGATCGGAATTCCCCAATAGTTCTGCTGGTATTCTCTACTGTTTTACATTCACATCCAATGTAGTAGAAGTTGTTGGCATTAGTTGGGCTCAGGAACTCTACAGTCAATATGGATTGGTTGGAGTTGATAACTTCTATACTCTTGTTTATGTCAATATCCACTCTTGACAGAATGCTAAAAATGCATTTTAAAATGTGTCAGTACAAGCAAGCATTAGACAGATTTGAACACTATCTGAAACAAATCATCACATAATCACTCTCTATTACTTAATGTTCAAAAACTGTAATCTTAATGTTTGAAACATGTAATTATTATAGTTGCTCTTTAAATATGACATTATAATCAATTTATGCTGCTACAGCTAAGCAGGATAAAAGCTATAAAATATATACTCACTCCATGCTATTACATTTGGCTTTTGGTAAACTTGAGCAAAGAAACTTTATTTTTGAATAGACAGGAAACAAAAAGATGGCTTGTTTATCAGCCATCATTTCTGTTAACTTCTCTTGCATTTGACAAGGATATCCCACTATAGACAGCACTGCAAACAGATAACACTACATCACATTTGTTGTATTAATTCATGATAAATAAATAGTTGTACTTGCATGCTATTCTAGTTGAAAATTTGTTTCATCACCCTCTCTGAAAGATGCTCTTTATGCAGCTTTTAATTTAGAAGTTATCTTTTCATGAACATCAACTTGAGAGTTTACAACGACGATTGATTAATCACTATATTGCATGTTGACAAGCTAGGCCAATGCAGCATAAGCTTAGATTTGGTTTTTAAATTAAAACTATTGATCAACCAAAAGCAACATGATATCACATAATTGGTTATAAATTTGCCTATTAAACATCTAAGCAACAAGTATTTTTATAAACAGAAGATCGAAGCAAAGCATGAATATAAACACTTACTGCCTAAAACATGGGGATCAGCTAAAATATTTTCGGAGAGATTAGAAAAGCGGCCAATGGGATGAGTGCATTCAACTGAGTCTCTCATTATAGGAGTGGCAGTTGTTGTTCCTATATTCTGTAGGGCCAATACAGAGGCTATCAGGAAATGTAAAGCCAGTGTGACTTGTAGCAACTTCATGGTTCTAAATAATAAACAAAAAGAGAAATAATTACTAACACGCCTACTTCACCTGTTCAATTATATATTCATATATTACAAGGAACTTCCATACAAGTTTAAACCTTTTCATAAGTTTCAGAAGTAATGGCAATTTTTAAAATAATTTTTCTGTAAAAGGCCATTTTATAGCCAAATATCTCAAAAATCTCATGTCATGTACTTAATTATGTAAAACATCTGACAATAGAATATAACGTCAGTACAAAGCTTGTAAAAGATACACTATATTGATATTTTCGTTTTAAAAACAATGACATGTGTAAGCTATAATTCATTTTAAAAGATAAATATTTCTTTATAAATGATGCACTTTCATAGTGACCAGAAGAATATGACAGCATTTAAAACTTACTAATAAAACAAGTGATTTATTTTATTGCTCACTTGCATTTATGTCCCCCAAATATATATTTTTCAACCTAAATGTAAGTTAGTAAAGTAAGACATTTTGTAGGTGTTACTATTCTACACTTTAGATTGTAATCATGACAAGATTTTGGTCTTAGAAAGTCAGAAATGGCTACACATTATTAGCCTGCATATCTGCATATGGTGGTGTGTTGGTTGTAACTGCCAAACCGTCACATTAACTATATTATGCAACAGCATGTTATTTAGGAGCTGAATTTTCCATCATGGTTTATTTTTAGCTGAGGTAAGTGGACTCTGCTATCTTTATCATGACAGCTGACACTTTGATTGGGAATTGCTGTCAGCCTGGCAGCAAAAGCAGCAGGTAATTATTTACACCAGGTGTTTTTAAGCAACTTCTTTGGTGTCTCTTAACCTTGCCAGTCAATGAAAAGTTTACTATATAAAGTTATTTTGGAGAATTAATCATCATTTGTGAAAGGGAGATGCTTAGTCTAACTGCAAGTTGTCAATGCTGTGATGTTAACCTCAAATACACCATCTATGCTAATGGAGTCACTCCAGCATACATTAAGAATTGTGAAAGCAGCAACACGCTATTATAAATACTCAGAGGGATTCAGCGCATGCTTTATGTGCTGATTCTACATGACTTGACAGGACAATGGAGTGACACAGCCTGGTTTGCGACATCCCTCCTCTATAGGGTTGTTTCTCTAGGATTTATTTAAACTGCTATTTGTTTTGGCCAATTTTTTTTCACCCATCTGCTGATATATTTCAGTAATTAAACCAACCTAGTGACTTTGACATAGCAGTACTAATTTTTATAAAAAAGGCTACCACTTTCTTTTAGGTGGTGGTTGGGGCAACACTTTGGTTTTTTAGACTGACCCTAAGTTCAACAGTTTGGGTCACTTTGTTGAAACAAGCTGCAAAGTGTTGAAAGACTGGTTCTGGATGAGAAAGAACTGTCAGCTAAAAAAAAGATCTCAAAGAGATCAACTGAAATTTTCAAAGATCCAGGAAATACTGCCAGCCTAAACAATGACAAATATAGTGTATGTCATTATCACAGCTTAGTAAAGCCAGATTCAAGAAAAAGGGTGGTGCTGTGAGCATCTATGGGAGATGGTTGTGACAAAGTATTATGCAATCTAACTGATAGATTTTCTAAACCATTCTTAGAAAAAATTGTTTAATCAGTGACTTTGATAGTGCCTGTATAACTTTTTAAAACACTGTTCTAAAATGTTTTATAAAGTGAATGATTTAAGATAAATATGTTTATCACCATCACTAAGGAAAAGCTTTTACAGACTGAAAGTTAGCAGGTATAGAGCTTATTATTGAAGGAATTATTATATTCAAGTTAAAATATCTACCAAATAGCTTCAGTATCTCTAGAAATATAGCAACATGTCACTCTGTTCAATGTGCGTGCAATGTATACCCACTCCAAGTACATCTTGTAATAAAAAGAAGATGAGATATTTTAAGCTCCCATATATTTCCCCAAATCACACCTTTAGACCATAAAGTTAAAGCTATGGGTGACTTTAACGTCAGTGTAAGAAAACACTGTATAGAGAAGAGCAATTGGTAAACACAGTGCTGGAAGATAGCAGACAGCTGCTACACCGAATCTCTTCTAAGAACAGCAATTTGTAATAATATTTATGTCATTACCCAGGAGAAATAGACTTAAATAATTTTATATAACATGCACCTTTTCAAAAAAATCTTGGCTAAGAATAATAAAATTAATAAAATTTTCCAATATAGGTTTAAGTTTATTTTTTATTTACATTAACATTCTCATTAAATGGTAGCTTTATCAAACAAGAATAGCTAATAATAATTTGGTGTAAATTTTAGGTTAATTGACGGTAAACTGTTATATGGGATGGTAATAATATGTCCCATAAAGAAGCATGTATTAAAGTAAAGTCTAATGGGATAGTAGCCCTGCACACCAAAATGAGATTATGAAATTGCAAGACTGGTTCAACTTAATTTGATCTTCATGAGTCAAGTTATTCTGAGAACACTTGAATTAGAATATCTTTAATCTTTCTAGTCAATAATATTTCACAGATTGTTTGGTTAACACTATAGCAGTTTGTATTCTTCAAACTTTTATTTTCAGCTTTTGAGATGTTTTTTTTACTTAACTAGCGAAAGAGTGGTGAAAACAAATTACGAACCTTTCACAAACTATATACTTTCATCTAATTTCATCTCTTCATGTCAGCTAAATTAGACTTCGAGAGCCGTATCTGCTTGTATGTCAAGCTAGTGAAAACACTCCTACTGCATGCAAAGAACTTACTGCACATTGAGGAAACAAAGCGTCAAAAGGTTTGTTACTAGCTTCAAGAGCTAGGAAGATACTGAGTAAAACTGTTCAAATATTTGCTTTATCAGAATTTAGAGATAAAGACTTCACTTCACACAACGTATTATTATGTATAGATTGAGTATTGGCAGAGTTTTATGGAGCAGCTTGCTTGCTGAAGATTGTTAGACTCCCAACCATTTTTAGCTCAGAACACACATTTTGTTTTCTTTTCATATATTTAGAGAACTTTCAAACAAATAGGGTTATGACGTTCTATAATGCCCAACTTATTGCATGAAAATACTCATAAATTCAGCCTATTCTTTTAATTTTATAAAAAATCCTTTATGACATGTTCAATCTCTTATTTTTTTTAGAAAAAACTAGTTTTGTGAACTCATGACAATATTATGACAAAGCAGCTGTAGCTACTATACCTCATAATTTCAATGCTATGTTTTCAAATGTTTTTAAGATTCAAGCCTTATCACTTTAACTTATATATATCTCACATTGGGACAGAGTAAAATTATAAATCTAAGTTAGTTTTAACCTGGTTTTAATGACCCACACAACCCAAGCTGTAGAGTAGATGGGTAATAATAATTAATTTATATGGAGCAAAAGCAATAATTCTTGGGGATTGTTGAAAATAAACTTATAGAGTTTTAGATGGCCTAAGAATGTAGTTGAAATAATTCATCACCGGAGGGGGGGGGGGGGTGAACTTAACAATTGCCTTCCAAGTCATATAAGCATATAAGAAAAACACATGACAGTCATATTCACACTTTCCTACTAATACCACTGGTGGAACTTAAATCAAGCACTTGCTATCATCTTCTTGACCACTAGCAATATCTTGCACACTAACAAGTATGTACATAGAAATAAGTCTCATCAGCTATCAGCTAAATAAAATTAATAAAGTCCAACTACCCCTTCCGGCAATGATAAGAAGGGGTAGGGTGATGGATAAACCAGTTTAATGGTGAACAGCTGGCATTACACCTTGGCATGGTTCCTGTATAAATCATTATACTGCTTTCATGTATTGATAATTACCTAACCTGCTGTATAGTAGTTGTCTCAGCATAGACCAGTGGTTCCCAACCTGGGGTAAAATTCCCGCTAGGAGGGAATTTGGACATTTTAGGGGGAGTTTGAATTTTGAAAACTTTACGCAGCTTGCTGAAGGCTTTTAAAGCTCTTGCAAGTTACATGTATATCTACAAACCTCCATCTTAGTTTATTTACTTAACCAAACCATATTCTGCAATCTTAGTTTACTTCTACATGAATTAATGTGTTTATTAATTACTCTACCCTAACTGCTCTCTGTACTACTTCGAATGTAGGTCAGAAAATTTGCAAAAACCAACAGGCCAACTTTTAGCAGCCAGGCAAGTCAATCTCTGTCAACTGTATACTACATACCTAGTGAATATATTTGCTACACTAAATAATCTGAACCTAAAAATGCAGGAGCGCAACTATCATACCATTGCTTTTCATAACAGCAGCAATGTTTTTAAAGTTGCATTAAAGTGGTGGCATCTCTATCAAAAACATGGTGTCTTTCCCCACTCTCAATGAACTATTATAGGAGAAAAACATGTTCCGATTCTAGCTAAAAATGGTACACTGGTGTTGAATTTTTCCAAAACTCAAACCCCCAAACCCCCATCCTGAACCCCTGACCCCCAACTCAAATCTTCAATTCTAATATTGAAAATATGCAAATTTTACCTAATTTTCTATTTGTGCCATTATTACTTGTGCCATTATTACTTGTGCCATTTTTACCTGTGCCATTTTTACCTGTGCCATTTTTACCTAAAATCATTCTGAGCTTCAACAAGCAAACTCTTCCCTCACATACCGACAAAGCCGTGTCATGGTGCCATCCAGCACCACCTATCCATGTGAAGTAGGATTCTCATCAATTCAAAGAGAAAAGAAGCAGCCTTATCCTGCAGAGTGACTTAAGATGGGCCTGGTCACAAACAGGGCCAGGCTTAAGCAAGCTGGCACAAAAGCATCAACTGCAACCTTAACATTAATAATTAAACTGCTTTGTGTTTTAATAACAATTGTAATATAACTATTGTGATAATCATATTATATGCAAATATATGCAAATTGTATTGCATTGCATTATATATCAACATTATGTCAGTCATACATTTTTTCTCTTTTCAAAAGGGAGAAATTAATAACCAATATTGATGAAAGGGGTAATAGTATGAAAAAGGCTGGGAACCACTGGTATAGACTGATCTTGAAGGGAATCCATCTTCGGACTAGTGCAAATATAAATGACAACAAAATCTATTGTTAACCTAAGCCCCTCCTTTGGATAGCACACAGCAGATAGTGAACAAGTCTCTTAGCCTACAAATCATTAGCCATTAGTTTAATAAGAAGTAAAGTCTCACATTTTCAACATAACTGTAATTAACATAATTTACACCACTTATAATTTAATAAATATAACTGTTTTGTCATTTTATCATAATTATACAGTTATGATGTAATAATATGATTATATTATATACTACATTTTTATACGTTTTATTTGTACATACAGGTTAAAGGTCAAACTATTAAGAATAATATACATGCTAGTAACACTTATATAGGGCAATAAATTTGTAAGTTAGGCATTATTATACAGGCATTATATAATACATCATAACAATATTATTAATCTGTGTGTGTGCATTCTGTTACTGCAATATTTTATATTATATTATTTTATCATATCATGTCACCCTGAGTATTACAATTTATGTTTTATTCAACAGGGCACCTGTTTCATGTTATCAACAAAGCTCTGCATTGATGTATAGTGAATTCTCTAAGCTAATTACTTTTGTAGTGTTTATTTATATTTTCTCAACAACTAATTTAACAAATTCTGTTCATAAAAAATCCGATTAATTAAGTTAAATAGGAAAAATCTCTTTCATATGCTTTAGATGCCAGTGTTTTTATTCTCTCTTATTTTCTATTATTTAATAACCAGCCATTATAATTACTAAATGAATAGTATATTTTACTGCTTGCTATTCAGAGCAAACAATACAGAAAAGTTGATTATTTGTTATGCAAAACTCAGTATATTATATTGCAATATATAGCCAACACTTTACTTGTCTACTACTAAATTATGTACATTATTTACATGCCGATACAACAGATAATAATTTTACACATAGTATATAGGCTTCCATGGAACATTCTGAAAATCTCAATTCAAAACATGGCTTTTCTTGAACTGGGAATTTTGATGATGATTTCATTATATTTTTACCAGAGATTAGGGACCTCTTTCAACCTCAAGTAAAATTATCTTATAGTGTGGGATGAACATTCAACTGTCGACTGATAGTATTGAAAGTTAATCTAACAACACTCTACAGTCATCAGTTACCATCAGCAAATATATAAGACCTTGACATGTTGTACATATCATCATCTGCATTTTACAAAACAAAAGTAATATATTAGTTAAGGTCAACACTAGTATTGAACTAGAATTGAAATGTTTTCTGAGCTCCTGTACTTGTCAATAAAAATAATTTTCAACCATTTTTGGGCTTTTAATTTCGATGTTTGAGATCTTGGATATGAAACAGCTTAGATTCAATTAAAAGAAAACCAATTTTTATCTTAATATTTTCAGAACTTGAAATTTCTAATAAAACGCAATAGTTTACATTCATTTCCTTATACCAATCTTGTGTAGCACTGACAGAGTTAGCAAACTACCTTCCATTTAGTTGATGAAATGACAAGTAGCAGAGGTGAGACTCAATTAATAAATTCAGCTAAAGGTAAGAGCCAAACGTTTCTTTCGGAGTGAAAATGAATGTCATAACTGAAATAAGTTGAGGTAGATTTAAATTTGTAAGAGATAATGAATCACCTGTTTATACTTCTCCCCCCCTCCCCTCTAAATGTGAGAGGAGAGAGGTACAATATGTTGATAAAGTACACTCTTTGTCAATCTCATCAATAACTCTAGCAAAAGTTAAACTGAATAGCTAATTAGTGGCTCTAAATAAATTGTGACTAATTGTAACTAAATAAATAATTGTAGCAGGAAGAATTATAGTTTCAGATGTCAACTTTTTGAAAAATTACATATATTTTTAATCTATGTATCATCGATCGATTTCAGATGAGCTGTGTGTGTTTTTATTTCTTTATGTACAGAAATAACGCAAAATATTTGTATTTTACTCTTATAAGTAAAAAGCTTAATCACATATACAGACTGGAAACCAAATTTTTTGCTTTTGTATCAATCTAAGTGATGTTTGAACAACTAGTTTATCTAGTTTCTATGAAAAAATATTATTAGTAAAGTTTCATTATCTCTACCCTTCACTCTACATTCCATTATCATATCAATATTGCATGTTACATATAATAGTGAACTTAAAATTTATGAACCCGTGCATATAGATAAGATACATAATTACCATAACACTCTTGCACTGAAAGTAATGAATAACTTGTATAATCAGCTATCTACACTTCAGTAGCTCACAATTGTTTCAAAGATCAAAGTTCTTACACAGATTTTTACTATCAAACAGAATAGAGTATGGCTGTCCAAACAGTTTTTAAAAGCAAATTGGTTTGTCTAAACTCTAACAGTTATGTCTAGATTTTAGTATCAGTTGCCTATTTGTGATGTTCTTACTTACAACTTCGCTATAAATATCTAGATTTTTAATTTTCCACTCTCATGCAAGCATAAGTCATCTACTTATATCAAAATTACATTCTAACTTCTTTAGGCCTCAATTTTAACAATTGTCTCAAATGCATTCTGCAAATCTCAGAAATTGTTAGTGCGTTTAATAAGCTCAACAATCTTTGACAGTTATATTGTTGATCATAGGACTGAGAAGATATACTTGTACAACACCCTACCACAACCCAGTTACTAAATTGATAAAATATTACTTTGATGAGGAGTGATTTTAAAAGAAGACAACTTTACACAGACATGTTCATTATTGAAAAGAGACAAAAATATACTAAATGAGTGAAACTTCATGGTTCAACTTAATTTTCCTCCTAACTATGAATAGCAGACTTTAATAAAAACTAGAACTATTAAATACAATATTTATTAGAGTTAAAAACCTAAATTGTTAGCTCAAAAAGAAAAACTAAGGTCACATTATAACTCTATATGCATGATTGTGTCTGCAAGTCACGAATTTGCATATTCTTTGTTTTTGTCATGATTTTTAAAAAAATATCTCTAAACCGAGAATAACAAATATTAATAGTAGTTAGAGAAATGAGTTTTCATGCAAAATCAGAAACGATGATGTATATACCATCGTACTGGTAAAAGCAAGTGTTAAATATATGAGTATTGAGAGGATGTGGCTTGTTGTATTAGTTCTTATGAGTCTATCTTCAGTAATGAAACTAGATCCTTCCTAAAAATCAGCCTGTCACTAAAAATTACTTAATTATTTTAACTATTACTTCACTTTAAACTTACAACTATAAGAATGTTCATTTAATATGAGACTAGGCTTCTAAATTATTAGGACAACATGCAATTTAAACAGTTTTAATAATAATGTTAGTATAGAAGCATTGGGAAGCAGCCGTGGTCTAGGGGTTAAAGCTTTTGGCTTAGTAAATCTGAAGTCATGAGATTGGACCCCTGTAAAGGCCATTGGTGGTGTTAGGAAGAACATTCAGTCCTAATTGCTCCTGTGCCTCATCTGAATAAGTCCTTAGCTCGGTTTAACTACAAGCCCTTTCCATCAGGGTTTTTTACAGGGATGGTGACTATAAGCTTTCGTGAATGAGTTATTGTAAGAGCATCATAAAAATTCATGTCCTTAAAACTAAAATTGAAATAAAACTAAAAGAACTTGCACTTTCTAAAGTGAAACAGATAATTGCCGTTATGCAGTCTATTAAATTGAATGTTGCAATGTGATTGCCGACCATAATATAAGGTATGCCTACCACAAATTTAAAATGCCAACAATTACAAATTGTTATTGAAAAATTTATTCCCTTAGATTAACAACAACAACGATAATAGCAATAAGTGGTATGAATGCACGCGAAACCTATCTATTTGCATATACTAAACTGTATTATAGATGCTCTATATAGAAGCTGCTGGTTGTATGGTAATACATTTGGTGTCAATGTTTCTATATAAGTTTATATAATATTTTAAAAACTGTTTCAAACAAAATTTAGGGTTTATGCTTCTCAAATGTAGCACTTTTTTAGCTAATTTATACATTTGTAGCTTGTATTAGATTATTAGGCAGTGATTAAATTATAATTTATAGGCAATACACTTAGAATTTCCATTACTGTTATTAATCTGAGTGTGATTATAAATACTGATGATACAAGCTACACATGTTGAATTTCTTGTGATACCAGAGCTGATCTCAAATGAAAATATGCTACACAATATCACCAATCCAGAGGCAATGCTTGGTTTATTTAAAGTTACTTTAGAATAGCAAGCAGCTGTGGCTTTGTAGATAGAGGCACTTGGATAACTCAAGTTATGCTGGGCTGGTAGTCCAAACTCTACATTTGGTGGCTTAGGAAGACCATCCAATTTGAAGACATCCAATTTCAAGGCATAGCTTGAGACAAAGAAGTCTCCCGACAACTCTTAAAATCAGGCTTTTGTAAAGATTGCTATGAGAAATAAATGTGGGTTTACTGTAGCAGAATAATGCTATGACTGCAAGCATCAGCTGGGTCATCTAGAGTAACAATAAAAGGTAGATGCAGTTCAACTAAAACTCAAGTAACGCCATAGCTCTTTCAAAGCACCATTCCAGAAAGCCTCACTCAATGGTGTAGCTATTGTGTTTATAGTTTGAGGTGTCCATAATAAGCATGACAAGCTGGTACTGCCTTGCAGTGTTGACTATTAAAATCATGAAGCAGACTCTATCAGCCACTCATCCCGAGCCCACCGTGCCTTGTTTACTGTATTCATACAAGTGCTGACAACTTTATATTCAACAACCGGCACACTCTGACACTTTCCCAGTTGCAAAACCTACAGCGTCCTTTGAGCTCACTTTTTACGGATCAAGTAATGATTTTACCTGAGCTCGTACTAACAAAATGGTTTAAGATCGTTCAGGTAGTACAGGAGCAATTGTAACCCTATGGCATTATGGTATGTGATTATCACAGGCCCATTGAGTAACCCAACCACAAAGCATGGCATCGGCAGTTTAATAAGGTTATCTAGCTGAATATTCTTTAACTTTTAGTAGTTGGGAACGAATTAACTACATATGGTATGCTGTCTGTGACACTATTATAACACTGTGTGCAGTTCTTCTTAATTTATACACTTTTATAGTGTCGCCATAAACCACTAAAATACGCAGAGATGCTACATACATTATACTTATGTACTGTGGATACCATATTCCCACTTAAATATTGTTGCATGATTTTTGTTTGTACATAATAAACTAATGCCTGTTTAAAAATGCAAACTTTTAATAAATAATAGAACTTAATATATTTTCTTGAACCCAATTTACTCATTTTACTTGTTTTACTACTGGTTGGTCACCATTACATTTTGTATTCTCATACATTGTGATTACTTACTTGGTAGACATTTCAACTAGATAAGAAATACTTACAGTTGTGATGAGGAAACACTAGTAGATGTTCGCCGTATGTACTATCACTACAACTTGACGAATAGCTCCAACAAACCAAGCAAGCGTCGTACTTAGTGTTGCTTATAAGAGTACTGAAATCCAATGACCATGTTTGAATGATAATACTATATAGTATATACTCTACTATTTAGCTTATCTATACTTCCTCTACTCAAGTATGTTTTAACCAACTACTGATAATTCATTTTATTTTAGTGCTTTACAGTACAGTTTACTGAGTAATGCACTGCTTGGCAGGCATAGGATTGTACAAGGGACAACACAAACTAACATCATTGATATTTCATAACACTAACCTGATCTTTTTTCAACACTTCAGTAGTCAATCATAAAAACTATAGAGTAGCGACTTTCAGCAATGTTGAAAATATTGCCTCATTGATTGCGACAAAATTATTTGCTACCAAATCTATAGATATCCTAGTAGTCCGTCCAAAAGTTCAACTATTTAATAGTGAATTTTATTCAGGCATTTAGACAGCCGCAAAACAAGCTATAACTGATTCACAGTGTTAAAAGTGATATCTGTCATTCAATAATGAGATAGTATCAAGCTAAACATGTCAACACTGTTTTTAGATTCAGTGGTTACTGTTGGCTGGCAGAACGCCAACCAAGCTTCATATTTTTAGTAGTAGATGATTTGATTGGTTAGTTATTTAATGAAGTTACCATTAGATGTGACATTATACTGGTGACAAGTCCCCTTCAGGACCTGGGAGACCCTATTCTTTGTTATATTTTCCTAAACTTACATTAAGCCACAACTGTAGCATTGTTTTACCAAAAAGATGCTTCTATCATAAGATGTAATAACATCTGTACATATGCAAGTCGGCCTACACTGCAAACATGCAATATATGAGTCCTCATACATGAGCATGTTCAACCCATTCTTCATGGTTGAAATGAATGGAAAGTCTGAGTGTTTGGTTTATTACATGCAGGAGCCCAGAGTGAATGATTAAATTATATATTTGTTCATAGGCGCAAATATAACCAGTCATTTCAGCTAATAATTAAGGAACAATATTATATTTTCAGGTGCCTTGTGTGCTACGTCACTAGTTGAATTAATAATTGTTTATTTAGAATAAAGTCGCAAGAACTGTTGACAGGTATGGATAATTCAATGTCCCTCAAGCTTGTGTATGTTGTCTTATATAGTATCCAGCAACAAATTAACTTATTTGTTCACTAAATACAACAATTTTTAGATAGCCGATTCCAGTGACAGAGATCCTTTTTACAGATATGGTTGAATGACAATATTCTACAGCAAATTTAGTAACCTCACTTTCGATAAAGATACTTTTAAAGAGATATGCTTTAGTTCAGGCAATGTTCACAAATTTTTCTATGCTTGGTTGCTTGTCATGCCTGTTGTTTAACTTGATACAAAGTTCATTTATCAATTTATTGGTTTTTCTTTCATTAAAAAACAAGCAGCACATATGAAAAAAGCAGCAGCAGTTGCTTTACAAATTCTAATAGTCTATAGCATAAATTGTTTGATATTCAATAATTTACAATTTAACTGTTAAAATACTTTCTAGTTTCCAAGATTTGGCAATAAATCCTTTGATCTATTTTGCATTCCATGCTGATTGGCTGGTTCTCACACACGAATTAAGACCAGCATAAATATATAACCATGATGCATTTCGTGCACTAATATAGGTTCACGAGTATAAAAATAAATGATTTTCTAAATTTATTCTTTATTTTGAATTTATATCTACTCAAATTTTTTATTAGCACAAACCCAACCCATGGCGGAAGTTTTGTTTTAAATGCATGCAACAAACTTCTTAGTAGTAGTAAGTAGAATAAATACCACTAATAATTAATACTATTGCTTCATTATAACACTATGCTGTGGCACCATGCGACACATGCAATCAAAAAATTAAGATGTATATAGAGAAATAATGTTTGTTTATTTTTGGTCACATAAACCAAGCAAATTTAATTACATTATAGAATTAGAGCAAACCACATAAAGAAGCAACAAACTTCCACAAGAATAAAATTGTATTAGAAGCGAAATCCTTGTAACACGTAACATTAACTGCTAAATACTATCAGACAAATTCAGCACCATAATCATAATTATATTTTAAAAGGTATCCGAGAACACCAGTTGGTAATCTCCAACAGAATTATGCGTAGATAAACTGTGTGTTTATGATGAGTGAGCGACAAGACACATTCTAGTTGGTAGCTTACAGAAACTAACAAAATATATATAATGAGTTAGATCTAGACCCCTACAGATATATTAAACTTACTAACAATAAAATATAGAATATTATTTCATGATGTCTCTATATTGAAGACAAAAGCTCCTTTATTTGGTGATGTAGAACTTCTTATTAAGTAGATGAATCAGCAGGTTCACGTTAATCTTAGCTCTATCAAATAATGTCATAACAGCCACACCTTCATACTGCAGCTGTAACAGCTCCTACAACATTACAAACATCTTTAACGTTCTAAAACTGTACCAAACTGCTAACTTAGAAGGCTTCAGTGTTTCATCTATACAAAGGAGATGTAGACAACAACTGAGACGCTGTCACACAATCCAGATACGTATATTTTGAGTTTTCATACAAACCTGCAACTTGAGTGTGTGTGTTTCTGATACGGTTAGTACTTTAGCAGTACACTGGAATACAGCAGGATCTACTGTAGTGCTAATCTCAAACTGTACATTTTTGTACCTGTAAGCATATCATAATAACAACACTTGAGTGAAATATACTGCGTAGAATATATAACTGTCACCAATACAAAGATTAATGACACTTAATTTTCAAATGAAATACTTTTACTAAAATGTCAACCATTTATAAAATGATGGCTCTAGTCTCCATCTAGTATGTTTCCTCATACCTTACACCTCACTAACACAGACACATTACACTTAATACTAAACCTTTAACTTCAACCTTCAATATTATTCAAGTATGTGGCAGATGCAATCAGAACCCTAAGGTTGGCAACCCAGCACAGACATAGCCTATTTTCTAGCTACTCAGTTATTTCATGTGTTTCCTTCCCCTGAGTCTAGCAGAGACACTACCTACACTAATACTAAGGTCTGTATAAAACACATGGATCATTCTAACCAACTGACTCATGATAAAAATGCTCTTCAAATTTAAAGAATTAATTTAACAGTATACTAGAAAAGTACAACATAACGATATCATAATATAACACTATAAAATATAATTTAACATATTATTATAACATTATAATATAATAAAATGATATATTAGTATAATATAATAATAATATTACGAATATTACAATGTAATATGGCGGGCTAGACTTACTGATTAGGGCTAATGCCATCAATCTCTAACACAATGCCCCTCTCATGTAACTTAGCAGCTGTGTACTTTATAGTTTGATGTTTTGGTTCTTTCTTGCCTTTCTTTGGCTTCTGGTCCTCCTCTATGGGGGAACTGGTGCTAACATAGCTCGAGCGACTTCTCCTGCCAAGCAAACACAGCATACCAACAGCATAAGGCCATGCAACTTGTACCATACAAGTCATCACTGTTAAACAGGATCAGTCATTTGAAATACTTTATTAAAAACTCTAACCACAAGCAATGCTGACCCAAGTTAGCATCTGATTTGTGTTAGAAGATTATGTTGGAGCAGCGATGGTTGAAGGTATTGACTTCTAGACTACTGAGCAATAAGAAATTAGTTTACAGCTGTATACAAAAGCTTTGAAGTTAGTATCGCCTTGATAAATACAATATGATTCTCCTGAACAAAAAACAGTGGCAAGGATTGAGAAACAATACACCACATAATTAGTGTTACATTTCAGTGACTGGCTACATTAAACTTGAATAATCTGTAAACCGCTGGTCTGAAGAATTAAATAAAAAGTACCCAACCATAACCTGCATTTTACCCATTAGATTCATATAATTGGTTAGCATAAATTATTATTACTGCAGCCAATATACAAACCCAATGTGTAGGCCAAGAGTCAGGGATCGCCTAGCAGCAAAAGCGATGATGCAATATCTTTTGCATACATAATATGAGTGTTCAGGTGTACACACTGATATAAATTATTACAGTTCAGCATATCAAACAGCAAACCCTAATCAATAGAAAACGGCATTTAGTGTTGTTGACATTTGTGTGTACCTTATTATATTTTCCCAAACAATTTAACATCCTATACTAGACATGACGTTTCTCATCTAACGTAGAATAAGAAACCGAAAACAAATGTAAGACATCAACACATTATAGAAACACGTGTTGCTCTATATTTTTTATAAAGAAAAACAATTATCAACAGCAAAGACTGAAGACGTAGAAACTAAGAGACTCTAACATACCGCTTGCCTGCAGCCAGCATGTTGGCCATGCAAGCCTTGACGTAGGTATTGTAATATTCTATCTGAGACTCAAAGAACAATTTCTTCTTCTGAAGATTAGCTTTGGTGTCGGCAAGTTTGCGCAGATCCTGGAGGAAAACGAAGAGTTACATAGAGCTTCTCCAAACTCTCTCTCTCTCACACACACATCATATATTGCTTAGCATAGTAATAAAACAGCGACTGGCAAGATGAGAATACCTGACGACGTGCGGCTCGATATCTACGCTGATTACGAATATCTTGAGCTACCAACTTCACCATAGCTTGATAGTGACTGTCAGAGGATATGAAACCTGTTCCGGAGAGCTTACTCAGGTCTTCTTTCACCTTCACCTTCTTGTCTTTGAGGGGCATTCTGCCAGTCAACAAACTAATATTAGTATCCAGTAAAAGTTAACAATTCTCTAAAATACAAAGCTAATATAAAACATTTAGATAAAAAGTTAATAAAAACATTGCAGTTGAGAAAATAGACACCCCTACTTTCGCTCGCTCTTCTCTTTCACGGACTTAGCCCTGGAGACAGCAGCATCCTTGTCAACAGCTCGGGCGTCCACCTGCTCCTGCAGAGATATCATTGACCTGTGTTGAAGTTCTTGGTCCTCAGAAGTTTCGCGGTCTAACACTTCAGTGAGATTCTCACCCGGCTGACATCGGATAATGTCTATTGTCAACTGTTTAGTGCTGCAATAATAAGTATGACATTCAATTTAATGCAGTTACACAGAAGAGCTGTAAACTAAAAGTTATAGACTTTGTACTGGGCATGCTAGGGATAAGCTGTACCTGACTAAAAGGCTGGCTAAATCTGATTTAGCATCTTCTACCCCTTCATGTTTGCTACTTAAAATCAGGCAAATTTCATCCTCTTTATTCACACCTGTAAAGATAATATTTAAAGTGCTAGTCTCCTAAAAATTATTAATTGTTCAATATTATTCATTCATTATAGTGATACTAACCAAACAATTGACTAAACAAGTTAGTTTCAGCCAGAGCAAGTGTTAACTGAGTTAGCGAAACTACATTCACTGCTGAAGTTATATTTACTTGTTAAACGCAAGTTATAAAGAGAGCAGATGAAAAAATCATTTGCATTACTTTAGCCACACCAGCTGGTTGTTCACTTTCTCAACAATAACACTGCACTGCAAAGATATTGTCACAAATTATGTAATTTTATTGTTGAATAAATGAAAAATATGAACTTTGAAAATATAACAGATCTATATAAACATGCTTCTATATTGCTGTACTTTGTGTAACCAGCTAAGTCACCAGGCATCACACGCTTTGACCTTAACTTTGATTACTGACTTTACATGTACGTTTTACAACAATTTTATTGTGATTATCAGTTATTGTTTTAGTTAACATATAATATAGAACAAATACGTATATACATTTTATGATTGCTGGTTAGCAAATATGCAGAGATAATAGTTAATTCGTCAACTCTTTTTTGTGTCCGTTATATTGTGCTTTGTTTCTGCATTTCGTTATATTGGCTACTACAAATGTAACAAATACTCAATCTGCTTTAAGTATAATGATTTTCAATGATACCATCACAGCTATTAAATATACTTTAGAGCCCAGCGCTGTCCAACAAGCGGCCCCAGGACCGGATGTGACCCCCAGGGCCGGATGTGGCCCTCAGCTTACATTTATGTGGCCCCCAAGGGCATAAAGCTAAAATTATTTTTTTCTGTATTCATGAATTAAAGGAAAAAATCACCTATTAAATGTTTTATTTGTGTACACGCGACAAAACATGCAGCCTGCATTGACTATTGGACTTTATTGTGTAATGATTCATAAGAGTTTGGAATGAAATAATTTGAAAATTACTGGCATTGTGGCCCCCAGCATGAGCTAAAGTTTACAATCTGGCTTTTGCCATAAAATGTTCCCTTTCAGTGGCCCTGGCTCTGAAAAGGTTGGACACCCTTGCTCTAGACTCTAGAGTATAAAATATAACAGTTTATTTAGTGAAAATTCAATTGCAATCAAGGTTTTTTTGCAAGGGAATTAATAAGCAATCTTGTTGTTTATTAAACAATATTTCATGATATGTAACATATCTAAACATGTATAACGTTTGCATAATTACTCAAGCTATAAACTATAAACGAATTGCACAGGTTTCTGTCAGCCTGCAAGCAGTATAAGCAAATTGTAAAATTTAATTTCTTACATAATTATGAATTAAATAATATAAAGCAGGCTGTGATGAACACTGCAGTTGTCACATGTTATAAAACTCAAACAAAGCAAACAGTTTACACACCAAACAAATATTTTTACTATCCCCAGGTAGTTATACCTATTAATATACAAAGCCTACCTGAACCCATAAGCTCTTCAACAGTAGGAGCTGCACTCCCCAAGTCCTCCAACAATTCATGTATAGCATCTAAAGAATCTGGGGCTATCTTTGCCCTATACTCCAGCAACTTGGCGTGAGTATTAATTAAATCATCAGCACTGATGGATATGCGAGGTTTAACAACCAGCGCAGCCTCTGTATACTGGTTAATATTGAAATGTACTTCGGGATCAGGTACATCACAAGCCTTTCGAAAGTATTGTCTAATAAAGTAGTAACAAGAAGCTATGACAGGTTTTTTGTTACAACATATATATATATATATATATATATATATATATATATATATATATATATATATATATATATGTATATACACGATGCATATAAACTGCCCTTACAGCTTTATAAAAAATTATTTCTTACATGAACCCTGGAAAAGCTGAAAAAATGTCATCTTATACTAGAACAACCACTTAGACACAAACTAAGATGGGCACTTGCACTGAGATGGCAACTCTTGGTGAGAAAGTAACAACGCAATGACTTTTGGTTAAACTGGCTGACACATCATAACATACAATCTGAAACGTTAAAATTATAGTGTGAAAACAAGCAATGCCTAACTGCAAGTTCTAAGTGAGTAAGAAAACCAATAGGTTCTAAAAATGTTGGAGTAAGATGATGTGAAAGTGAGAAATCGGAAAGAATATTTCTAACTACTTACTTGAACTTTTCATGGGAACCTTTAATATATGAATTCAGACAGGCAAGATGTTGGCTGTCACCACCTCCAAACTGAAAGCCCATAAGCACAACATAACACATCTATTCACCTTTTCTTCATGCATCAATCTCAGTTCAATTGCAATCGGTTTGATTTGAAGAATTATCTCAAGTGCAAATATTTTGCCAGTATTTTATTGTTTTGCTCTTTCAAAGATGCCTTCTCTTATGTAAATGTAATATAGCAGTAAATTTAGCTCTGTGCACTTGGATTGTCAGTCTTATAGTTGCCAAGGCTACATTCAATAGATGAAAATAAGCTTTTATACCAACTCAAGTAGAGCACAGCTAAGAGTTTTTTTGCTTCAACACCTTAATTATTTCAACACCACTAATGTTTTCAACTGTACATTATACCAACTCACGTCTGCAACAGTTGCAAGCGATAATTTGAAATAATCAGCACAAATGCTGATAGTGCTTGCTCTATTTTATTCCTTACTAGCAACATGTTATTTTCTTGGTAATCATAATGATACAAACTTTTCTATCTCTTAGGTATGTGAGTTGCTAAGACCAGAGCGACCTGGTGTTTTACCAGTCAAAGGTATGATTGACGTGTTTATGATACCTCTACTGATTGCAGTTGAGCTGAGAAACTGATACATGAGAGACTGGTAACTGAACTACTACAACGCTGGACTACATGTACTACAACTATGTGCAAAATACTCTTATGACAACAGATAACTACCCACTAAATTATACTTCTACTGATACAAGTGTGGGTGCATCTAAACTCTAAAGCATGGCTCCTGAAGCATGCAATAAAAGTTTAGCAAATCATAATAATAACAGGCTTATCTTACATCATAAAGAAAGATAAAGTACAGTTGAAGGAGAACTACATACTCATAGGATCAACATACCCCTTTATTTGAGGCAGCAAACTGTAGAATCTTAGCTATAGAACCGAGGTTACGGCGCTGGTCAGGTGTTAGGCCTCCTTTCTCGATATCGATATCTATGATGTCATAAGCATCAGGGGCAGCAATGGTGGAATTTATATATCGATAGTAGAGAAGGTTTCCCACAATCTTTTAACAAATGAAATAAAAAACAATAGACTAGAGAGGTAAACTATTACAACACAGCAATGCAATTCTCTAATAAGTAATACACTGGCCAGCACATAGCTGGCACTCGGCCACAGTTGCATCTAGCTAAGGTAAACAGTGTACTAAGGTGACGGTTACCTTCAGTATGTCCTTCTCTGATGCCTCAGGGAACTTTTGAGTAAGAGATTGGAGCATGACTCTAGAGATGTATCTCATGCCGTAAGGTATGTGGTCTAGAGAAGAGAGAATTAGAGAGAGAAACTTGTCACTCCAAGACCTCAGTTGTTGTATACTCTCCTCCATCAGTTCCTGTATCTCCTTGTGCTTCAACGCCTCTTCATTGGTCACGTCGTACGGTAGCTGACTGCGAGAGCACAACACTCAACTTGTACAACCGCACACTTATCTAAAGCATCTCAAACATTCAAAGGTCTGGCATCCTTTAGATTTGGTCTGAATTTAGGATTTTATCAACACTGATTATAAAACCTGATGTCTATAATAGTTCCAATGCTTTCACTATTTTATTATGACATGTTGATTTCATAACACAACCCAAACTTGTCAACAGTGTGTTTGAACAGATTAGCCTCAGCACCACAATATGCCACACAGTATAACACATAAACTTCACAGTCACGACTATATTCTATGATAACTCAGTACTGGAGAGGTAAGTTCTCAGGAATGCAGTTTCCTATGTTTAGCAACTTAAGCCAAATATGAATGTTAAAAATAGCTATTACATCAATCCACCAACAGTAAAGGAATATAACAGTTTGCTATTATATTAATAAAATTAGCATAGCTTATTATGTCCATATTCTTGAGTATTTATCCAGTGCTGATACATGTTACAGCATTACTTTCTCTCATGAATGCCACATTATGCTCATTATTCATCAATACTGAAAAGCTAAAATTAAACCAACATATGTATAAATAGAACTTTCATGCGTCCTCTGTATTGGAGTCTGAACAGAACAGAACGAGGAAACAGTTTCAAAGTAGAAGAGTTTTGATTCCAAATGTCGCCCTAAGTACAAACCAATAGATGCTTTATCAAGACCAACCTTGGTACACCAGAGTCCGTCTCTTGCTGGTTCACCCAGTTCTTGTACACTTCTGTTGGGTTTGTATTGATTTTGACAGATGTGTCTTCCAACAGAGAAGTTATAAGAGGGTTCAGCATATCTCTGAGGTAACTGTGACCTCTGGCATTCCTATAAAACCAATGAGAATGTGACAGTGTGAATGTGACTACTACTTCAGCGTAACTGCTCAAGTGCAGTAACAGAGAAATTTCAATAGGTTAGGTTATTTAATTGTCATTAGGAATTTTGGTTTGGAGCGCGAGTTGCTGAAACTTCTCTTGCTATATTCCTCATCTAGAACCCAGGCTTTTCTTAATACTTTCAGTACTGCACTTAGTTTCAAATGCAGCAATTTTCAACTCAACTAACACTATTCAGAATAACTATACTGTATAATGCAATAATACAGAGTAATGTCTTGCTAAGTTTAAGGAGCAGCCGTGGTCTAAGGGTTAGAGCACTAGCTTAGTAACCATGAAGTAATGGGTTCGATCCCTGTAAAAGAGCATCCAGTCATAATTGCTCCTGTGTCACATATGAACAAGCCCATAGCTTCCTTTAACAAGGATAGTGATTCTAAACTTGTGTGAGTATTAATATCTTACCAAGTTTCTCAACTCCTTGAAACCGTTTAATTTTGCAATCAACAGCTTTATTTTGCTTTCTCACAGAATATTACCAGATGTATACATTTACAGCACCGGCAGAGAAGCATATGACCCACCTGTGAAAATCCACCACCATCTTGATGGCCAAAGGAGTTCCTGTTACAATGTCAGTCATATTTTCGATAGACTGCATGATCTCTTGTCTGAGAGACGTGGAAAAAAGTTTCAGTAGAAGATATTCATCGCGAGGATTAGATGCATAGTTGTAAAGAGTGAGTATAACAGACTCTATAAACTTAGTGCTTTGCTGTTGAGGCATCTCTAAGATCAGTCTGGCCAGATACTGTGGCTCCACCTGATCATCAAACCAATAAGATGATATGAAAACCAACACAAATTTGGCAGAAAGAAGAAAATAATCTGAACACATTTTGGGATCACCCATAAGTTACTGAAACAATGTGTTATTACTCTAAAGCACCACCAAACTATAAACATTTAAAGATCATAATATGATTGCTAAGAATATATATTCACATATTCAGCTTAATACTTCATGCTGAATTTATTTCGTTTTTTGGGGAAGGAGGATTTTAGCATATTTTTATTGCACTTGTATTGACTAGCTTCTAAGTGTAAATAAACAATGTCAGAAACCATTAACATAAATTAAAAGAGTTATTTGATGAAAACATTGAGAATCACTAGGAGCATATTTAATCATCTTCATCAAGGAACGAGCACAAAAAACAGACAACTTTACTTTCGCAATAATAATGGTACTAGAAATGCATTTGCGTATTTGACAATGTTGGCATTGAAAATTGTGTAAGAATACAGTACTTTTATTAACATTTCAGTAACGCATTGTGTCAGTTAAAGCTGAGAAGGTTTCGTACACACATACAAAGAAAAAAAGATATGGCACTACAACTACTAAGAGCAAATAGAAAGCTACAAATGAGTAAAAAAATTAATTGCACATTATTTATTAAATTATTAATGTGCGGGAGCTCCTAGTATATGAAATGTACCAGAAACTATGCTATAGATGCACCGAAGGTCACACTAATACACTGATTTGGTCATTGTTTGTAACAGCTCGAGTTATATTGAATATAATTGAGTAAAACTACCTGAAGTTGGTAGAAAAGGTGTTCATACGCTTTTCGCCTCTCGTGACTCTCTTTATTTAGACTGTCTAGACCTGCACCGACTGCACAGGCCAACCCCTGCTCTTTCTTGGACAGTTTACCTTCATGTGTGACAACTTCCTATGGTGGAGAAATAGTAGCAATAGTAGTGAGTAGTAGTAGCAGTAGTGAGTAGTGATAGTAGTAGTAGTGAGTAGTAATAGTAGTAGTAGTAGTAGCAGTAGTAGTAGTAGTAGTAGTAGTAGTAGTAGTAGTAGTAGTAGTAGTAGTAGTAGTAGTAGTAGTAGTAGTAGTAGTGGTAGTAGTAGTAGTAGTGAGTAGTAAGTAGTAATAGTAGTGAGTAGTAATAGTAGTGACTAGTAATAGTAGTGAGTAATAGTAGTGAGTAGTAGTAGTAGTGAGTAGTAATAGTAGTGAGTAACAGTAGTGACTAGTAATAGAGGCAATAAGTGACAGTAGCGAGTAGTAATAGTAGTGAGTAGTAATAGTAGTGAGTAGTAATAGGTAGTGAGTAGTAACAGTAGTGAGTAGCAATAGTAGGCAGCAGAAGTTATATGCACCTCTAGCGTTATGCGGTTCTTGACCAGAAGGCCAATTTTAATATCCATGTTACTTGCATCTTTCTCCAACTGTTGGTTATGGCGTATAGCGGCTACGATTTCCTGTCTTTGCTTTTGCACCTCTAAACATAATTGGAGTTACTGTTAAAACAGTTCAGATAATACGAACACATCGATGGTAGTTACATCTGCACAACATATTGTGGGCAGATGCTTAAAAGACCTTAATGAAGGCATTTGTGTATTGCAAGAACAAATTTTATCGAGTATTTTATTTTATACCTGGCATAGATTGCATTTCAAAATAATAAACTTAAAACAAAATAACAATCTAAAACACGGCAATAATTTACGATACTAGTAACATCTGAGCATGTATATATAATATTATGTTAAAATATGTTTTGAAATGGCGTGAGATCAGTTACTACTTACACTTATTATATAGAAGACATACAATGGTTTACAAGTTAGAGATTAAAATATTATGTTAGTGTAATATGACTACCTATTTCCTCAGCATAGTCAGTGTCACTCTGGTCTAGTAAGTGGGCAAACTTTCTCACTACATTCAGGGGAGGGTACTCAGCAAACACTGCAACAACACACGTGACACTATTACTACAAGGAACACAGTCAACTAGTATGAAAGTGCATTGGTGGTTTGAGCCCCGTGTATTTCACAGTTATTCTCTCTTGATAAAGACATGGCAGTCAGATTAGACTTGAGAGGCTAATGTCAATAGCCTTTACTATTCACACCTATAATTATTATATATTATATTTATGTTGTCCTGAATAAATGTATGAATTGCTGTTGGTAATTAAAGTGCTGTCTGACACATGGCAAATAGTAAGACCAAAAGATAAACTGTGTTAAACCACTTAAGCTTAGTGTACACCAAATCTACAACTAAGCTAGACTCCACTTTGCAGTGAGCCATGTAGCAGTCGTAAATGTGCTCCTATACATGTTCTACTGTGAACACTTTTATACATAGCAAACAGTGCAACACCAACAACAACTCAAGGTGTAACCACACTAGAAACCCATAGTGGGTAGAGTAATCACACAACCTTCCACTCAGGCTGTTGCCTTGGATTGAGCATCACCAGAGCTACTGTGAGATGTGGTGAACCCAATTTTCTCTTTGATTACAACTCTGTTAAATTTAGTTGTTTGTTACTGGTGGTTCATAAACGCTGCTTCAATATAATAGTCATAGCTGCCCCATACAAACTCACATAATGAAATTGGAATGCTTCTAGCATGGATTATAACACTTTGCTTAACTTTTATGCTATCTAGTATGAAATATAACATCCAAATCCAAACATAAATACACATTATTATACGAAACTAAATAAAAAAGCAATCCTATGGTATTTTACACCAAGTATTCAGATTGTATTCAGATTTTCAAAAAGGGAGCAGCCGTGGTCAAGGGCTTAAAGCACTTGACTTAGTAATCACTAAGTCATGGGTTCAAACCCCAGTAAAGGCCATTGGTGATGTTAGTGATGATCCAGTCATAATTGCTCCTGTGCCCCATCTGAATAAGTTCTTAGCACAATTTAACAAAAAACCCTTCCATCAGAAGATTTTTAAAGGGATGGCAACTACAAACTTGTGTGAGGTTTTTTATCCAGATTTTTAAATGAAATGAAAATTTACTGGTGTATGAGTTAAGTAAATTTGAGTTCAGCAATACAGGATATATTTTATAAATTATACCGGTTTGAAACTAGTTGGATAAATGAATTTGTGGCTTCATTTGCATCAACTTATGGTTGCAGTTTCATTTGATTGACACTTTGAGAGGGCGAATTTACTTGACATTGTAATCTGGCATCTTATACATTTATCCAGTGCCGAAAATGCGCCCCAGCTAAGGTAGAACATGAGGTAGCTAATGCTACAAACTCCATAGGCCACTACTGTAGAGCCACCAGTATTATAATATGTATTACCAAATGAAAAAAATAAATTAATTAGGAAGAAATTGATATCCTAAAAATTTTCACGTATTCAAAATAAGATAGAATTGAAACTATAGAAAGATAACAATACATACTCAGGGACTGGTAGTCGGAACGAGTCTTTTTCCCTCTCCATGCCGCTTGAATCTTTATAACAGAATCGGACTGATTTGCCAAAAAGTTGAGCCGATTTTTATATGCCTTTCGAGTCAGAAATGATCGAACTGCAGATTGAATCTACAAAACAACTTGATAAAGTATACTGTAATGCAAAAGATAACTCAATACCCATGCAGAGTGAATGTAGCTAGAATCAACGTCATAGAGTACATGATGTTATTCGACAACTACAAGGTGATTATGTCAGATGCTAAACAGTAACACTAATGCTTAAATAGTCACCTTGATTATTGAACCTTCATTAGCTTGAAAGAGCTTTTGTCGAGTTTTGTACGCCTTCTTTTGCTGGACACCTTTGACCCATGCCTGAAATGTATTCAAGTATTTGCTATCTGTATAAATACGAAGATGCAACACCTTCACAACACATGAAGTCACAGATTTAAGAAGAAAAAATAAACAATTTATTAATATGTGCATTTTGAAATTAAGGAAAAAAACTAAAATCGTTAAATTTAATGCAATACCATTTTACGCTAGTGTCAAATGCAACAAGGTTTAACTAACATATATCCCAACAATTTTATATTTCTTATGAGTGAAATAAAAGATAAGCAACACTTTTAACACCAACAAAGTTTCAACAACCAAACAATTAATTCAATAACACACTAGAACGAATTCACTTTGATAACTTAATCCATATTATCAGCATATTGTCATACAATTTTACAAGTTGATGAAAATGAAACCAGTAAAATAGCTCATGCAAATTTACTGGTACAGCCAAATTGGCAAAGTATGTTTCCTCTTACAGCATGCCAAAGCAGGTCCAATAGCATTATCTACTAACTTTAACTATAAATGTCAGGGCAAACTTTCACATGTGCCCAATATGCTTGCTTACTATTCATTGTTACCGTATTCTTCAATAAAATTACAACAGCAGTTAAGCCAGAAAAGAAATAAAAATAGCAAACAGCTAACTTAGAATTGAAGATTTAACTTACTTTTGTTGTTTTTTTGACACATTTCTAGAAAGACAAAATTATATTGTAAGTATTTGATGGAATAAATATCAAGGAAGTATAAAAGCACAATTACCTGAATTTTCAATGCCTGCGGCTCTTGATTTTTCAGATAGTTTAATCTATCAGTGTACTGTTTACGAGCTCTATAACCCTTATATGCAGATTGTAACTTAATGATCTTATCCTCATTTGAGTTAAGGAAAACTTTTCGATCTTCTTCAGCTGTAGACTGACTTATCAGATTCTATAACACCCATATTATTATAGAACACCTATAATATTCTATAACACCTATAATACTATACAACACCCATAATATTATAGAACACACATATGCTATTCTATCACACATATGCTATTCTATAACACATATGCTATTCTATAACACATGATATTCTCTAACACATATGATATTCTATAATATAATGGAGTACTTGAATCTCATCCCAAGTGAGAAGCGATGAGTCAAAGAGCATATCATCAGTGACTTCCCATCGATGTTCACCATTCAGTAAGTTGTAATACATCTCTGTGCCATCAGGCAGTTCCACATTTAGCCACTCGGCGCCCTCCTCCGCTGTGTAACCATTTCAAGATATTTATTCAAAGCTTTACTCTCAACATTTTTCTAATTACCAGTAAAACTCCACCAAAGGTATGTCCTACTTTATTCAAGAGAAAAACATGTTGAACAACTAGTTTAGCATTTTAGAATTTTAGAAGCCTGCTATATATGTAATTGATCTTTACTTTGTCTACAACAGTATTTCAGATAGTATGTTGGCAACTTCATCACATTATTCAGAGACAACCAGAAACTGCACCTAGGCTACATAACATCCAGAAATCAATTTTTAAGGAACTATAGAAGAACTGCATTACACAATATCTACTGCCTGCACCAGCTAACCCCGCCCATTCCTGTCATCAAGTTCAACAGTAACCTGTCCTCTTACACCAATCGCTATACACAAACCATTGTTAGATCTTTCCTTCCTAGCTTCATCCAGCTTCTCCAGGTAGTGCTTGCAGCAGTTCACATTGACATTTTTAACCTTCAGTTCCTGTTCAGTAAGAGCTGAACACAGCTGATCTATAGAGGCCTCAGTCACCGCATTGTTAATAGCTATCACTGCTTTGGCAACTGCAGATTCAAAATAAAAATGTAGGGCTAGCAGAAACTGTATTGCATTGAAAAAACAGTACAAATCCTCTACTAAATACAGGTTTAGACATGTACTTCACTGTGAAACTGTCATCTTATATTTTAAATTGATAAATGTAGTCAGGATTGCATTAAATTTCAACGCGAAGTTACATAAAAAATATTACCTTTATGAAAAATGAGAAACACTGATTTGTAAGCTGATAAAGTGAGTTACTCTATAAGCGTTGGCCAAACATAACTAACCTAGGATTCCGTGTGCTGCCTGGGCGTCAGCTAAATTTATTGCAGACTGAATCTCATTCCACCTTAGTGATTGGCCCTAAAATGGAGTATCGTATTAACCCGTAGTTGTTTTAGAGTCAACATTAATAAAGTATTTTCCAAGCAGAATGGCATATGCAACGTACTTCAGGGTGGCTATTTTTCAATTTGGCAAGACAGTTATAGTAGAGAACAGCTAGCTCTGGGAAGACATTTTCAAACTGCAAAGCCTCATTTGTCAGAAGGACAAACAGGTCTTCTGCTTTGGCATTAGATAAGACATCATTGATCTCCTCCACAAGTCTAAGCCCTGGAAATCAGAAAACATACTGTAGATGCTGTGCATTCCAGTTATTTTGTTTGCCAATTCTAGCAAGATACAACCACTAGATGTCAAGCATCTACTCATTTTTCCCAGGTTTTTGTAGACTGCTCCCAGCTGATCTATTTCTGTTATTGAACTAGGATATATTCTATACATGTCTATTAAAACTATTCCACAAAAGCTATTGCAAAACAGCTGGGAAAATACTAACAATATCAAAATCAATAAAAGAAAAGATTGAGAGACTGCAGTTTCAATCTTCTCCAAGGTAGACAACATACCAAGCAATAAAGACAATACAAAAAGCAATACAAATACTTGTTCTCATTTATTTTTCATTTTAACAGAGCCCTTTAAGTTTGTAGGACATAAAGTTAGACTTACGAGTCTGCTCGGTTTTCACATTATCATTGGCCACATCAATAAGCTCCTGCAACTCGGAATGAGTGAGTAGGGTGTTGGTCATCTGTAATGAATAATGTGACAATACAGCAAGCCCATGTCACTAAACATTAGCTTATGCTATACATTATGTCTACATTTTAATGACCCTCTAATGATACTAAATCTGAATCCAATTTCTTAGATTATTTCGAGTTGTGAAAAATCTTCATAATTACATAAAAAAACCAATTGGGGCTGCTCAGAAGAGTGCAGTCAGTCAACTAAAAACAGTAAAATTGTAGAGGACAATTTATATTGTATTCATTAACTTATGGTTGGCCAGGTCATGGCAATTTGTATTAGTAAAGAGATATTTAAAGACAAGTGTTGTGGCCTATTCAACAATTCAATCTAAATAGTGCTTATTGAATGGTCTGATAGTTCAGGGTGACCGAGCCAATTTAATTAAAGTTTCAATATAAACTAATCGAACCAGGTATCAGCTTAAGAGGTGACTAGGTTTGAATATTTTCAGTCAGCAACAACTAGAGATAATAAACATGAAAAACCAATGCACTTAAACTCACGCTAGTTTATAGTCGCTATCCCTGTGAGAAACCCCTGATAGAAAGGGTTTTTGTTAAAGCGGGCTAAGGACTTATTTACACCAGACACAGGAGCAATTATGATTGGATGTTCTTCCTAACATCACCAATGGTCTTTGTCGGGGTTCGAACCCATAACTTTGTGCTTACTACGCAAACGCTCTAATCTCTAGACGACAGCTGCTCCAAATACACTTAAACAAGCTTATTTTAATTAAAATTTCCCTTAACAAAACTTGCAGCATACTTGAGTATTATATTATAGTAGAACTTGTCAAAGATAGACAAATTTTGTGCAATCTTTCTGATCTTCATGAGACTATTTTTAATAGTTGATTTATGCCTTTTTTCCTAATCTAGTTAATAAGTTTAAAAATAAATAAAAATATAAGTATGTAAAACAATTATAATTTTGTGTTAGTAACTATTAATAGATAATATATTTATAACCACCAATTGCCCGGCAGTTGATGAAGGTGACTAGATACCTATCGCTCTCTGGTGATAAATGAAATTCGACAGATGGCTGACATTGGATGGTTGCTATGAGCATTGTTGTTCTGTAGAGGTGGTATTTGATTAGAAGCACACGCACAGTGACTACGTAACATATAGTGTAAAGATTAACAATATTCTTTATATAAACAAGACAGCTACAAAAGAAAGCTTACCTCTTGCTTGTTTTGGAGAGCTGATGCCATATCCTGTTGATAGACTGCAATGTTTTCAGCCTCTACAGCCATTATATGTACATCTTCTTCATTGAGACAAGCAAGCAGCTCTTCTGTAGATGAAGCTATTGCTTTGTTTACCTTAGCAACCGCTGTAAGCACCTTCACACCACCATGAACTTCTGCATACACCAGATCCTCCTGTAGACACACAAGTCATGAGATGTGGCAGGCTGGTTTATCACTTTATAAATTATAACCGGTGAATAGTGTCACAAATTAAATCATCTATCTTTCTCTATTATAGAGTATTACAGTAAAATAATAACCCCTCCACCATCATATAATCTCGTAGTACCGCAGTAAGGGTATAATATAGACCCACCCTTTACTCTCAGGATATAACATAGACCTACCCCTTTATCCTCTCTTATTACAGCAAATTCTTCAAAGTAGAGATCCGATGCAAAGTTGAGAACTGGTGGATATTTAGCCTTAGGATCATATAATGCTTCAAACAATGCATCTCTGTTTCTTGAATTTAAGGCTTTATTTATTTTATCCACAGATATGTTCTCTAAAGTAGGAATAACATGAGAAACAAAATTAAACTAAGGTGCAAGCAGGAATCGGGTGAAAAACAAATGATTTACTGAAAGCTTACTTATTTAAATGTAGGTTAGTAAAACAGTTGGCAAGTTTTATTAAAATATATCAACACTAATAAAACAATTACCATTGCTGGAGTCAAAGTAAAAATTATAAAAAAACTCGTTACTTTACATAGTTACATTTGATATATATATAATAAATATTAAAAAGGCATGAAATTATGCTCAAAAGAAATGATCAAGTTATGAATCGTTTTACTAACTTCAAAGCTGTAGAAGCAAGAAAAAGATAACAACAAGAGTTGTCAAAATATTAGTATCAACACAGTTTCATAAATTTTACCATTTACTTTACACTTCTAAGTTAAACATGCTTCTGGCAAATCTTTACTAAATTATTTGCCAAATCAACATTTTAAAAGCGTTACTGGCCACTTTACAAAACCTGTGAATATATTAATACACTAACATGAGAAAATAATCTTCATAGTACTCCAATACAATAGAATGAAATATACTTTATGTTCAGCAAACTCTCAGCATCCAAAGAATATTCTAGAAAATTACAACTCAATTCACTTACTTTGATACTCAAAGTCGCAATCCATATTCACTGAATTTATTGTGTCTTGAATGTCTTGCTTGCTTAACTTTGAAAAACCCTCATCGCCCTGTAATGAAAATATAACACTATTAGCCTTAGAGTTTTACTATTATGATTTATAAGTATAATTTGTGAAAGTAAGTGTTTCTAATTTATATACGGTTCAGTGCAATTCGATCAGCAAGTTTGTAAAATTGAATTTAATAAGCAAATAATACACGTGTTACAAAACTTTCATTGAAAATGTGGAAATATCTATAATAAAAACCTGTTCCTTTTCGTGTAACTTGAGTAGTGCATCCAAGTAGGACTCGAGGTTGTCTAAATTTATGTTCAACAACTTGAGATGAGATGAAGTCAGGGAGCTCTTTAGCTTTGACAGACTTCTTTCCAAGAGAGCATTGTCAACTTCTCTCAGTGTTTGTTCCACTAAATAAAAGAATTGGAGTGTTGAAATTTGCATTGAGTTCTACGCTTTGAGTTGGAAGAAAATTTGCAATTTGATTGAGTAGCTAAGGAACAACAAATTTAATAACTACGTGTGCTTGTGTGCATTCGTGGGCTTGTCTGCGTGAGGGTCAGCACATTATGTATGTGTACTTACAGTTAGTTACAGAAATCTCTGCTTGTATTTCCGCTTGCGTTAGAATCACATCATAGATATCTTTCTCTTCTGTTTTCACACTAACAGTACCCTGTAAAATACACCAACAATTCAGGAGCTTCCAGCAGAACCGCAATGTAGTCTCCTCAACAGTAATTCTTAATAATGCGACATTGTTGAAGCATATTGTAACTAAATAAATTGATATAATTGAAAACATTAACATTATATTTCATAGATTAGCATTTCAAAAATACAGAGGTGTACACATTAATAAAGTAATGATAGAAAGCTCAACCTAAATGCATAGAATGCATTATAGGCTCAGAGAAGAAGTAAATCATAAAAGAAAAATTTCCCAGCCATTTTGGGAGTTTCTTTTTATTATTTTTAAATAAGTAATGAGAGATTGAGAAAAGCTAAACAAAAATTTCCCAAGGAATTTGTTCAACAAAATTAAAGAGTAGGTGAGAGCACAGCCAGCCAGCCACCTGTAGTTTAAGAAAATTAATGAAGAGTAACAGAATCATGGGGTCTAGTGTAGATTAGAAGAGATGGCTATACACTATACAGAATATCACCTCTCACACCAAAGAACACAGAGCAATAAAATATCACTAATTCAGTGACTCACAGCTCAGATATTAGAAGATCAGTTTAATTTTAATTCAACATATCTCAGTCACACCCACTGATATAATGAATCAATATGTGGGAATACACTGATAAGAGTCACCATATTGATAAATTATCAGAAAGCCTACCTGCTCACAACTTTTGGGCTAGAAAGGTGAATAATTAAAGGGTTTTATATGTTGAACAATTTAGGAAGCAATATGGCTTTATAGTATCTCTGGTGCTAAAATAAATCAAGTTTAGCTAAAATTGTATTAATCATAGTCCTGAAAGCAAGCTGCCAAAACTCATTGAATTGAACATACCAGCATCAAAGGCCACTCATTTTAACATATACAAAATTACAAAACGAGCCTATCTGCAGGTTCATTAAAAAACTAAAATACAGAGGTCAAATGACAGTGCAAGACATGAGAAAATACAGAAGGTGAGATTAATATTACAGTGGGATTAGCATAGAGTATTATAACCTACTTCTGCGGTGCTGGAATCTGTCCCTTTCATCTTTTTAGCAGAGCGAAGGGCCTCGTGATAAGCAGATATGAAATTATCATCTAATTTGGTGAGGAGAGCCATGGGGTTACTCAGAGCATGGAATGTCCCCTTAAATAAGATACATTCAGAGTGAAGCAGGTTTATTGATTCAGTAATTCACAAATATCTCTAGAACTTGGAGAGCTGCTTGAACACCCATCAGTGCTGATGAGGGGACAAATCCTGAAACACTGATATATATGTATATGTAGGACTATATAGTAACAGTCCTATTATAGCAACACTAATCGGCACAGCAAAAAATTACCTGCTGATCATCCTTATCAAGGGCGTCATTGATGGCAATAACGGCAGCGTGTAAAGCTGCCTCATCCACTGGCATTTCATTAGCTAAAATACCGCCGATTTTACCAAAAGCTGGCATTTGTATTCCGTATTTATCTAGTTCTGCTCTCATAGCACTGATCTCTTCCTCTACAAGAGATACACCAGGCTGTTTATATAGGATAACAAGATATTAGATGAGAGAGATTAAGAAGTCACCATCCCACTACATTGACAGAGATAGAAACATATTTCTAGTGGGAAACAAGCATAGGTCTACACCTGTTGCAGTATTAATAAAGACTGTACAAAAGTTGATTAGAGCTGATCAATGAGAGAGAAACTATTGCTTAGTGAACCTGAAGTAAGACTCAGATAGTCTAATTAGTACCACAGACAAGGTATTCAACAGGAAGGGCAGTATCACAGGAGATGATGTCATAAGATGGGTGGGGATAAACATAATCCATAAGCATGTGACTTGAGATCAAATATCCTCTCTTGTAGTCATTTCTTACACAGTGATAACATGTACACAGGGAATCAGGATAATATCTGTCCCTGGGTCTGACTCAACAATCTATCTAGAAGTTGCAGCGAATTGCTATGCAAAGAACCTGCAGCTGCATGTAATTCATTTCTACAACTTTTGGTTACCCCGGTAACGTGAAGATACTCTTTTCAGCATTTTAAGACTCAAGACTGACTCGTTGCCACCAATGAAATATATTATATTATTGAAACTTTCTGCTGCTGCTACAGTGAACAAACAACACTGGCAATATCACCAGAGCTGTTCTTTCTCTAGCTACTTAGCTCTGCACTTCTACTACTCATGTCCTCATCAACAAATAACATTAATGAATGGTAATAGGCTTTAGATGTCATGTGACCACTGCTAGACTCCCTGATTATAACATAGCCAAGACTTTGTTATACTATTTTACTAAACTGTATTCCCTGTACAATTTTGAGAAGGTTGATGTGCCATTATACACTGAGCATTGATGATTGGAAGTTATCACAACTATTAAACAGCCAATATCTAAGCATGAGCTCCAACTCTTAAACTAACCTGCCTGCTTTAGTCACTAGAAATTGATCGTGGCTGTTGATGGATATAGTAATGTAACCTATTAAGGTTATTATTATTATTATTTTAAATAATTCAATACAAGAAACCAGGATGGAAACTTCTAGTCTGGCACAGATAAACGAGATATTCACCTGCTCTGACACAGGTGAATAGTGAATGCAGCCATTTACCTGGTTTAAGAATCTCAACAGCTTTGTACAGACATTTAAATGAAGTATAAGGTTTTTAACTTAAAATGCAAGCATAATAACTAACTTAAGGTAATGTCATTTAACAATATTTTTCAGACAAGATAACCCGTTACACACTTGAAAAACTTTTTAAAAAATTGTTGAGAACTTTATGCTTGATTTTAGCTATGAAATGTAGTACGAAGCCTTCATTATCATCAGGCAGAATGAGAAGATGAATCCCACCTGAGAACTGTGCTGTGCCCACCAGGTCCATAATCAAAGGGGCTTTACCGAGTTTATGAAGGAAAAGGCTGAGAGCATGAATGCAGTAGATCAGTTTAGGCATATTTTTCCTGTCGTAAACATCTGAAGTATCAGGGTAAAATATCTAAAACAAAAATGTCATAATCAAAGTAGCAGCCATCATATAGAATACTGGGGCTAGTAGCATCTTATACTGGCAGTTACTATGTGTAGCAAGTATACAGCATATGTATTGGTATATATACATCTGAACCTAACACATTGCAGATGAGCTTTTGAACTGCTTGCACAAGAGAAGTTGTCCCACACCCCCAATAACATAACTAAGGATGCTTTTAGCCCGTGAGCTCCCATCAGTCACTACAGCAGCTGCAGCTACTAACTGATAGTAAACATGTGGTGTGTAGGTGTTGCTCTCTATTTCAGTGTAAGGTTGTATTGAGCTTCTAAAACTAGAAAGTCTCATTGTGAAATACTCTCGAAATGCACCATTTTCAACATTCAGCCAATAATAAAGGTGTTTAAAAATAATATTTTTCCTCTCTAATGCTAAATACAGCTAAATAACTTGACATTCATTTCCAACAAATCATTACTCACACTAGGAACAATGTTATTGTGATGAAACAGTGCCCCAAGCATATCATTAATTGCAAAATTCACATTTATTGTTCTGATAAAATACAGCCTGGGGAGAATATTGTAAAGACACAATTGAATGATCTCACGGCGTTTCCTTTACAACTATTAACTCTGAAGATCTGCTTTATACCCTGAAAGACAGAGAATGTTTCCATGAACTCATGGACAAACCATTTCTTCAGGAAAAGTAAGCAATAACACAGGTTTGATAAACAGTGAAGACATCCTTAACTTCAAACAGGGATTTACACCCAATATATAATTATAAATATTGAATATCCGAACAACTGAAGGGGGAGTAATACACACACCTATATCCATAGAACAAGCTGGTGGGCTACTAGTGATGATTTATAATTAAAATTCCACTGTGTATCAAATAGATGCAGCAACAGACTGCATTATGAATTGCCCTGTCAACTCAGTTGTATTTAATCAGGCTGTGACTTGATACCAGCCAGGCCTTTTAAATGTCAGTAACATAAAAACTAAATAGCAGCCTATACAGAGCTGCTGAGAACAGCAAATTCTACATTTGTAATTTATATTCAGTGTGGATACAAATGAATAAACAGTGCTAGAATAACAGGACTAATTAGGGTGTCACCTTCAACCTCCAGATACCACCCTCCAGTACATATCATATGGGGGCCAACTGCTTGACAGAAATAGTCTAGACTCTAGGATGCTGGACTTACAGAGGCTTATATTGCAGACAATTCAAGAGTTACTATTATACAGATATATACAGGTATAGACATACAACAGGGAATACCTAAAAAGATCCCTGTTAAAATATTCTACGAAAAAATGTAGTAATAGTTAGTGGTGAGTGGCTAGCAACTGATGAGTCACTAATCAGTAAGGAGCAACTAGTAGGTGGTGATTAATTAGTGAGTAGGGAGTCAGTAGAGGTGACAAGTTACTAATCAGTAATGAGTAAGTAGCTAGCACAGAGCTAGTAACATTTGAGAGAAGAATGTACATGAACATACATTACATACAGTTGGCAGGATGTAGAGAAACGTCATACTTACAGAGGGTAGACCCGCATTTTCACAAGCTCCAAAGAACTGAACGACATTGTCGGTGTGTCTGTAGTGGAGACCAGATTGCTACGCAAAAATAAACACAAAATCTGATACATTGTGATAATTGTATTGCAACTGCAAGTCTTACATGCATTCACATCAAGCTACATTGGAAACTTTACACCTGCAAGAAATCTCAGACTCCTATTTCACATATTTGATAGTTAACACAACACTACAATATTGGGCTTTTACTATTAAAGCTTGTAACATCACAACACAGTATCACAACACAGTATCACATCACAGTGTTGTCACAACACACGGTGGTAACACACCTCACAGTCGTAAGTAGTAACACCACACAGTAGTAACACCACACAGTGGTAAGTGGTAACACAACAAGTGGATATTAATCTCCTTAGGGGGTTATTGATCTCTGTTGGTCTAGTCACAGTAGTGGTGTATGATTGGAAGTAGTAAATAGTAATAAATGAGTGGTAGAGAAATGCCAAGCTGATTTTCTGTTTACTTTGTCAATTTACCAGCATCACCTTTACATACCAGCTGAGGCAAATACCTATTTTAACACGGTTGCTGCTGCTGAACAGTGAAATAGCTATTCCAGTAACAATTCTCTGCCCATTCAAGCAGATTGAGATTTAAACACCTCTCACCCACTCGCTAGCTTCACTTAGTTTAGAATTTAGATGGCTGTAAGCTAGTGGCCATGTTGACTGACTAGGAATGCATGTGGGTGCAGTACCCTCACTACTACCGGACCTTCTTGCCAGAAGTGGGGCAGAACTAAATACAAGCTGCTACTCACCTTAAACCTAGTCAGCTCTTTGTCATAGATGCGTTTCCATGGCACCACTTTCGGTGCAAAGAAATGCCCTAGTTTAGCTAGTAGAACACCGTTCTGTAAATTCTCTTCTAGCTCTGTGGTTGCAGGAAGCTCTTCATCAATACAAGCTTCTATCCATCTAAAACAACATATATTCTAACTATCAACAGCAGACACAAAGTTCAGAGTAGGTGGTGTATGTGTTGGTAGTATGCAGCCATACTGTGGGTACAACCTTAGTGATGGTGTAATATTAGAATAGTAATACTGTGAGGGTAGTTATATCCGTAGTAATGTAATTGTGGTGTAAAAGTAATATTGTGGGTGTAGTTATTACTGTGAATGTAGTGATGCTGTTGTGTAATGAATTTGTAAGTGTAGTAATACAGTATCATAGGTTTATGAAAACCAACATTAACACACTGTATGTTTTTCTCATTCACTAACTACATCTTCATAACATTTGCACAGCAACAAGCCCATTTCTTTACAAGACTCCTGTAAACCTAATTGACCTCCATTCTTGTGGAATGCACAGACACTTGCTAGCAAGAAAACTTTTATGTTAGAAACATACCATCTCAACTTGTTTTTATCCCCATTCTATTTTTGTGACGCTAATTTCACTAATTAAATTAAAAAATCATGCTTGCAGACATGTCTTAAAGCAGAAGAACTTCACAAGAGGATGGTATTGAAAGTAAATGCAGCCAAACAACATCGGATATGAATACAGTTATCATGGCAAGAGATAGGAATTTAGAATAAAATGCTGGATGGGAAACATTTAAAGAGCAGAGGGAGATGTTAAAAAGCAAAGTGTCCATATATTTAGAGAACAACAGCAGTGACATATGGAGCAGAAACTCGAATGAAAATATAAATAGCAGCTAGGCTGTTACTCAGACTGGTGAAAGGAATGTACTACATATGAGGATAGGGAAACAAAAATGAGTAAAATCTAAAAAAAACAGAGAATGTAGAAAAAATAAAAATGTAGGTGGGCGAGATATGTCAATAAAATTTTACAAATAATGACAAACCACCAGAGTCACTTACTTTTTGGCCTCCTCAAGATGACAAAGGTATTCATATGCCATGTTTTGTTTCCTTTTCTGATCCATTTCATCAGCAGTCATGTGACCATCAGTGACATCACCAGACTCCAAATCGTCTATGGCTACCAAACAGAAGGTAGAAAACAGATGAAAGGGAGAAATATTTTCTTACAAAGCATGAAACATTTCGGTTGAAGATTCATGTAAAAAATATGACAATGTTTGTGTCAAGTGCCTATTTGTTTTATCAACACATACAGCAAATTATAATAGATTGCAGTGGCAGCATACAAGCAGAAGTCTTGCTGTGAGAAAATAAATAGTTCCACATGACAGAGTCAGGCAGCTTCAATTCCATGGGGAGAAATTTTACACACAAGGCAGATATACCAGGTTGGAATTGCAAGTAACATATAGGACTGTATAAAGACAATGCAGTTGAAACAGCAACGCTAGATAACATTATATACATTACTGCCTTGTAGCTTTAGTCATTTTTTATTATGTGCAACTTTAGCAATTTTGGCAGTGTTTTATTTTTTATATTTAATCTAATACTAAATGTGTGTCTCTTCTTGGCTTGGTGTGTCAGTTGACTAAGCCAATTTTGAAACAGAACAGAAAGCTTTCTGGAACTGCCAAGAATTGCAGCTAATTCACCATCACCCTTGTTACCTACTTTCTCAATAACTCTACTGCTTCTACCAGCTCACCCCTAATAGGCGACTTGCCAGGCATAAAACTTTTCTGATGCATCCAAAAACCTATTATTCACCAACCAACAGACAACAAGCATTTAATTATTCCTCAACAAATATTTCATTAATGCATCATGAGTAGCACAGAAATATTTAAACATTACTTCATATTAATCAAAAGTCATATTACAATGGTGAATACAGTGCAAAAAGTTATTACAAAAAGTACGATGATAAAAGGTTAACCTTACAGGCCAAAGTGAAATTCAATGAAACAAAATACCTACACCCATAGCTGGCCCGAAAACTTGGTTTAAACCATGAAGAGTCAAAAGAAGCGGTGGAGCTTACAGAGGAGCTGCGAGACCTAAATCCAGGAATATTGGTATGGTTTAGTAGGCTTTGATTACCGTTAGATGACTGGCGCCCTAAACTGTTATAACTACTACATGTTTGTCTCGACAGACTGCCTGTAGTTGATTGTCTCATCATTCGAGTTGTGAGTGAAGCATGTCTGGTTCGATATGCAGTCCGGGCTAACCGAGAATAGTCCGTACCAAATACATCTTCCTCGTCCCTCGAGAACATTTGACGCAACATAATATCGTTGAAGGAATTGTCATTTGAGTAGATAGCTGAACAGAGCCTTGCCGAAAAACTGTGTAGGGCAGAGCCACACTTGAAGACAGCAACTGCAGCTAAAGGCAGCCTCAAGAAAAATGAAATTGTGATGTGGCTGATTGCAGTGCCTGCCAGAGACTGAAGGTCATCTCTAATGTAAACCCACAGGAAAAACAAGAAGATTAAATCAAAATACCTACAGCTGATGTCACTAGAGGTTTGCCATTATTGTTTATATAACATCATTAGAACAGCATACTGAGGCATTGCTCTTCATACCTCAGATCAAATCTCTAGAGAGAAGGAACTATCAGCATACAATGTTAGTAGAAGCAGCATGGAATTACTATGATCAAAACTAACCCCAACAATTTATAACTATTATACTCATTACCCATTCTTCTCATATTCCTGTATTGGTGTAGGGAGAAACAATTCAATATCAATAGTCCCGGCAGTACACTAATACTAGCAGTAAATCAAATCTTTACATTTGATATTGCCTTCCTATAAATTGCCTCAGTTCATCTGCGATATTCATAAAGATTCAAGGTAAGAAAATAATGAGCCAGTTCAATAAAATGTAGTAATTTACACAATTTACATTTAATTAAACTTTGCTTCCAGTTCCACGAAGTAACACAAGTCACACACTCAATAAATCATATGGTTAGTGAACACTGCCTAAAGTTTACTGCAAAGCTGATAACATGCATACCTTCGAAGCACATAGCAACTGAAATACATTGTTTTCTCCAACAGTATCGCCATCTAAAACTTTCGCTAATACTACCGTTTTTCTTCAAGGCAAAGCTACCACCGTCCATTTTACAAATGAATAAAACAAACTTCCGATACTCTCTCTGGTCAACTGCACCAGTACAGCAATAGACTTTTGTTAATATTTGTATACTGTTTATTTTTATTAATTTCGTTTATTGTTGAGAGTAACCATCCCAAGATGCGTGATCTAATGAGTTAGCTACTTTCTTCATACATGCGGTATATCACTGCATTACATTGCTTGCAGATGTTATTGTTCTCTTTCAATGCGCTAATGAATATTTTGAGTCAATCCAAATAACCCAACAGTTCTGCTATTCACAAAAATCAAGAGATAACAAAAGTTTTCAAACATTACTTTGCAGTAGTTCAAAATAAGGCTGGTATGTTTATGGTGAAATAAGTACACATTACTCAAACCTTCAGACAAATATTTCATCACTTGATATTTAAAATTATTCAATATAGAAGAGAATGGATAGGCTTAGTAGAAATGTGACAATGCACAGAATATGCTAGAATATGCCTAATACTCAATGGACAGCTGTGGATTTCTATGTGGAGACCATCTAAGGCTTGGAGATCCAGAATTTTGCTTAGTTTGAGTTTATAACTTTTGGTTTGGGGTTGCACTTTACAAGTACAGTATAAAACATCTTATGCTACAAATGCATGGTAGACTGACAATATTAACAAAACTGCAACTCCGCAGTATTTCACAATTAAAACACCAACAATCCAGTATACGAAATTAATAACCATGTCATAGGGTATATATAATGTATATTATGTTGGTTATATGCATATTGTGAGATTAGTGAGTACACTGTAGGTGTCCAGTGTGGAGTATCAAACAGTTCACTATGCAGAGATGTTTCAAATAATATTTCACTACCAGTCTGACGGCTAAAAAGCAGGAGATTTCATGTGACATCTACTAACAATAGAAGTATTCACTGATCAGGAGGCCATAAATAGAGATACAGATTCTAATCAGGGAGATCTGCTCCTGTATCCCACTAAGGATCTGCCAATCAGTTTGAATTATGATGATAACTGAGGAGGGGGATTAGTAGGTAGGAGCTGAGGGAGTGTGTAGTAAAGTGTAGTGTAGACTGTAGTGTGTAGTCAATTGTGAATACTAACAGGAAGTAAGTTAGCTACCAATACGCACCTCACAAGCAAATATGTGAACCTAACTGATATTGCAAGAAATCTGACCTCAATATCACTCCAATGTGAATAAATCTTTTTGTTTGTTAATCTTCAACACAATATGATAAAAATTATTACTGCAACTAACCAGCTGGTGATAGTAAGCTTTATACTAGTCTAATATTATCCCCACTGATAGTGTTTGAAGCTTCAGCTGGCCAAGGCAAAAACAATGGGGTTTCAACAGAGTAAAGCCAATGGTTCATCTTATACCTCATTATTAGAGACACCACCTTTAGAGAACATGTAACATGTACATTGCAGCTTGCATACTTCTCATTCTCTTTGGGTACTTTCACAGTTAATGACAATTGAAACTCTTTGTGAGATTTATTATCCTCAGTGAACACAAGGTTTGGTTATGCTGGCATAACAACCTAAAAGCTTTAGCTGCAACTTAACTTAATAAAAACAGGTTTAGTACAAGTTTAGTAAATTAAAATTTAACTGGATTAATTATACTAGAGTATAAAAAATAAGAACCTACTTTCCCCATTACTGCCATTAGCCACTTCTACAAGTTCCTCCATTTGCTCAGCTTCTCCCACACTCATCCTTTACTTTCAACTAGCAGGTAAAAAGCATGAAATCAGGAAGTTCTTTCAGTGTCCATTAACTACTGCAGTGACTAAAATTTATTCCCCAGCTTTTATCTGTAAAGTTGAATACTGAAATGGGAAAAAGTCTGTGTTATCAGCCAATAAAATAAACAATAGAAAACAATGCAGTACAAAACCCTCTTAGTGCATTGCTGGTATCATTAGCATTGATTTAATGTGTTAGATAGAATCTGCACTGATAACTATTTTGATGCTTAGCAGTCTTCCATAGAGGAGTATTGTAACTCCAAGCTAACAACCAACTAAACTTGTGCTTGTAACTCAACTCTCTGCTTGCATCGCTGAATCTAAATCACTGAATTTAACTGCATGCATGATAGAGCGTGAATTCCTGACCATGAACACAAAATATTAATAAGGTCAACAGCACACAATGTTCAATAGCAATCAAATCGAGTGATCTAAATACATGCCTCATTCACCCTATGTTTATAAATCAACTCTGATTATTAATTTACAGTTTACTAGATCAACAATCTATTAGGTATATTTATTAGACTAAGGGCCTTAAAATTGTATATAATTGAGTATTGCACAGCATAATATTAACCATGTAGTTCAATAAAAGGTGCTAAAGTACTTGTATATTTTGAGTCATTAGTAAACAACATATAATGCTTCCAAAAAACTCCTTTTAATCAAGATTCTATTGGATTATAATTTAAGCTATCTGGTTTAAATTACTGAATAGTCATAATTTCAATAACACCTTTTACATAGTACTTTTTATATTTATTAACTCTGGATTCAATAATTTTGTGAAGATCATTATCACAAATGCAATTATAATGCTTATCATAGTTTTAATTATTGATGTTGATCAAGTTTTGTATTATCCTTACAATAGATGGTGATAATCATTATGAGCAATCTTCACTTGATAAGCTGAACAAATACTATATAAAGTTATAACTGTAATCACTATTAGCATTAAATCAGTGATTTTATCTGGTTATAGTTATAAATATCCTTTTTGTTATAATTACAGATTACGTTGTCACTATTGCAAGGGTGTCAGGGTAGCATAATTGCGCATAACTCTAAAACTAAAAAAGAGCTTGTGGGTTTGAATTCAAGCTGCGCAACTCATAGCAAAAATCGTTCAGGGCAATTAAGCAAAAACTAAATCTAAAATGGGCCTTATCTACTTACTATCTAGTGCATTTGATTGGCTTTCATGTAGAGGATACACTACTGACTGCTATTAGTAGTAATTTGTTTACTTACTTACTATTATGCATATTATGAGCACTAGTAATATTAATGGTACATTCAAATTATTAATATTATTACCACAATATGATCTTACCATCAACATGAATACCAAATTCAATATGAATATTAACTCCAATGTTATTCATTACTGTGAAAAATGACTAGTATGAATATTAATGTGAGTACCAACACCAACATGAATATTATTATTGATAATAACACAATTATACAAAATACCTACATTCACATTGCTATTTTTATGAGTTTATGCAGTAAGGAATTAACCCTGATAAAAAATACATAAATGAGTAATCTTACTATTGCTACTAGTATTACTATTAGTAAATAATAGTGAAGCTAAATATTATTTATCAACAACTATAAGTTAATAATAAATAATAATTCTATAACCCAATAGGCTGTAACCATTGCTATAGGTATAAACTGGGTCCTTTGTCAAACTCAGTGACAACTTGAAGACATAAGTCATGATCAGTATTACTGTGGTTACGGTATATGATAATCAGTATCAGTATGAGTATCAACATGAGGATTGTAGTGTTGAGTTTACCCAGCTGCCTCTGTGGTGTAGTTGGTTAGCATGCCTGCTTGTGGTCTGTGGTTCAAATCGGTGAAGGCAATTATTTTACAAGGATGACTTTAAGAATAAGTATCACACTGACAGCATCACTAAGACTATAACTATAAGTGTGACTATTACACTCACTATGAGTTGAGTATGACTAGGACACAGTTATTGTTAAAACATAATGTTATGAGCATTTTAATTTGGAAATAAATAATTAGCTTTTTACTTTTTAGTCTCAAGTTTAATTATTTATTATAATGTAATTATAATTATTGCCAGTGCTCTTTACATTTTACAGTAGCTTTGACCTGATTTTAAATCCCTTCTTTTAAATTTATGACCAATGGCAATAGTAACACTAACTAAATTATAACAGTTAACGCAGAGCTTTATATTAATAATCTAAATGCTAATTACGAATTAAAATTAGTAACTTACACTACTGCTAACCTTATACTTATAGCTCTATAGGCCTACTAATAGTAATACTTTACTTGTACTGTAGCTCATGCAAATTATTTTGCAAGAACTAGAAGCAACTCCGGTCTCAAATTTACTCGCACCAACTGAAAGTGAATGCTAACTGTATAGTGCGAGTTTTCTACTCCTTGCAAACATTACAAATACAGTCAACATTATGATTAAGATTATAACATTAATAATAATTATGGCAACACTAGTATTACTATTACTATTAGTATTACAAAATCAAATGTAATAATTATAAAATAATAATATTAGTACCAAGAGTAAGTCTAATACTAATAGTAATACTAATAGTAATAGTTATGGTAGCTTAGTATTGAGCAATACTAATACTCATACTGAGTATTACTAATAGTCAATATTAGTATTACTATTAGTATTAAGTCAGTATTACTATTACTATTAGTAATACTAATAGTAATAGTATTACTCAATACTCAATAGACAATAGCCAATACTATTACTTTAACTTAGCATTACATTTACTATTACTATTATAATTATAGTTACTATAACTATCAATATTAGTAATAGTATTAGTATAAGTAATACTATTGATAATTGAAACCACCATGATCAGATTATGATTATAAAATTAAATATAATTTAAATATTATATTTTAATTAATAATCATTTATACTAATCGTATTTAATTTTACAATATTGAATTTAATACTCACACTGATAATCACTAAGTCTAATCAGCTATATTTAATTTTATTGCTGCGCAATTGGGTTTTTAATGCAATAGTTGAACACTTAAATGTGAGCGTATAGCATTTGGTTAAAACAAATGAATTGTTCGGTAGTAAAATCAAAATGATTTGTTCATTTTGTCTTTTTTACCTTGAACTTTTAAACGCCAATAAATTGAATGATCAATGCAGTACAAAATAATTATTAATATTATAGCGGGCGCCTTTCTTTAAAACTTGTTGGTCTATAGAGTTATCCTTCATTAATTTAATAACATAAGGTGAAATAACTCGAAAAGTTATCAAATGTCTAAATAAGAATACAGTAGTTACCCGAATGGAAATTTATAATTGGAGTTGTCTTAAAATTGATGTAAAATAGCTTCAACATAATTTTGCGACAAATTTCCTAATTATGCAGGTAAATTCAGGTTGTTGGTTCAAGACTGCTCGCCATAGTTGCAAATAAACATTCTGTGCGACAAAAATAGCGTGGTAGTATTATATTTAAGTACCTTCTGGAGACTTGAAAACAAAATGAAAATAAAAATGGTAAGATTAAAAAAGTTAATTGCTCTCATTTTCATTTTTTGTGAGATTATTTTGAATATCATTTAAAGACTTTATCGTTTTATTGTGGATATTAAATGTATCCTCTAAGTTCTAGGTTTTAGGCTTTAAATTTGTATTAAATTAAAATCGAATATCATATCTCTTCCAGTGCAGCTTTTTTCTGTTGTGTTAATACCAAGAGGATGTATTTTTAGAAGAAGCATACGTACTATAACAACGCACACGAATAAAGCAAAACAGTAAAGTAATTCCGCGTGTGCGGTAATTGGAGTATAATACAACACCTCTCTTTCTAAAGCAAACACAACTTCTACGGTTGCGTCTTAACTCAGTACCACCTGTGTCTTGAACAGTGTAAGATCTCTGTGCGCACTGTTGGATAACTACTGCGTCCCTGTTCAAGTCTCTAATTCTCACCCTGTCGCCTCGTTTCAAAGGTGGAAGTGGTGCAACTTTATGCCTAATATCAAAATTCTCTTTCACTTGACTGCGCTTCAACTCTTCTTTTTCCTGAACTGCCAATCAACATATGAGCAGGAGACAAGCCATTTCCCGGAGGAGAAGATCGATAGGCCAACAGTGCAAGGTATGAATCTGCCTCTTTCTTGAGCAAGGACTTGACTGTTTAGACTGCCCTCTCAGCCTCTCCGTTAGCCTGAGGATGCTTTGGTAAACTAGTGACATGGGCAAACTGGTAAGAAGAAACAAACAACTTAAACTCATGGCTGGCGTACTGGGGGCCATTGACTGAAACCAACACATCTGGAACACCATAGCGTGCAAAGATACTCCACATGTGGCTAATAACTTCCCTACTAGTGAGTTCAGCCAACAAAGCAACCTCGACAAACCTAGAATAATAGTCTACTACTAGGAAATACCGACGATTGTGAACAAAGAACAAATCACTACCTAACCTCTCCCAAGGACGCTGAGGAAACTCGGCTACCATCAATGGCTCTACAACAACGTTGGCATGCATTCTGCAGGTGTTGCACTGGCGTACCATGTCAGCAATCTGCTGAGATATACCCGGCCACCAAACATATTGCCTGGCTCGAGCACGACACTTGGTCACCTCTAAATGACCTTGATGAATAGTCCGAAGAATTTCCAATCTCTCAACCTGTAGAAATCAACGATCTTGACTCAAAATAAGGGCAAAGAAGTCTATCCTGATTGGTAAGGCACTCCGACCATAAGGTCTCAACAAACTTAATAACTTGGGCCAAGACTTCATCGGCTCTTTGCAGCTTTGTCAACTGCACGAGCCTCTGACTAGAAGCAAACGACTTATGACTCTCCTTCACGGCCAACTCTACCTCCTCCACAAAAGTCACTTCATCCACACTAGGCGAAGCCTGTGAGCGGAATAATGCATCAGCAAGCACATTATCCTTACCAGCAATGTGTTCAACGACATAAGCAAACCTCATAAACCTCATCCTGAAACGCTAAATGTGAACAGTCAGTTTATCCAGTTCAATTTCATTCAGTAATGGGATCAAAGGCTTGTGATCAGTCTGTATCTTGACTGTGATACCTGTAATGTAATTTCTAGACTTAGTACATGCCCACACAACCCCCATTGCCTCCTGTTCGATGGTTGCATACCTCATCTCAGTATCAGTCAGAGCACGAGAAGCTGCTGCAACCACCCTCTTGGAACCATCCGGCTGAAGTTGCAGCAATACAGCACCAATGCCATTCCGGTACGCATCAGTCTGTATAATGGTCTCAGCCTTCGGGTCATAAGCCGCAAGAACAAAATCTCTCGACAGCTCCTCTTTGATTTGGGCAAAGGCTATAGATTGAGCCTCGCCCCAGAACCAAGGAGACGTTTTACACAACAAATCTCTGAGAGGCTTAGATAGCTCCGCCAATTTAGGGGTAAACTTACTCAACTGATTTGCCATACCCAAAAAGCTACGAACATCTGAGACACTTCCAGGAGTTCTGAAATCCCTAATTCCTTAAACTGCCTCAGGGTTGGCTTGAATGCTTTTATCAGAAATTGAATGCCCCAGAAACTTGATTGAACTTTTAGAAAATTCACACTTGGAACTGTCCATAGTCATTCCTGCATCAGACATGCGTCTGAGGACAGCACGGACTCTAGCATCATGTTCCTCCACAGTATTGCTCCAGACACAAACATCATCCATATGGACAATAACTCCTTCTAGATCACAAAGAACCTGTGACACAACTTTGGCATAGATCTCTGGGCTAGATGACAGCCTAAACAGCAACCTATGATAAGCATACCGACCAAATGGGGTCAAAAATGTAGTAGGGAGTTTATTAGACTTGGACAGGGGTATCTGATAAAACCCAGAGTTTGCATCCAACTTGCTGAAAACTTTCCCATTACCTAATTTAGCGAGACTAAAGTCGACATGGGCCATTGGGTATACCTCCCTCCTGACTACTTTATTCAACTGAGTGTAGTCTACACATATACGAATACGACCACTTGCTTTGGTGACTATGACCATGGGTGAGCACCATCAGTTGGTTCAATAACAGGGAAGATAACTCCTAACTTTACCATTTCATCTAACTCAGCCTTCACCTTACCTAATAATGGATACGGCACAGAACGCGGAACGCAAATAGCATAAGGGGGGAACCGGTGTTTACTTGAATCTCTGCCTCCTGGCTCATTTTACCTAAGCCAGAAAAAAGACTAGGAAACTCATTTCTAAATTTATCAGTACTTTCAGTAACACAATCAAATTGGGTATTACATGATACAAGACCTAAGCCTACACATGCACGTCTACTAAGCAAAACTTTATTGTGAGCTACAACACATAGTCTATCTGCTACTTTGTGCTTGCTTACAGATAGTGTACTGTCAAAATAGCCTAACACTAGTATCTGACTATTACTTGGTCCAAACAATGACTTGTCTGGCTGTTTAAGCTGTACTGACTTACAGAGTTGCTGCGGGATGATGGTAACATCTGCACCGGTATCCAACTTGAATCGCCTAGGCACGAATAGTTGATCTACGACTACAGACTTTGTCCATTCAACGTTAGCATCTCTGTCTGTTATTTCACCCAAAAAGTATTTTCCTTTGTTGCAGGGTTCAACGTTGCTGGTAGGCTGGTCATAATCGTTCTCTTCCACAGATTGTACTGCTCCTTCTTTTGACCTGCACACTCTAGCAAAATGTCCTCGTTTTTGGCATTTGTGACACACAGAATCTTGCGCAGGACATTTTCCAAATCTGTGTGTGTTGTGGCCACATCTAACACATGGATTAGTATCTGCTTGAGCTGAATTAGCTGCTTTACTCTGTTGGGTTGAATGTTTATGTTTACTACTGCTGACTCTTACCGCATCAAGCGATTTCACATCATTGTACAGCTCCTTTACATTTTTGTCCACTTGTTCTGCTTGTCTAGCCATGGCCACGGCTGTTGCTTCAGTTAACTGGCCAATGTCCATCTTTTGCATCTCATGGCTTAGCCCTTGGTCAACTATACCAACAAGTAGTCTATCTCTGATTTGTTCTGACCGCTTAAGCCTAGGGCCACACTGTGCGTATTTTCGCATGCGAACATTTAAACCACAAGTAGCAAAGGTGTCCACTGCATGCGTTGAGAAAACATTCGCATTTGTCGCTCAGCATTCTGAACGCAAGTGCGAATCGTCTCTGTCGTCGTCACCTAATTGGCTGGTAGTTATTTAGCGAGCCCAATTCTTTTATTTTAGTGCTATATTCCAGTTAATTGCGTTTTATTAAAAGCGAATGCGATTTAAAAATGAAAGCTTTATTTATTCCGCATCACTGATGCTACAGTGGACACCTTTGCTACCTGTGGTTTCAATTTTCGCATGCGAAAATACGCGCAGTGTTGCCCTAGGCTAACTCCAAAGTCACATTTGTCTGCCAACTCATTTAAAGCACGAATATAATGTTCTACTGATTTGGCTTGCTGCTGGTCACGCTTGAAGAATTTTGCTCTTTCATAGATGACATATTTCTTGGGTGAGAAGTAGTTCTCAAATCCAGCTAGCACCTCATTGTATTTCTTTTCATTTTCTTCAGAGAGACCTAGGCTGCTAAAGATGCTTTCACTTGTAGGTCCCATACAATACAAGAAACTATTAATTTGTATTTCTTTCGATCCTCTTTATCTAACTTAGAAATCTGTCTATATATATACTCCATCTCTTGGCCCACTCTGCCCATTTCTCTGGCAAAAAGTCAAACTCAGCAGGTACGGATTAAACTTTGCCATAGCAGTAAATCGACAATAATGCCAGAAAAAGAAACCAAGGACAGCAGATGGCACGGATTAAACACGATAAACTTAAAACTTTGTACTGGCCACCATGTTGTGTTAATACTAAGAGGATGTATTTTTAGAAGAAGCATACGTACTATAACAACGCATACGAATAAAACAAAACAGTTAAGTAATTCCGAGTGTGCGGTAATTCGAGTATAATACAACATTTTCGTCGTTATTGTAGATGTAGGATACGTTATATTTGTATGAAGTTGAACGACATAAATATATTTAATTAATGTTCAAAGAACATCCAGCTTACATCATTTTCACTCTACTCTTCAGTTAACTTTCCAAGTTACTGTATTTCTGTCATTTTACTATGGGTATACTATTTTTCATAGTATACACATATATTTAGTTTTTTTCCCGATTTATAGCTAGTGACTATTACTTCTGCTTATTAACACCATGTTCGGTTGTAAATGATTCTACTATAATTTCTGAATTTTTTTAGTATCTATATGGTTTATTATTATTACAATAAACAAACTTATTTTTGCTTAACATCGTCTTCCATATGCTACTCTTTCAATAGAATATGTTATATTATTACCAATGCATTCACCTGTTCTATATTGGAGTCTATAGTAGTAAATTAGAGTATTTCATACATTTTAATATTTAAATAGTTAAATAAATTTATACCTTATTTATTTATAGCTTTCTAATAACACTTGAATAATATTTGTAGTCAATAAACTGGGATAAATTTTCACCCACTAATGAATTGGTGAATTATGGTATGGCAAATCATTTGGTTCTATTAGTTATGACCTATATTTACAAAAGAGCACATGATTGGCTAAGTTATTAAAAAAGGTTTTATGTTTCTGAAATTAAAAGCAAAACTCTAATTTATTATGTTACATGTTTCTAACAAAAATCAAACTTTAAGTAAAAAGCTAGTAGAAACTATGTGCAGGTCTGATAATTATAGCAGGAGCCTATTATTTAGCACTATAATTTGTGGTTTTAAAACTTGGTACCTATGTTAATTCTATTCTATAAATAAAGAATCATCCATGAATGAAAAAAGTAAAACAAAGCAGTATTTATAGCACTAAATATAATTCAAATTTTATCACTTTTTGATTCCAAAAATGACTCAACTCTAAATTATCAACTACTTTTGTAATTGTTACAAATAACACTTTGAATTAAATTAAAATGCTTAAGGTTGTCAAAAGATTTTGGCAATCTAGTTTTTAGAAAGTTTTTTTATGTAGTTTTTTAAATGCGACAGAAACTTTTAATCCTGTGCTAATTTTCATGATTCATTCACTTTAATATATATATATATATTTGGCACATAGTCTGTTGATGAATTCCATTACTACTATAACCTTATACAAACAAAACAGTAGGATGTTGTGTAGGAAGTCAAATTGAGCTCTATCAAACCTCTGTCTGACCACCAGTGCTCGACTTGCACTCCTTTTGTCACACCAAGCTCTGACAGTCATCTTGTGCCATTGCCAATCTTCTCTGTTTTAAATCTCTATTCTAGAAGTTACTTCACATTGTTTATCCCTTAGTATTTATTCTCACTAGAACTTCACTAATTACACCACTCCTATGCTGTTCATATATTCAGTTTTGCCTCAATTTAGATATAAAAAGATGCTTGCATTTGTTTTAATTTTTTACTCTCTATAGCTTTTTGTTGTGAATTTTAAGGCAAAACATAAGCATTGCTCCTTTGTAAGAGTTGCTTTTCTCTGCCAGATGTCTTGTGCATGATAGCCCACATGTTATTTTCATACAAAAGAGTTGGTCCAGTTGGTAATTTATATATAACAAATCGATTTACTTGTTTATATACCATTATCCTGTGCAAATATAATATATTCATATTATTTTTACAAGGTATTTTTTGTACAAATTACATTTAGAAAAAATAAGACTGCGGGCTCAACCTTAATTATAATTAATGTGAACTGACTTTAACCCTTTTCTGTTCATATCCTCTACTACAATTAAAACATCTGTTGTGTAGTACCTATCTTTTTAAATTTTGATATAATTATGCTATCTGTTTAAGCAGATCTTCATTAGATCTTCTGCATATACACTTTTCTTAAATTTCTCTCAAGCAGAATTTGAGTGGGTGGGCTAATAGAACATTCTTTCTGAATTAGAGTCTAGTTTTTTCATCTTGACTATCCTAATTTGTAGCCTTGTAGTGAGTAGTGCAAAGTACAAACACGGGAATCGCCCTCTCCCTACTCTTGGAATACTTAGACTCTTATGTAGCAACCAATTAGCAGCTCCGGAAGATATGCTTCCGATTCACGTGACACTTCCCGGGTTATTAACATTATATCACGTTGTTGTAAGCGGAGGCTTGTAGTAGTAACATGTGTTAGTAGTTGACTCTTGTATAGGATAATTTGATGTGATGTTTGGTTTATGCTTTATTGTGGATAATAAATATAATTACTCGACAGCTACCCTAGTAATTGATAACAGAATAACCAGCTAACTATACGCAAGTAAATAACTCACGCTCAGTAATTGCACAAATTACTACAGTGGTGGCAGCAGTGGGATCTTGCGTATAGCAGTCATGGCAGAAGACGGCACGGAGCTACCCATTCCACTGAATGAAGGTGAGAGAGATAATGTTGATATACCTGTGGAACCAGTGGTGTTAGATGAAGAAGTGAGAATTCTTAGAGAGCATGGTGAAGATAGATACCGGCTGAAGGCGCCCACCTTCACCGGCGAAGAAGCAGTGGAGCAGTTCATCCAAGAATTCCAGGATGTGATGGAGATTGCAGAATGGCCGCCAAGGGTGGCGTTGCTAAAGCTCAGGATGGCGCTGACGGGCAAAGCTAAGCCGTACGGAGCGGGACCTGACATAGACGGAATCTTTGCTTCCCTGCGGGCCTGTTTTGGCATCTCTCCCATAGATGCGCGGGCCCGTCTACAGAGGATGCGGCGTGATCCTCACACGTCACTAGAAGAGCACGCTGCCATGGTATACCCATTAGCGCAGATCGCATTCCGCGATCTGCCTCCGGTACACCGTGAGAGGTATACCTATGATGCCTTCGTGCAGTCCATCAACGACTTGGGGCTCCACCATCAACTCCAAGCGAGGGGAGTCACCACGGTCGAAGATGCACTTGCGGTGGGAGAAGCCTACCTCTTGGCGACTCATATGCACCGCAACCGCGTGGCCTCCCGCCAGGTGACCACGGAGCACTCTACTGCTCACACCGAACTAAACGCGGAACCCTCCGCGGTGGCTAATGTGAACCAGATGTCACTAGCGTCAAAAATCTCACAGATGACTGACATGCTAGATAAACTGGTCACCACATTAGCTTCCCCAAGCCAGGTAGATACTGCCCGTGAGCCTTGCGGGCCGCAGGTACAATCACCAGGCATGGGGCACCACTTCTGCTGGGAATGCGGAAGACCAGGACATTTCCAGAGAAACTGCCCTCGGCTCCCACCAGGGTTAAACTACCCCGGCCCGCAGATGTTCCCACCTCCTGCGGGCCGTCTGTGAATCACCCAGGGAGGCCCGCGCGTCTGTCGCCCCGCTGGGCGCCGCGCGGAGATGCTGTGAAGTGGCGACCCCCGCGGCAAGTAGGCTCAAGCCACTCGCCGCCTGGGTCCTCTACGCCACTCCGGCACCAACACGGAGCCGGCAGACAGTTGACCACAGAGCCTGCGAGGGAAACGGTACAGGCGCCGCAAGGCGTATCGCCCCAACCTCGGCAGCTGGTCAATAGTCGCCGCCGACCGTGGACCCCTCGACCCACAGCGAGGGAGGTGCAACCACGGCACACACAATTGCAGCCGCACGGAAGTAGCTACTTCCTACCAGGGAAGCTAGCCGGCAAGCCTGCCAACTTCCTCCTGGACTCCGGCTGCACCACCAACCTCCTTAGCCGTCAGTTCTTTGACACCCTCAGCGCTAAGGTCAAGGACGGGTTGGCACCATATGAGGGGGATCATGGCACCCTGGCAGACGGGTCGTGCATTCCCTTCTACGGCATTATTGAGCTAACTGGTTACGTCCGTAACCAGGCCATCCAGGAGACGTTTATCGTCGGGCAGCTCAACGAGGATGCTATCCTCGGGATGCCATTCTTACAACGACACGGTTGTCGCATCGATTTCAGTAAATCTGCGATGATCATGGGCGACAAGGAGCTCGCTTGTGTCGATAAGTTTGGTCGTCCTCTAGCGGGAGCAGTGCAGGTAGTACGGAGCTGTACTATACCAGGCCACTCCCGGGCTACCGTCCGCTGCAAGGTAGACGGTGGCCAAACCTCTAAGTTGGGAGTTGTCGAAAGTACGCACTCGAGAGTCCAACTTGCCCGTAGTTTTAGCCGGCTCACGGGGCAAGGAGAGATCTCAGTGCAGTGTGTCAACCCCTTCTCAGAGACAGTAGACCTACCACCCAGATCCATGCTGGGTCGCTTCCATCCTGTCCAGGAGGAAGCCATTGGGCCGTCGTCGGGAGCTACGACGGAAGGTCCTCAGCAGAGCCCGTCTCGAGGGCGGAGGACCGTCCCAACCCACGCCTCCCCTCCTCCAGGGACGCGTGGCTGCACAGGCAACGGGAAGCGCCAGGCTATGGCTAGGTTGCCACATGGGTACAGTGAGGCGTTCAGCCACACAGACCACGGAGCCCGCCTAAATAGAGCAGGCTGCCGTGAGGTACCACGGGCGGCGAGGACCGCCCCTGCTCAGCTACTCCAACAGAGGGCTGACACGCCCCCGGAGGCTGCCCAGAGCCTCCGCGCCAAACCTGTATGGGCTGGTAACGTTAGGGAGCTGCCGAAGCTCCAGGAACGCCTTCCTGGGGTGGTAGCCGACGTGTACCGAGCGAAACAGGAGGGGCGACGACCCAGTAGTACACAACGGCGACAGGGATGCGCCGAGTTACGGCTGTACTGTCAACGTTGGAGCTCTCTGCGGGTCGGGCCAGATGGTCTGCTAACCATGACCTTGGCCGCCAACAGCAGACAGCCAGCCAGGAAGAGGGTTGTCTGCCCAGTTGCCATCCGCCGGAAGTTGATACAAGACACCCACGAGGAGACTCACGGAGGAGTCCAAGGGGTGGTCACCAAGCTACAACTCCGGTGGTACTGGCCTAACATGGAACGGGATATCCGACGCAGAGTGAGACGGTGCAAAGTCTGCCAGACCAACAAGCATAGCCGTCTCCCTGGTGAAGCGGGGCGGCAGACGCATTGTGCGAGAAGGTCTCGGCAGGCGGAGACTGTCAACCTGGCCGGAAACACCTCCATGACACGTCAGGAAGACTTGGCGAGGCGAGAAAGGCCACTTCCGTCCTTGAAAGTGCGCTCACCGCCCCCAACGTCAAGCCTGCCATCATTACCACTTTCTGCGTTTACATGTAGACGCCCATTTCCTACTCCACTTCTGTCCCTGCGGGTTCCACGACGTCTACCCGTATCCCGTGACAGTACATAAGCTAAGCTGCTTCGCCGGAGAGAACCACACTGTTGATGAAGACAGTTTCCCCCTATACCTGGATGCCATCAAGCCAGTCATCAGGAAGGCTATCACCCTGGCCGCACTTACGTCAGGGTTTCACGTACTGCTACTATCCGCCGCCATAAGTCCCCTATGGTTCAGGGCCCACCTCCTACCCCCGTCAACCCTAGCAACACCCCAGAAGTAGAAGAAACAACAATATCCCCTCTAACGGAGACCACTACAACCCCACCAAGGCCTAGCCAGCTGGCTAACGTAGAAGAGCGGCTTATAAGACTACAAGCCGAGTTCACACAACTTGCCCCTGACCTGCTGGATACGACGACAGGTCTATACCAGTTGAAGGACTCAGTGGGACGACTGAAGAGGCGGCTACGGGCCCGACAGGCTCGACACAGAGCACGGTCGCTACAAGAATCAGAGTCCAACCAATGAGAATGCCTGGGGTAGGCACCTTCGTTGAGCGATACTCGTTTGGAATGTGACGAGCGCTCCGACATTGGCCCGCGTGCTGGTAAGCACCCTCTCTCTTAATAGCTGACTAGATGTGTGTGATCGATCACCCTGTTGTCTTCTAATGTACATGTTGTCGTGTTTAACTATTTCTTTTCTTACTCTTTGTGGGTTTACTTATGTATGTTTTTCTTTTTGGATTATTGTATAGTTTTTCATTATGTGTTTTTTTTATTGTGTTATCAGAAAGTAGGGCTTTCTGCTGGGGGGGACGGTGTAGTGAGTAGTGCAAAGTACAAACACGGGAATCGCCCTCTCCCTACTCTTGGAATACTTAGACTCTTATGTAGCAACCAATTAGCAGCTCCGGAAGATATGCTTCCGATTCACGTGACACTTCCCGGGTTATTAACATTATATCACGTTGTTGTAAGCGGAGGCTTGTAGTAGTAACATGTGTTAGTAGTTGACTCTTGTATAGGATAATTTGATGTGATGTTTGGTTTATGCTTTATTGTGGATAATAAATATAATTACTCGACAGCTACCCTAGTAATTGATAACAGAATAACCAGCTAACTATACGCAAGTAAATAACTCACGCTCAGTAATTGCACAAATTACTACAGCCTTGCTTCTATGATCACTTGTTTACAAACCTAAATAAATAATAAAGTAGCTTTACTATTCTACAATTTATACAATTACAGGTAGAAGTAAAATAGTGAAATTCTCGCGTCGAATTAAATTTTCAAAACTTGTCCAGTTGCATCAGTTTCTTCTAAGCATTAAACTTATGCATAGGAATTTTAGCAGACTAGGCTTTGCTATGCACGAGTTGTGTAATAGAGAGTAACTTGCTATTATCAAATTTTCAAAGATCCTGACTTTATTAGGTAATGGTTATAATATATACCTTTCTGCTTGTTTCCTCTCTCATACCTACACCAGAATGAAGAAATGCATTCAAAACTCTCAAATCCACAGGAATTATCTGCACAATATCGGTCAAGTTCTGATGAACGTTATTAGTACAAACTTATAATGAAAGAAGATAGTGATAATAAAACCTTTTTAATACTATATAAAAAGTTTATTGGCATTGAAGAAGCTGAAGCTTGTAAGCTTTGTATTTTTACACATAGTTCAAGTAAGCAGGTTACATCAGAACACATTTATAAAAATATAAATCTGTATTTATATTTTGTACACACACCCACCACACACACATGCATGCACACAAAGACAAAAAACTCAAACACACGCGCACGCACGCACGCTCACACACGCTCACACACACTCACACACACTCATACACATGCACACACCCTCATACACACTCACACACACTCATACACATAATCTTGCTGACAAAGTATTTGAAAACTTAATTTGCTTAGAATGTCAACTAATAGAAAATTGTGCTAGGTCAGTATCATAGTCTGGCCTGAGAACTGATCTTCAAATATTTTCTACATTATTTTTTGTGTTCAATTTTGACTCTGCTACAGCCAACATTTAGCGTGATTTTTCTGGTAGCATTACATGAATCAAAATCACGGCAAGTCAAAGGCTAATCTTATTACAGTTATAAGTTTTGTTCAAAAAATGTACAATAATTTTAAGAAGCAAATCAGTAACTTAATAAGTTTATTTGAATTATGAACATAATATGCGATTTCTATCAAAAATAGCACACATGTTTAATAGAAATATATATTGAGGGGGGGGGGGTAGCTTTGTACATTTATAAGCAGCTAAAATTAAAAATATATTATTCTCAAGCCTGACTACTCTGAAATTTACTGATTGCTATATTCAATGAATACTGATGAAATTAAGAATAATTACATACATTTTAGTTAATTGCCACTGTATTATAATACCAATAGAATCTCCCAAACAGCATTGATATTGCTGGAATTTTCATGAAAACATTAACAATTACTTATGATTTAACAAATTATCTAAACCCTAATTGCTAATATTACAGTCCTAAAAATAAACTGGCATAAAATCATTTAGATTGAGATCTGAAGTTTATTGTCTACTACTTTGATTCTATTTTTAGCACTAAAATTGATACGAAGTACCATCAAAGCTTGACCAAAAATATTGTTACTGAAAATACCACTAGTTTAACAGCCATTGAATTACAAAATCTTCTCATTAAATTTTGATAGTTTAGCACTAATAAAAAGCATATATAACAACACTGTAATTGTGCTGCATCTCTAGCAATTCAGAAAAAATATAAAATTAAAGCAGTGCTGACACCTTACTTATAGTTGCAACAATTTAACCGAGCATATCAGAAACAAGGCTCTGGATTAAAAATATTCTGTGACACTCAAATCTTGCATGTAGGAAATTTCATAAAATTGCTATAGAAAATATATGAATTTTAATTATTAGAAAGCAATCAATACACTGGAAACACTCTAAATATACATGGCTTTTATAGAGAACAATTAGTATTGATCTCCAGTTTGCACTGTGCTCACATGCTACACCCTAATATTATAGGTAATATCTTTATTTTAATATTAGTATGTCAATTTAACCACTGATAAGCTTGCTATTGGTTTTTAATAATGTTCCTTAGATATTATCTTAGAGTTTTATTAGAAAGTTTGTATAAACAAAACTATTAGATGAAATTTACAAGTTTCTATGAATAAGTTAATGTATTCAATTAATAAAACATGTCAAAGGTTTTGCTGTCATTTAGACTGTATCAATACATCATTTGATTTGTATCAGCACAAGCAAATGCCAGCAACTGTGAGTGTAGATCTGTAAGTTAAATAAAAATACAACATTATTTTAAAATAGCTGCCAGGGTTTAACACAGTATATAGAGGTTACTCTGCATTAAAGGCTGTATGCATGTAAACTAGCTTCATATTGATGTTTCAGATAAACTTATAAACATTGTAATATAGAACCAGCTTATGAATAATCTTAATCTGTTAATATTTTCAACTGGATTTAATATTTTTTTGACGTTAGATATTTCTTATCAAGTTGAAATTTTTTAAGCAACAATTACTATTTTATACTAATCTTAGAAATATATCTGTAGTACTACAATAATGCTGTAATACAAGCAGTTTAATCTAACAGTTGTAAGATTCATAATACTTATAGTAAATCGTACGTTATTGATTCAAACTTATTTGAATAATGAAATTTTATTATTAAGCAGCTGGACTTGTATCCTTTATGATGCAATGTATATAGAGTAGTTGTTTTAATTGGAAGCTGTAAATTGCACTATATATTATATCGAAAAAGTGGACTTTAAATTGTGGTAGTTTTTATTTCTGTGTTTCTTGAGTTTAGCTTAGTTATTCTAATACCTACTTTAGAGTTAGATTAGAATTTGATTGGCGCTTTAGAGTTATGTCAAGTAATGACTACCCACTGTTGTAGGGAGCTATCCATGGCACTGCCCCAGCCTTATGTGCACCATGTAAACTCTAAAAACAGAACTTCTAATTTATTGCCTCTTAAATCAAAAGAGTCTATAATTGGAGAAGACTACCGAACAGAGTTAAAATCAACATACCACGACAGCTACGGCGGGAGTGGGGGGTTTAGGGGTCCGAGTTATAAGATGGATGCACCAACTAAACTGGTTCCTGTACCACCATCTCCTCGACGACATGCAAATGGCAGCGCAAGCATGCACAGATTCTCATCTTTGGAGGATAGGCTGTCTAGCCAGGAGAAGGCAGCACAAGATCTTTTAGGTATACCCATAATCTATTCTCTTAGCAGGTATAAGGAGAGATGCGACTCGTATTATAAGATATTATATTTTAGTGAAAGCCTTTGCTATGTAAAGTAAATTGAAAAGCATAGATTTGGAATAACTCAATATAATTATTATGTAATTAGTGGCCTAATATTTTAGAATATTAATTTTTGATAGTTCTATTCTATGATCTTAGCAGATTGAATTATCAATGATGAATCCTAATTAAGATTAAAGCTGTTAAACATTTCATAACTTTGTTTCACTGCTTCAAATGTGGGCATGATCCCTGCGCACAGTTAAATCAAACATGTTCTAACAAAGTTAAATGTTTGTTCAAGATTGGCAAATCAGTTAACTAAGCCTACTTAATATCAAAATGGGACTTGTCTAAAATATCCAGGTGACATTTTATTTACATATAATTGCTTATTTTATTTGAGTATAGCTACACTAGTAGAACGACATAGGCTGCATGTGGCCCATGGTGGATAGTTAAGTTTTTCTTTGGTTTAGTTTAAAATCATGTTATATAATATTTTGTTGTGTGATAACAGATAGGGCAATGAAGATTAAAGAAGATGTGATTGAAAATCTAAATATAACCCACAGTACTTGGCAAGGAGAGAAGAAGCAAAGAGAGTTGCTCCAAGACCACATTCGATCCATATCTGAGGTTGTGCACAAGCTAGATAGAGATATCAAGGTAAAGTAATTCTTGTATAACACAGTTTCTTTATACCTTGTGACAATATTTTTGGCTAGCTTGCCATACTCTTTTGTATACAAGCTAAAATTGTTAACCAACTAGTTGATTGTTACTTGGAAATCGCCTTCATGTTATTGTATGATGATTGATTAGCTGCTGGCTTTTATATGTTGAAAAATATTTGTTACAACATTTCTTTAGATTATATACTTTGGAATTCAGGTTTACTAGACCTAGTGATAGTTAACTAAGCTTTTTACCAGTTGAAATTCGTAGTAAGATGTAATTTTCAGTAGTTTCTCTTCAGATACTTGAAGATCAAATCAGGATCAAAGATTCGTATATTGCCAGCAGTGGCAATGCTATTAAATCTCTAGAACTTCAGCAAGCTACAACCATCACTGATATCAGAGGCCGAATTGCCCGATGTGATGCGTCTATTTCTAAATTGTCTACTGAACAACTGCAGGTTCAAGATGCCGTCAAACAGCTCAATAGCAAACACCAAGATTCTTTTCAGAAACTTTTAGACAAAATACAAGCTTTTGAAATTAAGGTATTTTAAATTATAGAAAATCATTTTAATAATGTTTCCTAGATAATAATGAAAAATTATTAAAATATTCTGGGGTGATTATAAAATTATTTCAGCAGAGTATTTAAAAATTTACTGTTACCTAAGGCTAGTTTTCTACATCTAAATTCAAATTTTTTAATAATATATTGTCATTTAAAAGTTTAAGATTTACTTGAGCAATCAACTTTGCATAAAGACATGTGCATCAGTGAAACAAGTTCCATGTTATAGGAGGGTACGTGTGACATTTGATTGCATTATTTCTGTTTATAATGATGAGCTTTTTAATTTCCTTATTTTTGCATAGTATATTCTAAAATAAGTGTTAAAATAGTTATAATAGTTTTATAGTCTTTTGGCATGTTTTATACCACTAAGGTATATAATTACTTTTTTTATTTATTGTATTTTTTGTATTATGGTATTGCTATATAAAGCAGGCACTTTGTCTATAATTTTTTTTTAATTTCTCCATTCCTATAAAAATGTCTGGTGGTAAAAGCTGTGTTTAAGCAAAACGAGAGCAATTATGGCCAGATGCCCTTTCCAACATCACTGCTAGCTGTCACCCCATGGCCTACCTAGATCTTTAGCCATTACACTATTCTTGCTCCACATTACATTACCCATTTTGTATCATATTTATATGCAAGACATGTGTGTATTTCATTATGGGTATTATGTTATCTATTTGTATGTTTTGGTAGTTTGCAGAAACATCTCAGAAGGTAGAGAAGAGCAGTACAGAGTCCTTGCTGCGTTCACAATCTAAAGAAGGGGATTTAGCAAAAAATGTGGCTGTAATGGAAACTAAATTAAAGTAAGTGACAAATAAGTAAAGCATGGTGTTTACCAAACACTTCGTTGTAACTATGCACAGATTTTAAAGACATTGCTTATCTTTTTCTTAAAGCAATTCTGCTATCTTTCAACATTCCTGCCTATAATTTGCATGATAATTTAACTGTAATTCCAAAAGAAATTTTAAAATAATATTTTTTCAATTGATGCATTATATAATTTCACAATACACATTGTTTTATTTTTAAGCGAATTTGGATAACACTCTATAATATGCGTTCTTTTATATTTTAGCTGTTATTAAATTGTTTCAGAAGTGCCATAGATGAGTTAAAGTTACAGTTAACTAATCAGAAGCAGGTTGTTGATGCAGAGAGAGAAAAATCCATAGGCCAGGTTACAGTTCAACTACAAAAACAAGAGAGTTTTACAAAAGACAAAATGGTACAAGGATTATTCAGACTCAATTAATTTAGCTCTGTAACTAATGCTTATTCTCTAATGCCATACTGAAATGGAAAAATCCATTTCAACTAATCACCAATATGTGGTTACGGGTAGTGAAATAGTTGTAATAGAACTTTATACACGAAGGGTTTCCGCTGCTGCAATACTTTACTTTATAAATGTTATTTCATTGGTTGCTATTTCACTTCATTAGACATCACCTAAGTCCTAAACCATGATAACTGAGATTACAATTTTATCACATTTGGTGTTGTACCATTTTTATAGCAATATTCTCAATTTACTTTCTAACGCAAAGGATATCAAGTACTTGAGCAGTTGTGTAATTCTAATTGTAGATTATGTGGTGCAATATGCAGACTTTGCAAAGTAAACTATATCACAATGAGATCGTGTTTAGAAGTGTGTAGTTGTGTATGTTATATGATTTTATTACACTGTGTTGACAAAACTTTGGTTGCAGAAGCTACACTTTTTTACAATTATACATTTATGTCAATTTGAAAGCTGATTATTAGTAATTATGGTATCTGGTGACTTGTTCAGGTTAAAGTTGAAAAGCAGATTGCAAGTTTGGCAGATGACATAAAAAAGGAACTAGCTCAGTTGAGAGCACTGTCTACTAGTAAGGATGACCTGAAGAAACAGCAGGTAAATTTGTTGTTGTCTCTTAAACCAATCTTTCATGCATGCGTGTCTTGGAGTCTGCGTGAACAATATATGTATGATTTGTTTTCCACACCAGCACTATTCTAACAGCACTGTATGACTGCTCAATGTATGTTATATACTGTAAATAATTTGCCTTTTTCTACTATAAGGCTTACCTTCTGATGCCTGGTATATACAAATTACAAGGTGCAGTTTATTGATGTCAATGTAAATAACTTTTTAGAGTTTTGAGCAAAAGATGGCTGCCATGGTTGAATCCGCTTTTAAGCAACAGACCGAAAAGCTCGACAAACTGAAAAGGGAGTGTAGACAAGGTTTTGCTACTGTACATGAGAGCATAACTGATAGTAAAGGGCTGCTTGAAGGCAAACTTACTCTGAGCGAGGAGCAGTTACGTAAAGAAATAAGCCACATTAAAAAGATGGTGGTAGTAGTCTAACTGCTGCATGGTTGAGACGGACTCTTCAAGATATTTTCTTTCATTATAGTCTTTTTTCATTTTTGCTTATAACCCACAAACTCTTTACAATATTTTCTAACTTTTAAAATTATCAAAACAAGCAATTAGTTTTTATATTTATTCATTAGTAGCATTGCGTTGCTAATGTTCTATATTTTGGTTGTCTTCTATATTTTCTTAGTTTATTTATATTCCAGGTCTTCCTAATTTTAATACTCTTAATATTTTTCCAAGTTTTGTATTTATATTTTGTCTTCCATACCTTGCATTTATATCTTGTCTTCCATAGTTGGTTTTCCAGTCTATATATCTGTTGCACTCATCTCTGCTAAATTCATATTTTACTGTACATTAGGAGAGAATCTCTTTAAAAAAATATCCTAATTTTTTATTGCCACGATTGAACTATAATTATTATTTTAAGCGAATTAGGAAGTTATTCTTCAAAATTTGTATAAGGTATGAACTCTGTTATTGAATCATGAACATTTTGTAAGGGTTTCTGTTCTCATAGCTCATGTATTTTGCTTCCAAAAACAGTATCGCTTAAATATGAGTAACATTTTAGAATGAACTTAAGTCTTCCGTTCATTAACTCTGGTTAATTTCTATAACCATTTTTTATTTTAATAAGTCAATGCCTAAAATTTTTATTTGTCAAGAATTATCATAAAATTAGTTGCTCTAATTCTGTGAACAGCATTGGTATTAGGATCAGCGAACAACAAAGTACTGGAAGAAATTTATGTTTCTGTCAAAGAATATATATAAAAGTGTGTAAACTCAAGCCAGAGAGCTCAAGAAACAAGTAACTCGAGTCATGAGCCTTGCATAATGCTTAGCGACTTGAAGCTGCCGAGTGTTTGGGGCCAGCATTATTTTTATAGGCAGTATTTATGTAGAGAACTACAAATCTTACTGGTTGAGCAGATTGTAATTATGGGTGGTGTTGTGAGCAGTGCTGGCTTTGTGTTTGCTACTGGGATGTTTTACTTATTGCTTCACATATACATGTGTGAAATGCCTAATCATTATAATAAAAAATAATTTTCTATCAAGATTGTAGTGCAGCAGTCACTATATTTCAATGAACCAATGCAAATCTATTTTATTTGCTACAACATGCAAAGAAAATGTCTGTAAGTTCATTTTAATCCTTTACAGTTTATTAAGAAAATACTAGCAGACAGTTTATATTAATTAACAAAATGTTGAAACTGGAGGTTATAGTGTTATAATGCTGCAGATAGTGTAATAGTCATTATCATTTATTACACCATCTACATTAATAACTAGCGTTTTCACTCTAAAAATAGCATATTACTAGTGTACCATCTACATAAATGTAAAATGATGAATGCACAACACAAGAATTGTTGGGTGGAAAAAGGGGAGGGGGTGGGGATTGAAAAGGTCAGAATGCATGCTAAGTTTACACATAAAGCAGCAAAAATGGCGCACAAAGCACAAAATGCTCCTTTAAACTGATGGAATTAAAACAGTTGACTTTTCCCAAATGTTACACCCTGTATCCTTGACTGTCCAAATTGGAATAGGGGGTCTCCCGGGAGCGACAAAGCATCACACAAGTTCCAATTAACCCCAACACCTGCAATGAAAGCAACATTTTAAAAGATGAAATATAAATATAGTAGTATATTAACCAGTAACATAATTATATTGAAAAATTAAATTACTTACAACTAGATATCACTGTAAGTGAATTGCTCATAACAATAAACAAAGCTGCTTATTTTCATAAGGAATATAGCTGTGTATTACAATATATTGCAACAGTAGTAGAAATGGGGGCTGAAACACCAATAACATGTTTTAAAAAATTTTTAATACTTTTGATTGTGTTTTTCTACAAAATCAAGTGATCATATTTACGAAATATACTTTTATCAGCAAAAAAGTAACTCCACATGCAGTTCTGGAAACCATTACCTGTAGTATGACAACAATAATGGTGGCAACAAATATCCAGGTAAAGTAGTCTTCTATGAGATCTATGGCCTTTGCTGAGCAACCACGCGTGAAAATAACTTCATCAGCAATTGTCTCATTTGTGCCCCTTTCTGGTGTGGTGCAGTTGTTCTCCCGACAGCAGGATTGTGGGATGGAATAGTTCTCAGTAGACATAAACCAATCTTCATAGGTATCAGCCCCACAGCATTCAAACTACAGACCAGACTAGCAACTAAATGTATTGTCACCATTAGCCCTTAGCATATGAGTAGCTAGGAAATATGCTACTTAATCAGCATGTACTAGTGGCCATTGAAAGATCATCACTATGCACATTCTGAAAGTTGCGCTCATTCAGCAGTGCAGCATAAAAATGGAACTAGAATTTTATTAGCTAGTGATTTACAAAAAGCAAAGTAACTTTACAATCCACAGTTGCAGACAATAGCTGAGATAATCAGCTAACAATTACAACACCCATAAATAGAGATAATAGTGTATTTCACTTTAAAATTGAATATTAGTTCACAATTCTTTAGTGAAAAAGCATAAAAACCACCATTTTGGATTGTAAAAAAGTTGGTTAAGCAGACCTCGCTATCTAAATGAAAACATGTTAGTATGACAAGGAGGTGGGTTGGGAATGTTTGATACAGTAGAAAAGTAAAACAGCTGTACTACCAGTGTGCTCTCAGCAGATGATACCATTATCAAAACTGTCTACATTTAGGAATTATTTTGATATTTCATAGCATCCTTAAATTAGTTATATTAAAACTTTACTACGGAAATTGGCACGATTTTGATTAGTAACTAGCCTGTCAGTATTTATCAACAAGTCTTAATTTAGATTGCTATTAGTCAGCCTAACTAGATAATTAGCTAGCTAGCCAGTCATTTGAATACCTATGCAAAGTATGGTCTAATTTAAAACGGAAATGAACTTAAATATTTAGTAATGAAAACTCAACTTTACTTAAACTTGAACATTTGAAATTGAAGATATCAAATTTTTCTTCAGCACTTTTTATTGAAGATTTTTTTATCCCTTTATTGTGTTACTTAAAACCTCTAAAATATTGATCCTTGATTAGAAACTATTTATTCACCTTTGGCATGTAGTGTACTGTGGTGATAAACATTTGAAGCACTACCACAACCATATATTTCCTAGATGTTGCAGAAAGGAAGAGAAAGAGGAAAGGAGAGAGGGGGGGGGAGAAAGGGAAAGAGAAGGAGGGAAAAGTTTTCGAGATGATTCTATATACAATATATTCAGACAAGGTATCAGTAGCATAATTAATAGCAATGTTGTACAATCAGACAACTATTAGTGCTTATACAAATGAAACATACTGGTATGGCACGTTTGTTAAGTTGGCATAGCACACAACGTCCTCCTCAAAACAATGTATTACTAGTAGCAGTATTTCCAGTTACCTTTTTTTGTATGAAATCAATTTCACTACAACTGGCATCACTGCTATCATTCTTGCAGTCTTTAATCATCTCACGAAATTTAGTGTTCAACTTTGTTCCAACCTGCAACAAGATGAACCTCTGCTGAACGGCTGACCAGAAAGAACTGTGATTGTACAGTGATGCTTAGACATTTAGTATGTATTGTGAATGGATTAGCATACCTGCTCTCTATAGTAGTATCCAAATGCCACAGCCACCACTTCTCCAACTAGTACAACCAGCATGAGAAGGAAAAACTACAAAACATATAGGATGTCGGCTATGCAGTGTATTGTGTATACATACATATCACTACAATAATCACATAGCAGAGTGAGTGATTAAACAATTCAGATAGAGAAAATGCTTGTTGCAACACATATACTTTAGGTATGCTGAGTAATGTTTGGCCTTAACCTACCACAGTTAATACCAACTTGTTGCCCTTCAATGCGCCTGCACAACCCAGCAGTCCAACAATAAATAAGAATACGCCAGCACCAATGAGGATCATGGACGGAGCCAAAATCTCAGTTGATTGCGCCAGCTCTGATATGTTTCCATATTCTGCGAGGATTATTGAGCCAATAACAATCAGCGTTACAGCACAAGTCTAAAAACAAAAAAAATAGCATTCTAATCTCTACATAGTAGCATATTGGCCACAACTGTAACTTTCAAGAATATGAAGGATTTGGAAGATATATGGAGATCTGTATAGCCACTGGATATTGCTGACTTTTTGGCAGCATTTAAATAAGCGAGCAGCACACACCTATAGCCAAAAGCAAGAAAACTGCATTTACATAACAATAGATATGAAAATACACGCATACCAACCGTTTAAGCGATAATTGAGAAAGCAAGCACTTCAATAACTTTTTTTGACTTTCAGCATGCGACACTCTTTTGTGAAACAAATATAGGCTACTTAAACTCTAAACTCATACGCCACCTCTGTGTCTTAAGTACATCTAACAGGTGTCGCCTATCTATGGTGGATGACTCAAATTAAGTCTTGATTCATTACTTATTCCTACAATGCCTGAGCATAAAACTTTCAAGTTTATATATAGCTACTTGTTTTTAGTATATTCCCTTTAGTACGCTTAATCTTACTCTCTTAAAGGGAGACATTGCCTAAGAAGAGAAATGGGAGGCTTCTGTTTCAAGATAAAGTGTCCCTATATAGTAAACATATAGGCATACGACAGACTAGATGAATTGGAAATATGATTACACTCGAGCAAGCATAAGGGTCTCGGCAAACTTAAACCTTACTGTAGACAAGCTAGTCTTCGGCTACTTTAACTTATATTATCAGCAACTTACATGATTATTTCTAAAATTATTTTCAAATCTTCACCATGATTGCAAAAAGTATGCTGCAGTTTTATCAAGTTTAGTGACTGGGACCTACACTGCATTGTTACTTCGCTATAAATTCATCAGTTGAGAGAGCTGGTAGTGATTGCTGAGAGCTAGGCAAAATGGCAGGTAAACTTTACTCACCCAAAAGAAGACGCTGAGTATACAGAGGCAGGTTTTGATAGCATTAGTGCCGCAAGCCATTATTTAGACAATCACCAACAAAGTGCAGCTATACTGCGACACCACCTAGAAAGATAGCAGGGCAAGTTTTTAAAAAAATGTGCAAGAAAAACTGACTTCTATATTTTTGTTGCTTATACTGTCTGAACCACTGAGATTATTTTAGAAATTGTAGCTTATAGAATTATAGTATACAGTAGCTGTGCTTCATATTATAAAATTCACCAATAGTGTCAGTTTATTGACATTTTCCATTCAATTAATCTGTTTACATCATTCTTCTTACACATAATGATTTCATAATTATAAGTTTCCGATATCATTTCAGACTTAAATATTTACTAGTTCTGCATATAATATAATATGAAAACTTTTATATTTAAAGATTTTAATAGTATTTATACCATATAGTTTAGCAATAACCAAATTAAGCAATATAGAATAAAAGATAATAAATAATATTATGCATTACATTTTACATGCAATGCCATAGTAAGATTGTAAAAAAAATTTGCTAGTGTATGATTAAATTAGATTAAATAAAACAGAACTCGAGCAAGTTTTTTTAATCAAAAAAACTTACATGAGTTTTAGCTGAAGTGAAAATTTGAATTAAGTATTGGCAGTTTCATCTACTACAAGTCTACAATTGGCTAGGTTGTGAAATGACATTAAAAATGTTTAAATAATATTTTGTCAATATTATAGCATTAAGTTTTAATCAATAATAATATAATCATTTAGGTTTATAATAAATATTTGCTTTCACAATTTTAGAACAACAGTTACAGTTATTACTTCTCAAGTATGACTTACTGTCACTAAGTAGGGGAAGCTGGGGTAAGTTGGGTCAAGGGGCAAGTTGGGTCAGGCCATTTTCTCAAAAACTGTAATGCTAGGAAACTGAATGGTTAGGTCAAAAAGTAAAGGCCAAACTAAAATAACTTCCTGCTACTCCAACAACACTATCGAAAAAGAGGTGAGTGAAATATTGGCCAATATCAATATTTTTGCTTCATTTGATATTCTGTTCACCAAAACAGTAGACCAAAACTTTGTCATTTAGTATGAGGATAGAGTGCTGATGTTTTGTGTCATGAATGCTTAAGTAGTTAGCTTATATTTGGTGAATTAAAAAACTTTCTAAATTAAATTTTTCATGCAAAAATTACATGCTTTACAAAATTGCTGCCAATGGGGCAAGTCGGGTCAAAATTTTGGGGCTAGTTGGGTCAGTAGGCCAACTTGCCCCGAGTCACTAAACATGGTGTTAAGGTAAATTTATTGTTGCAGATCACATATATCCTTAGAGTCTGTAACTCTTGCTAAAGAATCAGGAGTTGTTCTACTCACCTTGCCACCACATACTTTACACCGATTACAGTCCATGGATAGAACTGTTTTCGGTCTAATGAAAACATACTCTAACAAGGCAATGAATAACTTAATGATAACCTATCTGAACAGGAGCATAAAAGTTCAAGACATTGGCGCCCTAACAGAGCGAGCATTTGGGCAAAACATGACTGTTGCCAATATAACATCGGGCTTTCGCTCACCTGGCATATTCTCATCAAAAGCAGGCATATTTACCGTCGCCGACTATGTTTCAACCGATGCTACGTACAAACCTCAAAGAGTGATCAATGAGCAAGATGATCTAATTCAACTTAGCCAGGTTCATCTCAGCCATCTTTATTCCAGATTCCAATCTACAATCCAAGCACGCCTAGTACTTCTGGTTAATTGGCAGGGGCTACCTCTCAGGATACTTCTACTTCACTGGTGGTGGCTAGCTCTAAGCAGCCTATTACCAATCAAGATATTCTTCTCTTACCCAAAGCTGCTCTACGCAAAGATGGAGCACCCAGAAGAAAGCGGGTAAAGACCGCTATACTGACAGGCACGCCAGAGAAAGAAAGAATCAAACACGAATGAGCAGACAAGTTGAATAAAGGAAAGGAATGACCTAAGCGTAGGCCTATACAGAAAGAGCCAGAATCCTGCAGTGAAGAAGATGAGCAGAACCATATAGTTCCACTAGAGACAGACAGCGATTCACCATCCGAGGCGGAAGCAGAAGAACAGGATGTGGCAGATGTAGAAGAAGGGGCGTTTGTGGTGACAAAATACAAAGGAAAATGTTCATTCATAGGTTTTGTTGGAATGGTGGTTGGCAAGGATGAAGGAGATTGGACTTTAACAAAAAGACTCCACAGGGCACATTCTCTAAGCCATCATAGCCAGACATATATACAGTAGAGGCTGAGCAAATTGTTAGAGTGCTGGGGACACCTGTCTCAAATGGAACAACTGTTCGAACTATAGGCTGTGTTAGTTTTGGCAACAAACTAGATGGCATGGGCTTTGAGTCGAGTTAGTTTTCTTGATGCCTTTATTAAATAAAAATAATAGCCCCAAGCAGATTTGGTTTACTTCTTCGTCTATTCCCAGAGTCTAAACTCAAATAATCTCGCTAACTTAAATGATGACTGGGGGCCTACGTTACAAACTTTGTGTGTTTTTCACAAACTAATATGCTGTTAATCATTACTTAGACCTAATGAACATTAATAAACTGAATTTATTTCAGTGAGATGTTAGATGCCATAGTAATGAAATAGCGACCCAACTTGCCCCATTTGTTTTTGGTGGTGACCCAACTTACCCCTCATGCGGGGTAAGTTGGGTCAGCTGACTAAATGTTGGTGTTGCCTCAAAATAAAATTGGGCTATTGCAGATAACGTGTTAATCTATCTATATGACAAACAGTTTGATATTTACATGCTTAGATCGGCCACAATATTAAAAAAACCAATTTTTGACCCAACTTGCCCCGCCTTCCCCTACTATTGTTAATATATGTCACCGTTCAGTTGAAAAAATGCCAAGTCTTGAAATTATATTAAAATAAATATAGCGTAAAAAATAATTGTATGCAGATGAAAAACATTAGGAACAGAATTGAAGATATTTCAATTATTGTGCCAATTTACAGTATTCATGGTTTTTTCTGATCAAGTGAATAGACCCTTTTCAGAGGTCCTCAATGTCCCTCTTACGATTAAGAGTTGTGTCTTCCCAAAATGAAAATGGCTGAACAAAATAAACTTGAAGTCATTTTTAGTAGTTTTCGTTGCTGAACAATGCTAAAGTAACCAAAAACACACAATTGCTTTCAAGTTTATTTTCTTCAAAATTCTCCATGAAGAAATATTTTAAAAACTTTTTTTTGAACTGCTAATGTGTGCTTATACCAAAATATTGTAATGGATTCTCATCCTCATTACTATAATTACTGTTGCGTATGTTTTGAATGCTGTAATTGTAGCTAAGTTGGGCTAGCTTTCTAATGCCTTATTATTGTGATTGTTGTTAAAGCTTTCAGTATAATGTAATTTTCATGAAATACGCATTCCAGAGTTATTTCCTCTTTTTGCTATTTTATCGTTTTGCATTAATACTGATACTGGAAATTTGTGTGGCTTTTATGAATACCTTCAATAGGTTGGCCTATTGAATTATTCGTTTTCCTTTGTCTACTTTTCTTTGTTTCTGTCAAGCTTAACTTTCTTTTGTCTGTTGGAACATTTTAGATGTGAATTCTTGTGTATAAAAGCAGGCGAGTTTCCAGTAATAGTTCAGACTACTACTGGAGCTCGCTGGTAGTAGGACCACATAAGCTGTATTTGATGCTAATAAAGTTATCTTCATTCGTACTCAAATACTTGGCTTATTTTCTCTAACACAAAGAGTATGTTCAGGCACTAGTTGCATTCATAACCCACAGTTTACTACAATATCCACCTTCTAAAAGAACAATTCTATAGCATAATTAGACTTTTACGTAGCAGCCAAACTCTGAATTTTTAATGAGTTTGCTCTTTATGCAAAGGTTCAACCTATTCACTTTGGCAAGGCACAACTCTTAATGGTAAAGGGAATATCAGGGTCCTCTGGAAAGGGTCTATGGAGAGTTGCAGAGCATGACGAAAGGACCATCACAGTCCGCATAAACTAATTTAAATAACATGGCAATGACATTGCTTTAATGTTGCAGGCCTTTTTCCCAGCCTTTGTTTGCTATGCATAGTTAGAATCAGCACATAACATTACCTCATATAGTAAATTTTCATGAAGTTTGAGCAAAATTTTAAGTTTTGGTCCGAAATTGCTGATGTGTACTAAACAAAGTAAAATGATCCAATTATATTAAACAAGTGAATACTAAAATACTCTAGGTGATTTTCTTGATGCCTTTATGCTTGTACAGATAAAACACCCAAGAGATTATATTCATGTTTTATTTTTAAACCTGACAGTTGATACAACATTTATTTTTTTAGTTTATTTTGCCCTGAAAATAATTGAAATTGCAGTCTGAAATAAGACGAAAAATTGAAAAAAATTGATTGTGTAAGACAATACTTTACTGCTTTTCCTTAGTATTCTACTTGCATAATACTGATTGGAGAAGTTGAGGCCCCATGGCATCTTAGGCATTAAAATCAGAGGTCAAATTTTTAGCCTTCCTAACCCCAAACTCCACTATTTTCTCCAGACCTCGACCACTGCCTATGACTGTAGTTATAGGCATAGATATCAATATGAACCACCATTAGTATTACTACTTATTTACTATGCCTTCAAGAACAATGAAGGGAATAAACTTACAAACAAGGTCCAAAGGTAGGTTTCAAATTTGGCCAAATTATGAGCTGGGGCAAGGGAGTCTCCTTTTGTTGATGATGCTGCTATAGTGACAAACACAAAAAAACACTTTAAACACTAATCGACCACCTAGCTCCTACATGTGGCGACTATGACCTAACCATTAGCATAAAGAAAACTTAAGTGTTGGAACATTATATTTACTGACTTATATCAAGCATCTGCATAGGAAGTCAGAAGCTCAACACAGTTGACAAATTTCAGTATTGGGTCTACCATCAGCGGAAACCTCTCTCTTGAGCCTGAGAGCATTCAAACATTGCCAAAATTTTCGAAGAAAAATTCAAGCTACACAAGAGACTATGGGCAAAACAGCAACTTGTCTGTGAACAACAAAATAAGTGTATACAGAGCATGTGTATTGTTCATACCACTCTACTCCAGCAAAAATAGGATATTCTATGCCACACAGAAAATGCGATTAAATAGCCTTCATCTCCACTGTGAGACACATACTCAGAACCAAATGGCACCCAATAATTGGATCTGCAACCTGCTGAACTGTCGCCAATGTTTACTCTTCTGAGCCAGCGACATCTTAGCTGGCTGGCTTGGCCTGATCCCCAAAGACTTGTTGCATGGAGAGCTTTCAAAAGATTCTAAGCTCTTGGGTAATTACGCTTTAAGGACACTTGCAAAAGGAACTTTAAAAGCGCTGGAATTCATACACACTCATGGGAAAACCTCCTGGAACCCCGGGTCTCCTGTTGGTCTGCATTACAGAGCATCACCAGACAAGCGGAGCCGAACCAAACTAACTACCTGATGAAAAAAGATCTAACTGCAAATCCAGCTCCGAAGTACAGGTAGCAGTAATGCACATATGTAGTCTCACTCTCTGCAGTAAAGACTGCCATACCCCTATTGGCTTCCATAGCCATATGTCTACAAGGAGATGCAACAACCAAATATGACTCTGTCCCAGCTATCATATATAATTATCTTCAGACAGCAGGACGCCAACTACGAGTATTACCATTACTATTATTTAAAAAACTTCAACTGCTCAAGTTGAAGTATTAGTAATAAAATATTACTCTTACCGTATGAGTACGAGTATAAGTATAAGTAATACTATTAGTATCACTATTCGTATTGCTACTACAATAATACTATCATTATCAGTATTGGTATTACTATTAATATTACTACTGCTATTAGTATAATTATAGATATTATTATTACTAATACCAATAGTATTAAAGTATTCGTACTCATAGTCATACTGATTTATTAAGCTAACACCATTAGTACTACCATTAGACTTACTCTTAGGTCTTAGTATAAATATATTAATAACTATAAGTACTACTATTATACTTTAATTTAAATTAATACTTATACTAATAGATATACTCACATAGTACTCCTACTACTCGTATATAGTGTTACTGTTCGTAAACGGTAGGAGCAGACTAAGAGTAAGGATTAGACTTAGAGTAAACATGTGATTAGAAACAAACTAAAAGTTCAAGAATTAGGTTTAACTTTAAAGCCTAAATCATTTGACCATCATTATCATAATTATAATTATAATAATAATAATATAAATAAACTAGAAAACTGAAAGAAAAATAATGGTCAGTCCCGCAAGCTACGCGTAGCCGTAGCACTAACTGTAACCGCAAGTGTTGAAGTTAAACTTAATTTTAAAGCAAATTTCTAGGAATTACACTTACTGTTAGTGTTAGTCTATGAGTCAGACCGAGACTCAGAGTGACAAAGTGAAAATTAAAACTAAAAGTAACCGACTATCACTATGACTTAGACTAGTATCACTGTATGAGTAAATCGCTCTAACAGTAACAATTAATTTTAAAGTATTATCATTACTATTAGTATTAGTAGTAGTAATACTCTAATACTAATAGTATTAGTAGTATTACTATTAATATTACTATAGTATTAGTCTATTACTATTACTATTACTATTAGTATAACTAAATCCAATAGACATAGTGATAGTTATAGTAATACCTATACTAATAGTAATACTAATAGTAATATAATATTAATAGTAAACGTAATACTAATACTAATAGTAATACTTATACTATTAGTCTTAGTATTAGTAATACTATTACTAATAGTATTACTATTAGTATTACTACAACTAGTAGTAGTACTACAACTACAAGTAGTTCAAGTACAAGCATATTCATATTCATATTGATATATTTATAATTATATCGAAATTAAATTTAACTACAATTACAATATCAATATCAATATGCTTAGTCATTACTCATAGTCATTAGAACATAATATTTTATTTATAATAATAACTAAGGCTTAGGCTGTCCGTGAGGAGCTTACAATAATAATAATGGTACACTGTACGAATGCAAGTGCGAGTGTCGTTTGAGAGCATAAGTTTTCCGTCGCCAAGTCTCGTGATGTAGCTTGAATCAAAATTATTCTTATTCGATAAGCAGCTCCAAGTAGAATGATATACGTGCAGTAATTTAGTATTCTCGAATTTGGAGTTGAGGATTTAAATTGGAACCCCAACTATAAACGTGAGAAATTCAAACTATTACACTCGTTAACCCCTAACTTGAAACTGCTTATAGAAATATTTTATTGCCAGCAGTTACATAATCACTGTTATTAAAGCCTAGAGCAATGAGCTCAATAATAATATTATTCTATTCCAGCTCAGTGGCCTAGATTTCTTCATTAAGTAGACAACTCTTGTTCACCGAGAGCATGCCCGCCGGGTTGACTGATGTAGCTGTTTTTAGCTGTTCCGAGCATTGAACTATAGTTTCAGTTCAGTGGTTCCGAGTGCTTCAATAAAGCAACAACTTGAATGGTACAATTCCAGCAATCACATGTGTTACCTAAGATCATCCAACGATAATGTTTAATTGATTAATTTCAATCGGCAGCAATGATAGTTAACTACAAATTAATTGTAGAAGACCACATGCTGAGAAATAATAATTTACCCACAATAATGGATGGCATCTGAAAAAATACAAGCTAACTACACTTTGCTGCAGTAATATACTGTTCTGCCATACGTGCTTCTGCATATTGCTGCTATAATCACTACAGCTATCAAATTTCTGTGTAACACTCTTTGGTACGGCTCTTTCCACTGTACTTTACTATCGTTATTTGTTATGCTTTTATTTGTGTGTTGCTATTATTATTATATGTTACTTTTATTTTTCTATATACTTTTTGACTGGCCTCCCTTAACCTATATAACATACTTTGTTGCATCATTGCAAAAGCTTTCGTACATTTTTTACCCAATATTATTTTTATTCGTGCACGTGATCTATTCAGAGATTGATCTAATCAATCCAGACTTTTCTGCTTTTAAAACGATAACTCCAGAAAGAAATTAGCCGTTCGGCACCAACTGCGGACTGCCAGAAATATAACACATTAGAGTTTTCTCTTCGAATTATTGTGGAAGATAACTCTAAATTTAAGTTTTATTCGAACTGCTTTCACCCTTTTATAAATGTGAATAAAATCAAATTACGTATAAATTTTTTTTTTAGAAACAGTAATATTTAAATTTGTAAAATTTTAAATTAACTATTACAAGAAAAAAAACTTTAAAGGTGCGTGCATGAAAATACCGGCATTTCATTCGCCGACGTTCATATCCGACATTTGCTGTTTGCCGGTGTGCAGCAAGAAGTAATTTTCTGCATAAGTATTTTCTTGAAATAAAAATGATCACCAGACGAGTGGTTAGCTCAGTTGCACGCCAGCTTCCTGGTGCTAGCAAGCATGTAAGTTTAATAATTTCAGATATGTCGCTTTTCCAATTCCTTGTTTGATCACACTGGTCTAGGTGCTATGAGAATGTAGAACTTCAAGTTGAAGTTGAACTTCAGTTAGTGTTACAATTATAAAAAGATATAAATAAAATTTCAATTAACATTCAACTGTACATTCAGTAAATAGCGATATGTATGCGATAACCATTATAAATATAATGTTGATTATCATTATGATGTAAATATCTTCAGAAAACAAATTGTTTGTTGAACTTGATAACCAGTATGAGTATGAGTATCGAGTATGAAATTGAATATTGTTCGAGTTTTATTGAGTAAAAATCTGAATCGGTAAAGGGTTTACCCCACACTCAAATGGAGTTGGACTTGGTTGAATTTTAATTTATTTCAACTCGCCTTCTGGGGCGTAGAAATAAATAAAGTTAAAGTTGGGAATCCGGATTAACCGCCGAACCAAATGACAATGTGAAATGTGTTTGTAAATGTAATTATCATTATGGCCTTTGTCAACAAACATCCGTAAACTTTTCTATTATGTCTAATGCTAATAGTATTATTAGTATTACATTTAGTTTTACTATTACTGTATTAGTATTAAAGATATAGGCAAGATAGGTTGGGGTTATTTTGATTGCACCTACTTGGACTAAACATTGACTTTAAGTGATATAATTTAGTTTAACCTATACAGTGGGCTTGGTCGTTTCAATTTTTTGAAAGCTTCAATTTCAACAATCCAGTTAATTAGCTCATGGCTCTGCTTAAAAATGGTCGAAAGTTGTTGGCTTAACTCAACTTAAAGTTTACCAGCCTCTATTTAGCTTTGAGTTTATAGCTGTCTTCTTCGTACTACTTGTTACATTGCTTAAACTTTCACACCTTTCACACCTATACGGTCATAGTCCTGTAGTGCATAAAATAGCCAATGTCTTGTTTATGGTTGTAGGACATCTAATTGTGATATCAATATGTTGATTTAAGAATTTGTAATTGTTCTATTATGTTTGTTATATTAAGTAATGGAATTTTACTTATTAATAGCATCATTGGGCTATAAAATGGGTATATGAATATAAAGTTTTGCTGCATTTTTATTACTTTGCATCATTCTAATGAATGCTGTAAAGATAAATTTGTGGTTGCGGTTAGCAAACTTGTGGTTGTGGTTTTATTCAATGCAACTGTTTCTAAACAGTGAAATAAAAATCTTTGTAAATGCAGTATTTTTAGTTTTTGAAATGAACCATATGAATTCAAACTTGGAGTTTAAAACTCTCTTCCCTCAAAAAAGAGAACTAAATCATTTTGGCCAAGTAGCCATAATCTAACTAACTTTTGAAGTTGGTGCACTTTCAATTTTTAGATGGTGCTGGAAAGCTTTTTTTATTACTACGAAACTGGGCTGTTAACATTTAAAATTGAGTAGCATATTTTCGCGATAATTGCTGCTAAGTGGTGTATACTAGGTTAAAGTATAAATAAGTGCTTTACGTAACTTAAAGCTTGGTTTATTTTAAAAAAAAATAGTTGAACGGAAATAGACGTTGAACTTAGAATGATTGTGTTTCAAAATATTACGAGCAATTGTTTATGTTCATTTAGGTGTGTTCTAAGCCTTTTGGGTTGGCTTCAGTTGCTGCTAGAAAATTCACAGCTTCTTCTAAAACTCCAGCAGCAGGTGAGTGAGGGGGGATATTGATGATGAGTTGTAAGCTCAAGACTTTACCAGCTACAATAACTATACTCGCTGGCATAATTTTCTTCAAATTGACTGTTACAGTTATAGTCACGTACATATGCTTCTTATTATGATCTTGCTATTAATTTAGCTGGATCAGCTGAAGTTTCAACCATCTTAGAAGAGCGTATTCTTGGGCAGTCAAGTCAAGCCAACTTGGAGGAAACTGGCCGAGTACTATCTATTGGAGATGGTATTGCTCGTGTTTATGGTTTGAATAACATTCAGGCCGAAGAGATGGTGGAGTTTTCTTCTGGTCTCAAGGTACTGGAGTTCAATTTTCAATTTCATAGTTGATTATGGCAAATGGTGATTTATGCAGTGCTCAGTGTTCTGCTGGCTTTAGGGCATGGCCTTGAACTTGGAGAGAGACAATGTTGGTGTGGTTGTGTTCGGTAATGACAAGTTGATCAAGCAAGGTGACATTGTAAAGAGAACTGGTGCCATCGTGGATGTACCTGTTGGTGAAGAGTTGCTAGGACGTGTTGTTGATGCTTTGGGAAATCCCATTGATGGTAAAGGTCCACTCAATGCATCTGCAAGAGCAAGAGTTGGTGTCAAGGCTCCTGGCATCATACCCAGAACATCTGTTAAAGATCCTATGTTGACAGGAATCAAAGCTGTTGACAGGTATGGGTTTAGCTTAGAGATAAATTACACTTGTAGCCAGAATGTTCTGTTATGGTGTCAGGAAATACTTGGTTACAAAATTCTGTGATAAAATATCATAGTTGTGGCACTGTAGTGCTGAGGATTTATTAAGTTTATGCAAATAGAAGTGCCAGCTCAAATGTAAATCTTTTTGTTTTTTATTTACTTCCAAAAGCCTAAATTAATGAGTTGCAGTACTTCTAATTAGGAATTGGGTCTGCTTTAAGTTGCCTCTTTTTAAACCTATAAGAAGTTTATTAGGTAAAAGCCAAACTATGAAATATATATTCAAATAGTTGCACACATGTTTGGTTTTTATTTAAACTTTGGGGGGGGGGGAGATTTTTAGTAAATTTTGAAGAAAAGACTTGAAAAATGTTTGTAGATGTGAGGTGGTTATTGATAAATGCTGCACTTAATCTAAGCGCTCATATATATATATGTGTGTGTGTATATATATATATATTATAATACAATATATCATTAATCATTTTATAGCCTTTACTTAGTCTAAACAGAGTTGGAAAGTCGATTTTGGCAGCTGTAGTCGCTAACCAGCTAGACAGAAAAATGTTATAAATGCTCAAGATTTTCATGGTGTCGCATTAAAAATATTTAGAGTTTAATTTTGCAAAACTCTTCTCTACAACAATTTTTTTAATTAAAATCATTAGTTGTAAAAAATTGTAATTAATTTTAAAAAATATGTTTTGCATAAAAGGGGTCTGCTTATCAAATACAACAGTCCCTCTCCAAACCTCAACTCGAAATAAACTAAATAATAAGCTAAAAATATTGACCCGAATTGAGGGAAGATTTACAACTCTGCTCTGAATTTAACAATTGTAATGACCAAAACTAGTGATACCAAATTGTCAATGAGATTCCTGCAGCATTGCTCCATAAGCAAAAGTTGTATTTTTTCATATTCACTATAATTTTTTTGAAAAAAAAATTACAGAGGTGCTAAGGTTCGTCATCTTTACTATATTTCCTGGACTTGAAATTCCAGTGTATAGTTGTGGACTTTCAATAAATAACCAAACTGTGAGTTGCTCTGAGTTGTTGAACTCTTTTAGAGGAAACAACTCCTGAATAATAGAAACTGGTAAAGGAGGTTATTGCTAGAATTTCGTGCTTATTTGCTGGTAAAGATTGTGGTGATGACAGGTTTTTTCCGTCATGGGTTGATAAAATTCGCATTTTATACTTTGTACATATAGGCAAGGGATATGGAAACCGAAGGTTTATTTGCCATTAGAGACATGCACTTACTAATACGTTGATACCCATGCTTTGATTTGGGTAATCTAGTTATTATAATTCTTTTCTGGCTTATACAGTTTAGTGCCAATTGGTCGTGGTCAACGTGAGCTCATCATTGGAGACCGTCAGACTGGTAAAACTGCTGTTGCTGTCGATGCTATCATCAACCAGAAGCGATTTAATGACAGTGATGATGAGAAGAAAAAGCTGTACTGCATCTATGTGGCTATTGGACAGAAGAGATCAACTGTGGCTCAACTGGTCAAACGTTTGACTGATGCTGGTAAGCTTTGGTAACATTCAGAGAGTCACTGCACTCACTTTTTATTCATACAATATTTGCAGCTCCCAGTTGAGTCTACAGTAGATGTGATACATTTTTATGATATATATTTTTATATGCCAACATTGAACATACACTATATGTATACGGTGTATGTTGGCATGTAGAGTTAGAAGTGGTCACAAATTTTTACCTCAAACTTCATAGCTACTTCCTGGGTTTGCAGCAATATTTCAGTCTTAAAGGCAAAAAACAGCTAGAAATCTGCACTAGTATTGTATCAATATAAGGTGATGTTTATATTGAACTGGATTACCAGCCCAGTTGTTGTTTCTGTCTTTAGATGCTATGAAGTTCACAATTGTTGTAAGCGCCACTGCTTCAGATGCTGCTCCCCTGCAGTACTTGGCCCCCTACTCTGGCTGTGCCATGGGTGAATACTTCCGTGACAATGCAAAACACGCTCTCATTATCTATGATGATCTTTCCAAGCAGGTTTGAAATCATCTTATCAGTTCTTAATGCATGAGTTAAACCTTCCGTTGTTGCTGTATACTAAGTAGCTCTACGACTAGCTGTATAATAAATATTATATGTTTACAGGCTGTTGCTTACCGTCAAATGTCCCTGTTGCTGAGACGTCCACCAGGTCGTGAAGCTTACCCTGGTGATGTGTTCTACCTTCACTCTAGACTCCTTGAGAGGGCTGCCAAGATGAGTGAGGCATTCGGGGGCGGCTCCCTTACTGCCCTGCCCATCATTGAAACCCAGGCTGGTGACGTGTCTGCTTATATTCCAACCAATGTTATTTCTATCACTGACGGTCAAATCTTCTTAGAGAATGAGTTGTTCTACAAGGGTATCATCCCAGCCATTAACGTTGGTCTCAGTGTCAGTCGTGTCGGCTCCGCTGCCCAGACTAAAGCCATGAAACAGGTTAGCCTATAGCCGCTCAAATTATGTAGAATTATTATAAACCCCATCTAACTGTGTCTTGCAAATTCCATGACTTAAGTTGCACCCTATTGTTCACTAGGTGGTGGCATCCATGAAGCTAGAGCTGGCCCAATATCGTGAGGTAGCTGCTTTTGCCCAATTTGGCTCCGACTTGGATGCTTCTACCCAAGCTCTGCTAAATAAAGGTGTTCGTCTAACTGAGCTTTTGAAGCAAGGACAGTATGGTAAGTTATTGTGTGCTTGTGATATTGTCATATCCAACCCTCTATCATTGTCATACCATGCTTTCGTAGTTGGGAATGCATAGTTCGACTGCAGCATATAGTAGCTGTTCTTTCAGCATTTGTTGCTATTATTGTGCATTTCAGTTCCCATGGATGTTTCTGAACAAGTTGCTGTAATCTACGCTGGAGCTAGAGGATATCTGGATAAACTTGACCCATCCACCATTACCAAGTTTGAACAGGCCTTCCTCAAACACATCAAAGCCAGTCACCAGAGCTTACTTGACACTATCAAAAATGATGGTCAGATCACCGAGGGTACTGAAAACCAGCTTAAAGAAGTGGTAGTTAATTTCCTCGCTGGATTTTCTTCATAATTATTGATGGAAATTTAAAATTAGTGACTGTTGATCAGAGCAGATTCTTTGGCCTCATCTTTTCCATCTAATTGTTCCGTTGTATTTGAACTCATAGCGTCCATTGCTCATGTCAACATTTGAATAGTATGGTTTTCTTTTTATAAAATACTTGTACTTCCGAAGAGATGATGAATGTAGCTGAATGTACATTTTTTTGTGAGCTGGTTCAACACATTGTGTTCAAGAATAGGTAAATAAATTATTTGGTGTCAAAAGTCTACTGTGTTTGTAGCTTGTGTTAATTTTAGCAGTTCCAGTTTAATACAAATAAGCATTGGACATAAGACATTACACTTCACAAGCCAGCTGCAACATTTGCTTCTCATTGCTTTCATAGGGCTTGGGTGTGAGAAAATGAAGATAAAATAATATATGTAGATTTGCTGATAATTGGCAAGGTTACTGGTGTGACCAAATAATCCTTTGAACAAAAGTATTTCTTTACAATGTAATCCATTTTTGTACGCAACTCAAGAGTCGTATAGAACTTCTTGAGTATTTAGTAATTTTTATAATTTTTGGTTCTGAAAGTAAATGCCCAATAAAACGTAGTTTCATCGTTGCGTAAACAAGTTGGGAATTGTCTTCTATTTTGAAGTGGTCTCGGTAACTTCAAAGAGAAATTGTTGCAGTCACTGAACTGAAACTATTATAGTTCAATGGTTGCAGTCTCCTTCAGAAGGTAGAATAATTATTGAGTTTCGACTATAATATCAGTATTGAACTATAACCCCAGTTATATCATGAACACTCGAAGGGTGAAATGCATTATCAGTTTTGCCAACTTGCTACATATGAGTTTACAAAAAATCTAAAAGTAACTCGATAGTTATACTTATACTGAGTTATAGTTATAGTAAATGTAATAGTTTAGTCATGCGATTGTGTTTTATTGTTTAAAATTGCTGACTATCATTATGATAAAGGTATTCATGATATTGCATCATCATAATGATAATGATTTACTTTTAAAACTAGAATAATGGTAATCAATTTCATCAATCGATAAATTAAATATAAAATTAAATTAATAAAAAAATATAATGATATAAGTTTAATTTATAAATCAAATGTTGAAATTGAATTTCAAGTTTATATTAATATTGGATATATTTTAATACTAATAATATTATCAAAAAACAGTTCAACCGTTGCACTTTAAGTTAATCTTAACTCTTATATTTAGTTTTACTTTTAGTTATAGCTTACAAGTTTTAGTTATAGGTATAGTATACTTTTAGCAATAAATAATCATATTAATAATGAATAATGATATAATAGATAAAACATATAAGCATTAATTATATTTAATTTTATGGTACATCAATGGCATTCCATAGTGATAGTGACAGACTGATAGGTCTGGGTCTATAACCTGTCTATTGTGTGATTGGTGCGCAAGAGTACAACAACAATAACTCCTGTTTCAGTTTTAACTGTGTATGAGTGTGGAGCTACACTTGCCAGAACTGTGCCCTGTTTCTTAGTGTCTCTGACATAGACGGGTGAACTTTGAGAAAGTTCAGGCAACAGAGTGGCTTTGTGCCGTTGGTTGTAGTTATTCATGGTCCTTAGATTTATGTGTTGTTCCTTCTCAGCAATTTTTGGCGGCTTGTGAACTACTCGAGTTTCAGGCATTGAGGGTAGAGTAGTTCGAGGTAGCCTGTTCATCAAGAGTTCTGAAGCAGTGAATCCGTTTTCGAGTGGAGTAGCTCTATAGGTTAGTAAACTTAGGTATGGATCTGTAGTTTTGCTCCACAGACGCTTTACTGTTCCTACTGCTCTCTCAGCTTTGCCATTGGCCTTTGGATATTTTGGAGAGTTGGTCACGTGTTGAAAACCATAACTCTTGGCGAATTCTTGGAACTCCCTAGAGCTGAACTGAGGTCCATTGTCAGAAATGACTACCTCGGGAATTCCAGGTGTTGAGAAGATGGATTTAACTTTGTCCATAATGAATGCTGAAGACAGGAAGTCCAATCTCCTAACTTCTATGTATCTGCTATGGTAATCGACCACTAACAGAGAGTTCTTTTTCTGGAACTCAAACAGGTCTGCACCTAGCTTTATCCAGGGTTTAAATGGCAAGGTGGACGGATGCAGAGGCTCTACTGGCGTCGGTGAGTTACTTCTGCACTGTCGACACCCTTGTATCATTTCCTTTATTTGTTTGGACATTCCCGGCCACCAGATAGCTCTTCTGGCTCTTGCCTGGCATTTTACTATTCCTTGATGAGTCTGGTAAATGCGGTCAAGCAGTTTTAGTCTTAGGTTGCTAGGAATGACTAGCAGCTGATTATATAAGAGAAGGCCTTTAGATTGTGTCAAATGTCCTTTGACATCCCATTAAGGGTGTACTGCTATGGGCATCTGTTTTATATGTAGGCCATCCTTTTATGATGAGATTCTGGACCTCTTGGCACACAGCATCTAGTTGTTGTGCCTCCTTGATTTCTTCGATCATTGTATCTATCGAAGGGATAATGGAAGTGCTAGCTTCTAGCTCTTCAACCAGCATCACATCTATGCGAGATGGTAGACCAGAGGGTGCTCGCGACAAAGCATCCGCTACGTGGTTGCGAGACCCTGGGATATACTCTACCTTTGAAGCATACCTCATGAGCCGCAGTCTCAATCGGAGAATCCTGGCTGGCACTTGGTCCAAGTCTTTTACACCCATAAGCGTAACCATGCATGCCCAAACCATTGCCAATGCCTTCTTTTCTATTGCGGCGTAATTTTGTTCCACTGCGGTTAAAGACCTTTATGCATAGTATACTCGCCTCTTTGTTCCATTCTTTGTATTTGAAACATAGCAGCTTCAAGTCCAGTGTTGCTAGCATCAGTGGCAACGATTGTTTTCAGCTTGGGATCATAGTGTGCTATGACCTGAGCAGACATCAGTGTTTGCTTTACTTTTTGGAAAGCTTCCTCTTGAGGTTGACTCCATGTCCAAGCCTTACTTTCTTTCAGTAACTCTCTCATGGGAGCTGTGATTTCGGACAGGTGAGGGATAAACTTAGCTAGCTGATTCAGCATGCCATTTAGTCGTCTCAACTCTGTCTTACAGGTAGGGGCTGGAAAGTCACGTATTGATGCAACTTTATCCGGGTCGGGGCTGACTCCTTCAGCATCTATGATATGGCCTAAAAGCTTCACTTGAGCTTGGCCAATCTCACACTTGTCTTCATTCAATGTGAGTCCTGCTTCTTCCAGTTTGCGTAAAACCAGCTTCAAGGTTTTATCGTGGCTTTCTGCATCTTTACCATGAATTAGAATATCATCCATGTGACAGATGACATTCTCTATGTCGCCTAGTAGTCTGCATATAGCTTGAGAAAAGATCTCTGGTCCATTAGATATGCCAAATGGAAGTCTGCTGCCATTATGTGTGATTGGTGCGTAAGAGTACAACGACGATGGGTTGAGTCTAAGCTGATAATTATCATGATTTATTGCAATTCTAGCTAACAGGAAAATTCCAGAGCTGAACGAGTCTCGTGGTGAATAATAGCGAGTCAAACAACACAACATCTATCACTTCGACTTCAAGTTCATTGACATTGATGATTGAACTTAAAGTTTTTGAGAGGTTAACCGTTCAGCCTTGAGATTATTACCTCAGATTACTGCAGTTGTAGTAAGATTTCCACAGCAACTTGAATGTCTATAGGGAGCCTCTAGAGATCAACTTATTTTGGGCCAGAGTTAGGATTTGCGTTTTGCTGCTGTGTAATTATTTATTGTATTATTCACACATTGTTTGTCCAGAAAACTAGTGTGGAGCATGCTTTTCCTAGCCGACATCGAGGTGAGCGCTCCTCTGCAGCTGCCCGGGCGGTTACAGTTAAAAGCTCCCTGTCTTCAATAATCTTATCATAGGCTCTGGATAGAGTTTGTTGCTAATCCTCATTCTGAAGAATCCGGGTTAGTAAACAAAGCCATAATTTTTTTCGTCTTTCAGCATCCAGAGTCCTAACTCATTTCTTGTCTCAGATACACTGCCAGTACACCCCTCCAAATTGTTTATGAACTGCATGCCACTGTTCCAAACCAGCTCCATATCATGCACCTTGCTTCTAGTCGCAGGATCCCAAACCACATCTGCATATTCGAGTATAGGTCTGCATAGAGTTGTATAAGCCAGTAGCCTAGCTTCCTTTGGGGCATCATACATGAAATGCTTGATCCCTCCAAGGACTTTCCCGGACCTAGTACACTTTTCATCTATGTGCTGGTCAAATCTTAGATCTGGATGAATGGTTACCCCAAGCATTGTCAACCCTGACAGACGCTTGCCTCCCCCAAGACATTTGGTGTTTTCTGCTCATGCAAGGCATGTGGTACCGAGTTTGTAATGGAATTCGGAGGTAGCTCTACTAAAGTTAATTACCTGGAATTTCTTTTTGGTGAACGACATTTTCTATTTTTTTTACCGTTGATAGACAGTGTTGCTGTCATTTTGTAGCACTTCCGCCTCTTTAGTGGTGTTAATAGTTTGGTACACCAGAGTATCATCTGCATAGAGGCTAACTTTGCAGACAGCAAATTCGGAAGATTATTAACATAGCAAAAAACAAGGTTGGTTTTAGTGTAAATCCCTGTTGCACGCCTAAGGTTGCCTTGCACTTTTGAGAGCTGGCTTTCCGCAGTACAACAGACTACTGTCTGCCAGAAAATAAATCAAGTATCCAGTTGAGTAAGTATCCATTTATACCCAGACTGCTGCAATTTCCGAAGCAACCTAAGGTAAAGTACCTTGTCAAAAGCTTAACTACTGCATGGGTAGTGTGTCCCTTGTCAGCTGCTTTCACTAGGTCATGGTAGGTAGCACACAATTAAGTCTGACAAGACAGCCCTTTTCTAAAATCATATTGTTGATGATGAAGTACACTGTCTAGCTTTCTATTAAGCCTTAAGTTGATGTAGCATGATGTGTTCCATCATTTTACAGGGAATGCTTGTCAGGAATGTGCCTGAAATTATTTGGAGATTTGCTGTCCTGCCTTCATATATTGGTGTCACATTTGTAGATAACCACTGTCTTGACTGTCTATATGTGTCGAATGAACCTTTGTAAATCAGTGCTTGCCATCTTAGAGTACACTTCAAGTCTGTGAGTATGTCAGGCTTTCGATGGTGATACTGATGCCCATGCTTCTACTGATAGTTTTTTTCAGTTTCATAGCAGTTGATGTTATAACTGATTTTAATGTTTATTATAATTATCATATTTATTGTTATGCAATATTGATTAAATTAGCAGTAAGTGTAACTCGAAAGAATACAAACAAAAACTTAATTTTAACTTGGCTCAATTATTATCAATTATGATTATCGTTATTAATATAATTATTAATATAACTGTATTAATTGCGCCTATTCATCGTGCTGTTTATTCAACTTTATATTTACGTTGCCTATGAATCGTGGTATTCGTATTAGTAATTATCATCATCATTATTGCAGTACTATAATGATAGTGATTATTTCTATCGCAAAATTAACAATGATAATAATTGAAAAGCTTACTGATCTAATGACTTTTTGTCAAGAATGCCTTCAACAAGCTTTGTACCTTAATCATTAATTACTATCTCATCCTGATCCTTATATTTTATAGTTCATACAGCTATGATTATGATAAAGTCTAGCTTTATTTTATATTTCAAGAATCATAATATTAATTGATTTGAAAACTTTTGAAGCTCTATCTTTTTTAGTGCTAATGCTAATCAAATTCAGCACTAATGCCCACACCTAGGTATGTTGTTGTGACAACCCAAGCAATTTTGTTTGTTCTTACTTTCTGCATTGGTTTATAACTATAATGGCAGATTTCAGAATACCTAGTTGAATATTATAATTGACGATAATTTTATTTTTGTTTTGTTTTATTTTTAGGGTTGCAATTAGTTTCACACTAGCAAGTTCTGGCAGTTTTTAATTGGTAGGCTAGTTGCATAAAGAATATTTTGCGAAAAGTGGGTAGTGTCACTGCACACAATTTCGGCACATAAGTTGGTTTGCTAAAATCTTTATTTGAGGACATAAATACTCTCTGAATTAATTTTAGATGCCCCCAGCATTCATAGTTAATTTAAACTAAAGTTTAACTTATCCTAAAATATTTCATTCATTTTTACCTAGCTACACTCTTTTCTAGCCAAACTCAATTTAGAAATCATTTAGTAAATAAGTTTTACTGCTCAACTATAAATTTCAGGTTTCCTACTTGAGTGTTACACAATATGCACCGAGTCAGTAAATTGAAGCTTGCTGAAGTTACTCCTTATCTTGTTTGCAAGCTGTGTAATGGTTATTTTATTGATCCGTGTACTGCGCAAGATTGTCTACATACATGTGAGTAGACTCAATGTGATGGTCATAATATTTTCTTGTTATGCATTTCAATACTTGGTTGTTTCAGAGATTGAAAAGATCAACTTTTGCAGTTTTCACCGTTTTTCATCGTTTCCTGGGTTTTCATGCTAGTTTGAATTGTTTTAGTTTGCAAGACATGCATTGTGAAGCATCTTTACCAGCACTGTACGTGTCCTATATGTGATGTTGTTATACACAAGACCAGACCTCTCGAAATGATTAGGTATGTGCTACACTACAACAGTATGACTTCATCAGTCAAATCTTGGGTAACTGCCGTGTTATCTCAGCTCACAAAAGTTATATTCAAGCCATACCAAACTTGTAAGGTGTTTCAATCTATGATACATCAAATTTAAAGAATTGCATTGTTTCTGAAATCATGTCTCCTTTTGTCACACTTTGTGATGTGATGTATTTTAGGCATGATCAAACAATTCAAGATCTAGTTTACAAGCTAGTTCCAGGGGTGTTTGGTAAAGAAATGGAGCGAAGGAGAGAGTTCTACTCTGACCACCCTGATCCTGGTATTTACTTGATGCTCATTAAATACCGCCTTTGTGGCTTTTACCTATGCTTTCATATATTTAGTGTGTTTTATTGTTGATTTGAAGCACCCACTCATGTTATATGCAGGTGCTTATGCTAAAATATTCAACACATTTACCGTACTAAAAAGAAAGACATGCTGCTACTAATATACATTCCTATGCTACTCAGTATACACTTAGAGTTTAGTGCGATATAATCTACATTTCACCATTTCCATTAACTAGAATTTTATTTTTGCAGATGTAAATGGTGAAGGTAACAGTGAAGAGAGGGGGGAAGTGAAGGATGACCGGGAAATACTAGCTGAAGATGACTCTATCAGTATGGCCTTAGTGCATAGCCCAAAGTAGGTATCAGTATGGCCCTAGTACATAACCCAAAGTAGGTATCAGTATGACCCCAGTGCATTACCCAAAGTAGGTATCAGCATGGCCCTAGTGCATAACCCAAAGTAGGTATCAGCATGGCCCTAGTGCATTACCCAAAGTAGGTATCAGCATGGCCCTAGTGCATAGCCCAAAATGGTTTTTCATATTTTATTATAGCTGCTATTATTAACCACTAAATACTGTGACTTCATGATGAGATTACATTGTCTCCTTTTGTTTTGCTGCTGAACTGCACCAACTGCTATCATGCACTTTGTACACATTTCTTTTCAGACAAAAACGTTAATATTTCATAATGTCACCCAATTCTATATAACAAACCTTAGCACTAATGTTTTAGCGGAGAAGCAAAGCACATTCAGCCGAGTACTGAGGAGGCTGCCGGACCTGCCACTATATATCTGCGCTGTCCAGCCACATTTACTGTATCTGGCATTAAAAAGCTACTTAGAGCGAAATTTGACCTCCCCCTTGACTTCTTGGTAATTGTTGAATATGTATGATAATAGGTTGTGCCATGGCTGTTTGTGTTTTCGTATAGGCTTGTTTGTACAGAGGTTGTTCTCAACAGCTAAATGTTCTCATTTATTTCATGGAAACTTTTTATGTTGAAATCACCGAGTGCTTTAGGTCCCTGTTTAAAAGTAAAAACCTTTTTTGACTTTTAGCCATTTATTAAAATTTCTTGCTATAAAAATATTTTGTCCTAAGTTTTGGCAGCTTGATTCAAGCAGTCGCATTTGCAGCGTGTTTTATATAGCATGATGTGAGAAAACATATGCTATACTATAGCTATGTGCATTGTTTACATTGTAGATTGATGTGTTTCATTCAGATGAATCTCTAAGCGATGACTATACTCTCATGGACGTGGCATATATATATACATGGCGAAGGGTAAGTCTTGCCCTAGCCCACTCAGTCTAACTTGCAAGCCACAACTGTTCGCCAAAATTCGATCAAATTGGTTTGCTATGATCCACTGATAGAAATAGTGCTAGCTCAGTTATTGAGGTGTTATTGTGCTTCTACAAACCATTATTATCTTTTTTGTTTCACTTGACTTGCCTGGCTATTTCTTGATATCAAGTCTTGTCACTTTTCAGCTGCTGCAGTAGCCTAAAGGTTTGTTTATTCAAAATGATTTTGTAGCGAGGGCCATTGAAGGTTTTCTACACAATCTATCAGTTTGACCCAGTAGCAGCGGAGCAGCATAAACTGGCACCCACCACACCGACACCACCCGCTGACACTCGCAGCACTTCTGTATTTGAACTGTCAGACACGGTCACCATCACAGAACTTGTTAAAACTGCTGAAAGGAAACAATTACCAGGAGCTGCTAATCTAGATCCTTCTTTGATCTCCAAGCCCAAAGAGCTACCAGAAGCTAAAAACCAAACGTTAGACATTCCTTTCTCCACTTTACAAAATGAAACCAGAGCCAATAACAACATAACTCAATCTGAAGAAACTCTCATGAAGGTGCAGCCCTCGCCAGTTCCATCAGTCCTGCCAGCCACAGGTGTTGCTGCAGCCACAAACTCAAACTCAGGTGTGAAAGCAAATGATTCGTTATAGGAAAGTTAACACTGGAAGTAACATATTATGTTTCAAGATAGTACTGTGTGTATATGGTTAACATCTTAGTCCACTCATCCCAAACTGATCTAGATTTCTTTCTTATACCAATCTGTCATTTGCTATTGCAATCTTTTGTAAAATATTTTGCTGTATAATAAAGTTGTGCTTGTAGCTAATATTGCCCAATCTATGAATTTATTTTGCTTTGAAATTCACAGATTTTTCAGTAATTATCTGCACCTGATGTGACTGTTCGAAATTTGTTAGTCTTACCCTGTACTAAAAATTGATAAACAGTCTTTTTTATGTCGAAAATGCCTCCACATTTTCGTGCCCAATACTTCCATTAAGTTTTTAAGTTGGCATACTAACTCAAATTGGTCTAAAGTTCAACAAAGCACTGATACAAACTAATACAAAACAGTCAAAGAAGTTATATAATCAGGAATGTGATGTCCACTCATTGGGATAACTCTGTATAGTCTTTACACGATGTTGGGATTGTTGAGCTCAGAGCTTTTGTTGGGTTTCAAGAATTATTGCTGTTGATTATGGCATGGGCAGCAGTACAGAAACTAATCATTGCTATATGTTTTGTTCATCAAAGCTCTTCAACTAGTAAGTAAGTCAGTCAACATCAGTAATAATTATTTTATTAGTGACTGCAATAAATTAGCTCATATATAAACTGCAGGAATTATGTGTTAAGGAAGGAAGATAATACAGGAAACTTGAATTTGCTAGTGAGCAGGTTAATTTAAATACCAACACTAACAGTATCTACCCAGGTCATTAATTTTAAAATGTAGGTTGAAAATCTAGAATTTAATTTAAATTATAGAAAATATAATTTTGGAATGGTTGTATGCCAAAACCACTATTCCATGTCAAACTATCTCAATCTGGTGTCATTAAAAGTGCTAGCCTGTAGAGCCGCACCCAACTAGTAGCCACGTATGCTAACTTGCAAGTTGTTACAAGTTGGGGTTCTGGCAGAAATATAAGTAGGAGATGAACTCAAGAAAAAGTGCAGCCTGTAAAAATGATTATCAACTAGCTACTCACTCCTCCAAGTTATACATACTAGCTGACACAATAATGGCAAATTTTGATAATATTACATTGGTACATTATATAACTAAACAAAATATATTCAATATAATTAATTAGAGTTTATTATAGTCACTTACTCCTAATATTTTGTTGCATACAATTTGATAGTTTTATACAAAACTAATATTTCAAAAACATATCAATTTTACAGCAAGAAAGTGCTATGAGTGCTCATCTACTGATAATGACAACTTATGTAAACCGGGGGAGGCAATTCCTGATGATGTAATACCTGTAGATTGCCCATACGGCTATGACTTTTGCAAGGTAGTGACTCTGCTCTCACCCTTCTTTATTCCAATTTCCTATTTCCTTCAGTTTATAAATTATATGACATCACCAACTAACATGCTAGTTAACTATAATAATTAAGTTGAAAGTAAGTAGAATTCCATAGTTGATGCATTCTGTAGTTTCTTTTGTCATTAAAAGAATTGATATAGACCCCTGAAATGAGAGGACGAATACAAAAGTTTTACTTGCGCAAAAGAGTGCTTCACTGTTTTTCTTTAATGTTCTACTTTATCAGACAGAACAACTTGAGAGCTAATTCATGACATCTTAGATACTAAAATTATTGTTAACATTTTTAGGGTACCCATTACATTTACTCCAGATTTTGACTACAGAGTGTTTATGGGATCATTTTAACTATGCTTGTAAAAACCAAAATGGAGGTCTTAACTATAAATTTTAATTAAACTAAAAAATTATTTGTTGTAAAGAGGAACTTTTAACTGTTGTATTTACAGTAGCAATTTAAAAATTAAGTGCAAGAATCAAAAATGTTACAGCGTCTATAAGTATACTATACAAGGTCAAGCATTTATGTAGTGTTGTATTGTAGACTACAAAGATCATAGATGATCTATTGAAACCAACTTCAGTGACCTATATCTCTCGATCTTGCTCGAAACACTGTGTGACTTTTCATAGCATTCTAGGAGGTGCAAGTGTGTACTGCTGTCAACAAGACTATTGTAACTCTGATTAAAAGTTTCCGCTGTCATATTTTTGAGAATGATTGTCTTATTACTATAATTATTGCAAAGCAAACCTCAACAAACTGCAATGTTAATTTTTAACCTATTTGTTGTGCTGAGCAAGTAACTATCATGTGTTAATTATTGGGTTTGGTTGTTCATCATTGAAAAGTTATATATAATATTATAATAATAATATACAACCTTGCATTAACAACAATCAAATCTGACAATTAAAGTATTTCAAGCATTCATTTTTTACAATTGATTTTTCTCTGTTGTATTGTTAAGTTTTAAAATTAAAGATTTGATTACTAAAATGTTGGATCTCCTAACTTCTGTAACAGTAAACTTTGTGCTCATTATTTTCACAGCTCAAACAGGTAAAGCCATTGAATGTTTATATAACTGAATCAACTTATATTGGAGAGGAGTTATGCATAGCATGCCACAACTGGTCTGTAGGTAATTGCATTGATGATTGTGCAACTTTAACCATTTTAGAAAAGAATTTATTTCAACACTTATTTGTGTTTTTCAACATCAGAATAGTTAGTCTACATTTTAAGTTAAAAGATAACTTAAAACTCAAGCAAAACATTGACATAAAAGGAGGTTCAGGAACATGCAAAATCAAGTTTCACCTCCATTTCAATCTTGCCAGAGAACTATTTCTATGTAGTTTCTTAAACTCTTTTTTATTGAGACAAAATCTTTGAAAGGAAACTTAATCCAGGCAGCATTTGCATTCCCTGCATATGTCTTTTTCCCACAACGTATTTCATGCAGAGGCAACCATTATGATTATTTTGGTTTAGTCTTAAAGTAGCCAATAAGATAACCCACTCTTACTTATAACATTAGATTATGTTTTGCAGTTTTTTATATTCTTGTAAATGAAATAAATCAACCATGTTAAAACGCGAGGTTAAAGGGACTTCAAGTGGTAATATTGAAAAGCATTTTCACTTACCACTTATGCTATGATTTTTCCTTTTATAAGTTTTGTTCTGCATATATGATATGGGTATGTTTAATTAAATACATCTCAACACCATACCATAATGTTGACTATTAATATAGTGAATTCACTGTTCACTATCACCAAGTAAAGCTTATTTACATTAATAAATCAATTTTGGTAAATAAATAATTTGTTACAGTTTATTATACAGTGACCAGCAGCTAACCACACAGTTAGATGCCTTGCAGGTTTTGTGCATATAATTTTGTGTTGTTGTAGTTGTTGGACACCGTCATATATGTACACTGTGTTGTGTGTGTGTGTGTGTTTTGTGTGTGTTGTGTGTGTATTGTGTGTGTTGTGTGTGTGTTGTGTGTGTTGTGTGTGTGTTGTGTGTGTGTTGTGTGTTATATACATAGTATGCACATATTAGTATATGCACATGTAATGTCTCCCTCCATCTCATTGTTAGTCTCTGCCAACACACATTGCTATCAATGTTCAAGCACCTCACTAAGCGACAATGAAAAATGTGAAAAACAAGTCAGCCACCTGCAGCCACTGACTTGCCCTGCCCCTTACCAGTACTGCACTGTAAGACATTATTAGCTTCTAGTTGTATTTAAATGAGAAAGCTTGCTTTTGGTTTGCATTATTTAAACAATAAATTTAAAAGAAGTAAAATGCTATAATATGGCATAAAATAACCTAAAATAATCTTATAATGAAATATAAAAGGATAAATTATGGTGAAATGTAATACAATATGTAATTCAGTTTTTATATGTACACTTTATCTACACCTACATGACAGGTTTGCCTTATTGTACCAGTTGTTTTGTTCAAACTTGCCTAAATTATTCAGTAACTGTGCTGTAGATAATATTTGATGTGTGCTGTGGATAATATGTTCTTTTTGTGAAACATTGTGATGTAATTATAATATTGTTTGTAAGAAAATTGTTAAAATTCACTGATGTACAATGAGATATAATTATTATAATATTAGTAAAATAATTATCTTAAATGTTAACTTTTTAGCTAATGGAAATAAAGCCTCATGAATTTTCTGCAATAAAGTACATAGAGAGGAGCTGCTCGAGATACTGTGTTGAGTCTGTGACCAGAGTATCAGGTGCTAATATATACTGCTGTCACTCCGATGGTTGTAACAGCACATCTACGCTGAAGTTTCCATCCCTTTTTTCTCTTTTTTTACTATGTGGAATTCAGATATTAATAACAAATACAATAACCTAACCATCAAAGTCAAAGTGTTGATAATTAATATATATATATATATATATATATATATATATATATATAACACTGGCTCTGCAGTTGGCTCTCTGAGCAGTATGATATTGTATAATGTGAAAATGTATTGAGTTTTACACCAAACTATTTTGTATGGTTACATAACATGTTTTTTTTTATAAAATATAGATATGACATTCACTAAAACAAAAATATCAAATTTTGTAAGATTATGAAATAAGACAAATTAATTTTAGCCAGCTTAATTAATTTTATACAAACCATAAAATCTATTGAAGTGAAGGTGCTACACAAACTATGTGCTTGTAATTTGCTTACTTGAACAATGTGCTTTAAGTTTCTTCAGCTGTTCTAACTCAATCACTATGACTGAAAATACTTACCAGAGAAGAGATTCCAGGTCTAACTCATTTGCAAGTTAATGAGAACAGCCTTGTCACAGGCTTTTTAATTAATCAGTATATTTAATGCCAACTACTATTTTGGGCAAGATCTCATGGAAAAATAATGCGATGGTTGTGAATGATCTGATAGAATATACTAGAATAGCTTGGCATTATTAATGTCAGAGAAAACAAAGTGGTGACACCAGGAGAGCATATGATTTGAAACTAAATGAAAGGCGAGGACATGGTCAATTAGTGCTGAGATAGTAAACACAGCAAGATAAGACATAGCAGCCTGTAATCCAATGCGAGAAACCTTGGAAGTTAAAAGAAACTCAAACAGCTCCTTACGCTGGAAACAATCAATCTGCTACACTCCCCAGTAGAAATGGTGAAACTAGGAGTCGGTTTTACCAATTTTCTGTCATCTTTCATGCAAGTAAAATGTTATCTAAGCAGAAAAAACTCTTTTCACTATATATTTTATCATCATAAAAATTTACATATCTGGCTAAAATAAACAATTTAATTGCAATACTTATTATAAAATGTAGCACCTAACTTCTGTAGAAATATAATAAAATAAAACATTAATGCAATTGACAGTTTTGCTGTAAAGCATCCAATTACACAGGTTTAGAACAAGTATGTTACCGTGGCTTAGACTAATGTATTTCGATATCAGCTGGACAGTTTTTCTGCATGATAATACACTATGTTATAATACGCAGTTGTGTATTTTATTGAAGCATATTAGAGTGAAAGTCTGATGTAGGTCATTCCTTTTTATCTTTCCCTTTGAGCTTGTTTGGAAGTGGGATAACTCCAACAATGTTTGATCCGACTTCAGCTGTTTTACTAAGAACGTTTCCAGATAAATCTTTGGATTTGACTGCAACATTGGAACCAATCTCAACGCCTTTCCCTAGAAATAATATGGAACTACTATTAATACCTCTCATACACATTTACATGAAAATAATTTAGACAGAGAAAACAGTTGTTGTTCTTTGGAAGTGGTCAATTTATACATGTATATATCATAGCTTATGCAATTAGGCATGTAAATAATGCAAGATGCAATTGTGACTTAAAACTTTGCTCAACACATTATACTGATGACAGTACTAGAGAGTAATAAGCCTAATAACTGCAAGCAGCAATAATGTAGTAAGAGCTACTAACAATGATCAAGTGCTTCTAATCAACAACAGCTGTTACATGGACAGCCTGCATTGCAACCAGTGAAGCACTACACATCCTCAGAAGTGTTCTTCAGTTAGTGACATCATATCTGCTGGCAGATGGCTAGTTTCAGATGGTGTCTTATATTTAAAGTTGACAATAGTAACTCATTTTACGAGATCTGATGTAAACACTGTCTAAGTAAGACTGCTGGGTGTTCACTGACTTTTATGATCGTTATTAAACATGATGTGTGATAGGAAAGCAAATAATGTTTGTATGACTATAGTGTGTTAAAACAGGGCTGCCTAAAAGAAGGCCCCAGGGCCAGATGCGGGCCCGCTACATTCATGTGGCCCTCAAAGGCATAACAAATAAATTTTTTTACACATATATGAATTAGAAATGAAAGACCCCCTTTTTAAATGTCTCATTTATATACATGCTACAAAACCTGCTCCCTTCAATAACTATATAAAGACTTAACTGTGTAATGATGTATAAGAATTTGGAATAAAGTATTTGAAAATTACTGATGCTGTGGCCCCTCTCTCCCTCACTCACTCAAACCTAAGTTCACAATGTGGCTCTCGTCACCAGAATATTCCCTTTCAGTAGCAACTATAATTTTAGATCTGACAAACCGAAGGCTCAGTAGAAAACCTATGAGCTTTCAAATCAGTTTAAACATCTTGTAATCATTGCTTACATTGTTTTATCTTTCCATTCTTCTGTTCATTTATTTCCTATAAGTAATTTTACCTTTTTTTACCAAAAGAAAAAGCTGTCATATGCCAACAGCTGCACAATAGTCCTTCACAAGATTATACTCAATGCCCTTCCAAGACTTGCCCAATTTGTATTGGGTTAATCACCATCATATTTTTATCAGTCTGTTGTCATTTGAAAAAGCATCCCTTTTCATTGCTCAAATACCTTGAGCAGAAAGGATACTATTATTTTGATAAGAAATAGCTGAAAGCCTCTTAATTTTAACCCCTTCCTTCCCCACTGCAAGTCCAACAGAAAATGAATGTTTCATCTGTGTTAAAATGTTGGCTAAGAAGTAATGCTCTAGTTGGCTATAGTATCAAGTGACCAAACTTACCAAGAACCCATTTAGTGCTGTTGTAACCGATACCAGCTGCTCCCGAGGCTGCATTATACACGCCCCCTATTGCATTGGTTGACATTCTCCATAGAAAGCCAGCTTGAGGCTGTTCATCTACATCAGGAATCACTTTAAATATAATATAAACTACATGTTCACATTGTTAGGAACGTTTAGAAAGATTGCAGTAGGTGAATTTAGTTAACAAAATTAATACTATGAATTTGCTCAAAATTCTCCTAATAAATAAATTGTGTCCAGTATTTTGGAGATGTATGAATTTAAACCTCAAGAATGCTGTGGTTAGCTACATTACATTAAAATGGAACTGTTTTTTGCAAATCTGCAGTGTAAATTCTTTGTAAAATTACATTTTTAAAAACATAACTTTTTGTACATTTTCTATTTTCTTTAGTGTATGCAGATGCAAATTATTGCTAGAAACAAACATTGTACGTATTATAGAAAGAGGAGACAACTTTCCATACAAAAGCTAGCAAGACTAGCTACCAATGTATCGTAGTTATAAATGTTTTGTCTTGCTATTGCTGAACCCAGTGATATGGACACATTTATTATTTAGCATGTATTTTATGTGTAGTCTTATTAATAACCAGAGCTAAGTGGAGGTGATCATATGAAATTTCTATACTCAAGGCTGCCATCATTTTGACAAATGGTAATTTAAAAGGTGTGCTGATCAGTGAAATAACAGTTTACAGTATTTCATTGTTTTATTATAATTCAGGTGACTTTTATAGCTTGTTGACCACCACCTTGTCTTATTCACACAGGTTAGTTGATGTCATCTGTTAAGCTACATGTACACACGCTGATTTTTTCAGCCGATTTTGTACTTCTCGATTTCGCTATTGCTGATTGAAAAATCGACTGATTTTCTAGGCAATTTTTATTTCCCGGGTTAATTTTCTGCTTGCGTTTTATTGGCGGATGGCTCTCAGTCTATACAACTTTCTTTTAGGTTCATGCGCAAAATTCAAGATTAGTTTCACGTGCATTAGCATAGTAAACTGAGTAAACATACATCGGCATTATTATAATATACATTCTTTTCACACGTGAAATGGCTAGAAAAGATCAACAAATTTTAGCAGCTGCAGCTTATATGTTATTTTATGACGATGAGGAAGACGAATCAATCAATGAGAAACGAGCCAGGAGGTGGTGGGTTGCGCCACAGTGCCAAAGTAGAGACCAGGAAGGCGAGTTGTATCCAGCTACTAAACGCTCACTACTACTAGTACTACTACTACTACTACTACTACTACTACTACTACTACTACTACTACTACTACTACTACTACTACTACTACTACTACTACTACTACTACTACTACTACCAGTACTACTACTAGTACTAGTGTGTAGTACTAGTACTAGTAGTAGTACTAGTAGTAGTAGTAGCAGTAGTAGTAGTAGTAGTAGCAGTAGTAGTAGTAGTACTAGTAGTAGCAGCAGCAGCAGTAGCAGTAGTAGTAGTAGTAGTACGTTAACATACATTCAATTTATGTAGTTACTTGTATTTCATAAATGATTTAGTACAAATCCCTAATGTCAAACAATATGAATAACATAAAATAATTAGTAAATTATTATTACTATTAGTATTACTGTATTAGGCTGTCTAATTTTGTATCAGTATGAGTATTTTTTAGTTCAAGTTGTGAAACTGAAATATTGTAATTACACTTAATCTTATTTTGTGTAAAATCCTCTAAATAATCTGAAAAAACAACAAAAATTAATAACATGCGTTCAATATTAGACTAAGACTTTAAAGTTTGCTCTTAAAAGGCAGATTTAAAATTTAAACGAAAATTAATTCAATTTCTTAAACCTCTATTTCAATAATAGTCGAATATTGAAAATTTGTTAATGATTTTATAGGTACATAAAATGTATAGTTATTTGCCAAATCTCACAAAGAAATATTGCAATTCAAGTTTGAGAGATTAATTTAATGTATGAGTTTCAAACTAAAAATCAATTGACTTATTAAATTAAACAAAAAAATATTCTTACTTCTCTTCATTAACCTACATCCTACAAATAGGTGAGTGTTTCATGACATTTAATTATTTAATTATTTAGTTATTTGGTGATTCTAATTTATAACTATTAATGTTTAATTGCAGTCTATACTAAATTAATTGAACTCACCTAAATATCATATTGATGGGAATGTATATTTATTAATTACTTCTTGTTTGTATTTTAAATTATAGGTGCAATGAATACAACAGTCCCTAAGCTGCTACGTGATGATAGTTCGCGAAGGGTAGGGACTTTCACTCACTACTTTCGTATGCCAGAGCCACTCTTCGACAAGCTGCTGGAAATGGTCACTCCACTAACAAAAAAACAAGACACTCAGATGCGGCCTGCCATTGATCCTCGGACTCGCCTTTCCTGCACTCTACGCTTCCTAGCAACTGGGGCAACAATGAGCGATCTTCATTACCAATTTCGTCTAGGTAGGTATATATATATTTTGTAATAGTATGTAATGTAATATTACTTGGTTGTTTGCATAATACTATTTTGTTTTTGTATGCTCTTCATTTCATATTGAAGGTGTAAAAACAATATCCAACATTATACATGAGATGTGTGCTGCAATTTATAAAGTGCTTCAGCCAACCCATCTAAGGTTTCCACAGAGCGCAGATGAATGGCGAGCAGTAGCAAAGGACTACCTTGCTAGATGGAACTATCCTAACTGCATCGGATCTCTAGACGGCAAGCATATTGTATGTATTACAAAATGAAATTGTTATTTGTAGGCAATTTTCAAGGCGCAGAGTATTTCAATTTTGTGGTGTTTGTGGCTTATTTTAGCGGATAATGAAGCCCAAGTCTGCTGGTTCAGCATTCCACAACTATAAAGGCTATGAAAGCATAGTGTTGATGGCCATAGCAGACGCAAATCAAAGGTAATTAATGCATCCTTACTCTCTTGAATGCAAAAATTAATTTTCAACCCCAAATTTATTTGAGTGCAGACATGCTCTTTCCACAAAATGACAGCATCTGATACTTTGTAGGTTCATCTACATAAACGTTGGGGCCAATGGCAGAAGTTCAGACGCAGGCATATGGAGAGAGTCGCCTCTGAAGGAGTTACTTGAGAGTGACCAAGTACACCTCCCAGATGATGCATGCTTGCCATACACTGATAGCCTCGTACCCTACCACTTCGTATCAGACGAGGCATTTCCGCTAAAAAAGTACATGATGAAGCCATATCCAAGGTCTCGTGGCCCACTCAGCAACGATAAACTGGTGTTCAACTACAGGCTCAGTCGAGCCAGGAGAATTGTTGGTATGTAAATACTTTTTTTAATTACAATTATGGAATACATTCAGTGAAGTTAAACTAAAGAAATGATTTGTTTACCAATTTCGATATTTTATTTTAATCACAGAAAACTCATTTGGTAGACTCGTGGCAATGTGGCGGATATTCCAGCGGCCAATTAATCTGCAGCCTGACAAGGTAGACAACATCATAATGGCATGCTGTGCATTGCAGAACTATCTGCTAGACAACAATGCCATGACATTCACAGTCGATGCCGATGCGTATGTTGAGAATGCTACCTGGCGACAAGAAGTTCAAACAGAGTTGCATCCACTGCAACGTCGCCTGGCCGGTAATCATGCAGGTAGAGAGCCAAAAGACATCCAGGAGACTCTTTGCAGATGGTTCAATGGGGTTGGGCGTGTTGACTGGCAGGATAGGATGGTGGCTATTGGCCAGGGTTTGCAACAGCATTTAACGGGATGATTGACTCTTTTGCTAGTTAGCAATGCATGTACTTTTGATTAAAATATTACATATTTTGCATTATATTTTACAAGAAATATTGATATTTTTGTTTCAGTTTTGTTTAAAACTATGCATATATTTATTTACACAACATACAAAAATTTACATATATTCATAAGTCATGTGTGCATTTAGTTGCGATAAAATTGAAGAAGTACTCTCATGTGGTGATTCGGCTACGGCACCGTCTTCAGCAGAAGCACTAGCTGGCAGCAAACTGGGCACGTATGGCCTCCTAGTTGTTTCCGACTGCTGGCAGATAGCATCCACAACTTCCCCAGACAGGCGATGCATCAAGCGTCTCCTTACCTACAAAAAGTATATGAATTGATAAGCAGTGGTTTGATAATATTTTAATCGCAACTAACGAAGTCTTGAGTCTTTTTAGTTACAATGCTTACAGCAACATTGGTGATCTGGCGTAGGTCAGCAACAAGCGCATCACCCCACAAGTCCAAGTGGTCCTTGGTTGGAGTGTTCAGAAACTCCAAACACTTCATCCTTAGATGATCTTTGGGATTGGATTCTAGTGGTCGCTAAAACAGAACATAAAAAGCATTTAAGAAAGTGTTAAGTATTACAAACCTGCCCAACTTAAATCAAATCTTTTTTATTTGACATTTTAGTAAGATTGTAAATGAAGCAAACCACTATATCTGTTATCGAATTACAGTTAACCCTAATTAAGCATTCTTATGTTTAAAGTATGTTATTAAACCATCCTGCCATGTGGATTTTTTAGGCACAACAATTTTTAATAGCTGGTATACAGCTCTCACACGTTCACCTTTATTGTGTGAAAGCCTAACTACTAACTTTTGTTCCTCTGTTACGTGGTGTGTTGCCACGCATAGGTGGGGGAGATGTCACAGGTGGGGGAGATGTCACAGGTGGGGGAGATGTTACAGGTCGGGGAAATGTCACAGGTGGGGGCGATGTCACAGGTGTCCTAGATGCAGCTGGCAGCAGAAGTATTGATTCGGACCTTGATGATGTGGAAGATGGTTGTGAAGAATCACCTTGACTACTTCCATCATCCATCATCTGATTTCTATCCTAAACTCATATTATTATGTGAAATAATTAACAACCTATTAATAAATAATGTATGTTTACATCGATTTGCATACTACCACAATCACTACTGTTGCTTACCTCAGCAATAAGGTTGGAGTGCGAGCTCCTAGTTTTTAGAGTTGGCAAAAGAAAGAGCATCTGCTCGTAATATGGGTATGTTTTTTTGTTGCGCTCCTCTCCACCAGCTCCAGACGGCTGATGAAAGCGCCTTTTGTGCTCCTGTTAAAAATCATAGTACCTGTATGAATATTAATTTAAATATCATTTAAATTTTCTCATTCCAAATGCAGTGAGTATAAAATTATATTAAATTACCTTTGCAAAGTAAGTTCTATTGGTTTTGTGAAGAGTCTGAAGCTCTTCAGCCGATATTCCAACAAGAGCTGCCAGGTCAGCCCAAGCCCTCTTCTTGGCATCCTTGTTTGAATAAACCTTACTACAGTTATCCCACAGAGCAGGAAACTTCTCCAAGTTGTCGACATATTTTTGAGTAATCTCTGAATCGTACATGATGAGGTATATATATTACAGCAGGCAGCACCGAACTGACTGCTGCCACCAATCACGATCATATTTATGTTGAAAAACGGCCGTCTTGGAGCTAACTTAGCAATTAGCAAAAACTCACAATCATATTTATGTTGAGAAAACGGCCGTCTTGGAGCTAACTTATTAACAAAAACTCACAATCATATTTATGTTGAGAAAACGGCCGTCTTGGAGCTAACTTATTAACAAAAACTCACAATTATATTTATGTTGAGAAAACGGCCGTCTTGGAGCTAACTAAATTACTAACGAAAATTCACGATCAGTGCAAATCTGTTCTTTCAACAAAAATTAAACTATAAAGTTGAGATGCTAATATTAGTTACTTAAATATAAAAATTAAAACTAAAAGTTATAAATTGTATTATAAATGAGTAAAAGTTGAGAATAATACCAGTGTTCTATTTAAAAAAGCAATATGTTTATTCTGATGTTCTAATAAATAAAAATTGCGTTGTTATTACTACTAGTACTACTTCGATTGATAGTTATTTTTATATTTTTTTTTCATATATGATGCATCGTAGTGATAGCAACGTACTAATTACTTCCTAGTTGTATTTCAACAATGGTGTTAACTTCGCTCGCTGTCATGATTTTCTGCCAGCTTTTGATTGGCTGGTTCAACAGAAAATCGCCCGATAAATTGAACATGTTCAATTCTGAAAATCGCTACAAAAATCTGCCAAAAGCAAAATCAGCCGATTTTTCAAAAATCCTAAAAAATCGCTAACAGTTTATCGGCCGATTTTCATGAAAAATCGACCTGTGTACATGTAGCTTTACTGTACAGTGTACCATGAGTAAGAATCACAGCTAACTCTATGCAGCTTAGAGTCTCTCACCTCTAAAGGTTACTAATAACAAGATGTGCTACCTGCACATGTTATGTTGGCTGATGGTTTTACCTGCAATCTCACCAGTTGCTGGTGCATAACCAACCCAAGCAAAATTGCAAGCATCAGGTGGCGACATTAACACTTGCATGAAATTTAATGATGTTTTATACTTGTTGTTTAAGTAAAATACTTATTTTTACCATTGCATAGTTATCTAAAAGAGATGGTCAAGTGATCATATGTGCATCGTATTATAACAGTCATGTGTTGTGTATATCATAGTCTAATTATTCAATAGGTTTGTGATAATAGATTTGATTACCTTGACTAGAAATTAAATGAATATTACAGATAAAAACAAAACTTGAAGTCACAAAAATACTAATATGTTTATTACTTGTTAATTACTCACATTGCACAACTATTATGGGTAACAAAATTGATTAACATTTAGTAATGGTCTAATGTGTGACAATGCATTAGTGATTCATAGAGTTTATAATGCATGACTTCTCATACTCATAGCACAAGGTTCATATTTGAACACTTTTGGACTATATGTTCAGGTTAACAAAACTGCTTGACCTGCAGAACTAAGCAACAGAAAATATAGAAGAGTGCTTGTTGTTAGTTATCGCTTTGGAGAGTCATAAAAGCAAGTTTGCTTGAGCTAAATGGTCATCGTGACAATGATAGTAGAAATAACTAAAGCAGTATAGCGGAGCAAAACAGTGCTTCATGGATGTAGCCATAAAATCCTGGTGAAACTTATTATGGGATTAAATTGAGTATAAATTTTTTTCTGCAATCTCATGCAATATAACCATTTTAGCGTCAGAAAAGTTATCATGTTATTGGAGCAGTTATCGTAGTTTGTTCAGTTACTAGTTTTTTACTAAATCAAAAATATACACAACATCAATTAGTTGCAAGTAATATGAAGCTTTACCCTCTGTAAAAAAGTCCTTCCAGTTTTCTAGTTACTTTCCCTAGAGAGTCAACTGCTGGCTGTTTTACAAAACACTGTATGATCATGTCTGGAGATTAGACACCACAAGTATTAGAATTACAGTGTATATAGTGTTTTATGAGACAGGCTGGTTGGATTAACTTAATGCAGTGATTAGTCCTCACTTCTATAGCTGTTAGAGGACACTTAGATGTGTATTGCTGCATTGATTTAGTTAGCAAATCAATATTGTTGCTGGATGAGTTTAAAGTTTAAAGAAGCACACACCAGATTCAGAAGGCTTGGGGGTAGAGACTGTCTGTTCTGTCATAACTCTCTCTTCGTCTGAGGAGGCTGAAACTTGATCTGTAACTTCAGGTTTGTTCTAAAATAGAAACAATAGTCATAAGATACACATAGAAGTAGTGATTTAAACAGAGTAAAGTATCAAAGTACCACAGCACACCCCATGGTAGATGTAGGCAAAGTATTTTCTGCCTTAGCCCTGGTGTTTCCTAAGTTGTATGCAAACAACAGAGTGAAAGCAAACCCTCTTTATAGAGTTGATCGGCTGCATAATTTATTGCCTATAAAATAGAAGTCTGATCCAGTAAGTTGAATAGATGTCTTTGAATTATTCATTGCAGGTTCAACCCAAGATATATTATTTGAAATATGCAAATTAAACTTGCTTGTCTATTTATTGTGGTTAGCTGTGATGGTAATAATATAACTAGTATAGCAATAGCAGTAGCAGTACCAGTAATAGCAGTAATGTATTAAAGTAAAGGTAACAGTAACAATAAGAGTACTAACAGTAACCTAATACTATTAGTATTAAAGGTAATAGTAATGGCAGCAATAGTAATAGTAGTAGCAGTAGTTGTATGTAGTAGCACTAGGAGTAGTAGCAGCAGCAGCAGCAGCAGCAGCAGCAGAATTACTAGTATTAGGTAGTAGACTATCGCTAGTTAAAGTGGTGCTAGCTACAGCAGCAGCAACATTGTATTATCTCACAGCAATATAAACATATTTACTAGAAAATCTAACTCAATGAGACAGTGAAACTTGACATGGTAAAATAAGCCTATCAAAAGGTGGTGACTGCAAGCAGGCATGCAGTTACCTTTGTATTGCAAGTTGTTCTAACACGTGCTGTCATAACTAGAAACATAATATTAGCATATATAAACATGTGTGAAGTCTGTACTATGCTTATCACTTGAAGCAAATAGATTATAAGTATCACAATAACTTGGTACACACATGTTTATCTCAACAAATTAAATTTTATCAACAAATATTATACAAAGACAGTGATTTGCAACCTAAATTGTCTATTAACCCCATTTTTCACTTTCTACAAAAATGTATACATACATATACTACTTGTCTGCATGTGAAACACATAGAATACGTTTTCAAAATGACTTTTCTGAGGAACAGCAATGAATTTATACTGAAAAATGGTGTTTGCTTCACCAGGGCAACTTGCTGTAGTGTTAGCAAGTGTTCGGTGATAATATAATTCCTTTTTGTTCAGTAGTCCTTCACATGATGTCAATAGACTATTTGGTCAACAATTTCACTTCAAACCGCAAAGTACAAACTAGAAAACTCAGACTATTGTCACTAGAGCACAGGCTACTCTGCACCTAGTGACTCAACTGTCTGGCAAAGGGTTAAAGTTAACACTGCTGTATGCAAGTTACTTCAAATAATCTTTCTGCTTGACACACATGCATGTGAATACATCCTATAGAGCTTTCTCGAGGGGAGACTCTTTATTTATACAGACACCTCGAAATAAGTTTTCTAACTTTGATATTTTAATTATATGAGCAACATAAAATAGATCAAACTTTTAACACTAAATAATGATAAAGATCAACATTTATTTTATGTGATCTAAGCATTCAGTAGGGAGTTGTATTGTTGGCCATTATATTCTTCTGCAGTAGAAAATTACTAAATGCAAAATTATTTGAAATAACGTCAACTTGTTTTAAAACACAAACACCAAACCAGAAACTACGAACTCAGTTCCAAGCTAACTACTAATACAAGTGTAAGTAATAAATGCAGCTTTAAAGTAGCTGACTCACCCCAGTAGAAACCAGGCATGACATTATTCGCAACTGTAAGATGCTAATATAAACTGTATTTTCCTCACCTGGATAGTGTATCCACTCAGTGCTCCTGCAGACCCAGTCGTAATTTTCTTGTTCAAACTTTGTATAAACTGAAAATTATAAATAAGGTACTGCACGCTACTTTACAGTTAATATTCCACAATTCTACAACACCAGCCACCTGAAGTCCACTCTGTCAACTCGATTAGTATGTTTACCACCGTCCTGAGTTCCTATGGATTAATCAATCAATCATAAATGTTATAAGGCATGCTTTTGCAGTCAAGTTCATGGCTCTATAATGATTTGGATCAAGCTGGCAATACGTGGCTGTTATAAACGCTTCGTGATTGGCTAAATTTAACCCATTGCATCGCCACGAGTGATGGTATATAAATAGGAACATAAGTCATCGAAACGTCCTATTTTACAAACTACCAACCAAATCAAGAGAGCACAACTTGAGGAATCCGCAAAATCAATATTAACAAATCATAAGTGGCAAAATGTAATTTTAATTCTGTTACTGCTGAAATTAGAAACTATAAAAGTTTAATCCTTTAAGCAAAGGGTTTTTATATCTTTGTTCAGAGCTACAGTTTAAGTTCTTGACACTTGCATTTAGAAGTTTCACATGTGATCTAAATAATTTGTTGTAGCCTACTACTCCTAAATTATAGTTTTGCCAAATTCTCAGCAACATGCTATTTTATAGATTTAATTAACTGCTGCAGATTGATTAAATACAGATTTTTCAGAAAGAAATTGAAATCTGCTATACTACATGAAACTTACTTGATAAGAAATTTAAAAAATGGTTGTAATGTATGGGTTACTTGTTTAAACTTCTATCTTTATTTACTTTATTTTATGGTCTATCAAAATTCATATGCACTTGTACAATCAGCTTATTATGTATGTAATAAAATAAAGTCCCAATCCTTGTGAGAGAACATGTGATGAAAAAGACTTATTCACATGTGACACAAGAGCAATGACTAGATGCTCTTCCTAACATCACCAATGGCTTCTGTCAGGCTTAAACCCTTGACTTCGTGCTTACTAGGCAAACGCTCTACCTCCTAGACCACAGCTGCTCCCTCAGCTTATTATGTAATTTATGTTGACACCCACTATTTCTGTTTAACTGGTAGTCAATTTGGTAGAATCAAAATTTGGGGCAATTCTTGTAATGTAGTTAAAGCTGAGTAACCTGTTTCCGTAAAATATTAGGAACACTATTCAACTGCACCAATGAATTAACTGCACCAACTTCGATCTTTCATTGTGTGAGAATTAAAGTTGTAGACACTTTCTGATATGCTATCATTTTCTATAGTAATTTTGTAAAGGGGAATGGTTTGCTTTGCCTTTATGAGAAAAATTCACTGTATTTAAGTTTTCAACCTGTTCTGCATACTATAATATTATAATAATCAATACACCTTTGATTTATAAGGTTAACACAGTCTATTTTTAAAAACAAAATCATGCTGAATTAATGCACTGTAGTTATACTAGCTGGTTATTTCAACATCAAAACCAACTCAACATATTAGGTTTCATATAAGCAAAAAAACCAAATATATGTATTACATGATTAATTGCTTTACATATTTCTTACTTTGATGGTAACATATTATTATTATAACAATTTTAAGTTATTTATTATTTGCTACCATATACTTGTTATAGTATTGCAACTGTTCTAGAATATCACAGCCTTGTTTACGTGATGAACATACAGTAGCTATAGACAGTGTGAATGAGAAGCTACCTGATGTAACGAATATTTTGGGATTAAATTAATTGACTGACTTCTGAAAAGGCATTTTTTAACTTGCTACATAATTGATTTTGCATTTTGCTTGTTGCTTACCGCAAATAAAAACTCCAAATCTTATAACAACATCCGGATTTGACAGCATTGCAAGGTATTTAAAGGTATAGTATACTTGTTTTACACATGTTGATGTTAGCTTTTTAGATATGAGGATATAGTATTTTGTTGTTTGAATTCTCCCAAAATTTTCAATTTTCTCAACATTTTTATGTAGCTTTGCAAATTATTTTGTAATAATACAGAGAGAACCTAATCTTAATTTTAGCAGCTTATATTATATCTTTATGTTTATATGATTTATTAATTTAGCAATTTATAAATCTGTGAACTTTTATCTAAAGCTATGAAAGTATTTCTTCCAAAAGAGAAATAGGTGTGGGGAGATTGTCACAAAGGAGAAATTGCACACTAATTATTTAACTAGGTCATCAAACTCAACATTTGAATTTAGCAATTTCACCATTTAGCAGTTGAAAACCCATAAATTAGCAGGCAATCACCAGAATGTTGCAAATCTCCAGGTCTAATTATACATTTGGAGACAACGAAAATGGCAATTTGTGCAATAGCAGACTGTAATTTGGAATTGCCCAACTTTCATGATTGACCTCCATAGGTAATCAATACTTGCTGTGTTTGCTAAACAGTGTAGCATTTAATTTTTTTTATCTAATAAAGAACTGCTATAGATTAAACAATATATCTACAGCTGTTTTTTTTTGTTTTCAGCAATTTTTACACATATGACATAATAATATCATATTTGCAATAATAATTTATAATTATCACCTTCATCATCTTTTTTCAATTATAGACACAAACAAAAAGTATGTGAACTTATTAGTACTTGCTTAATAATAGCACTTACATTTGAGCTCTTGAAGTAAAATTAATTAATACTGTAGATATCATCAAAAAGATTAAATATGTTACAAATATATTATATGACTGCAATTATTCCAATATTATGTAAAAATAGGTAACGATAACTTTTTGCATAATACTCATTTGTTTCAAACTACTTGTTTTTTTTCAATCATTGAATGCTGACAGAGTTCTAAGGTTGTTATAGGAAAGAAGGAAGGAGCAGCAGTGAGGATAAGCTGCCACTGTTAAAAAAATGCTTCTTCAAGCACGACAAATAGCCTCTGACAAACAAATTTAACTCTTAGCATGCTCATGTGGCATAGGTATATAACTGCTTCTGCTGATAGGGAAAGGGACGAAGGCGAGTTACTGGCCCCTTAAAACCACTGCTTTGGGCAGGTGGGGCTAGGAAGACAGCTCATCCAAGAAAAGGAAACTCTGACGCCAAACTACCGCTGCCTTGTGACAATACCCAACCATGCGAAGGGCTTGGGGAGTAACTCTCCAGGATAAATGAGGAGTTGTAGCCCCTAAAACAGTCTATGGTTGTTTATAGTCTTGTTCTGGCAGCTTCTGCGATGGCGCTGGTGCCAAACTGGAACAGCCCTGCTGCTCCTTTGGATACACCAGCGACATGGAAAGGGGGGACATGTTACATGGGCAACAGCCTGTCCTCCATATAGTCATAGCCCAGGCACACACCCGCATCCATGGCCAGAGACCTACTAATACTGATGCTGACAATATATGACAATTGCATTTTTTCCTGGCTTTATAATTCACTGTATTCACATTATTATTCATTAATCAATAACTACATAAATTTTTTTTAAGTATTTACAGCATGTACACTTCATCAGCACAACTTGTTACTAAAGCCCATGCAAACCAAGCACAAGCAAGGTATGCTAACATTAATTATTAATATACCTTAATTCTGAATGTCCATAATTTTCTGAAATATAACCTACGTAGTATTTTAAACAAACAATGTGAAAGCTGGCTACAGCTACGTGACTAGTATACGTCAAACAGTGAGCAGACGTAACAGAACTACTCTGTAAAATCAAATCTACCATATTATAAACTCACGCAAGTTTATAGTTGCTATCCCTGTGAGAACCCCTGATGGAAAGGGTTTTTGCTAGAACGGGCTAAGGACTTGTTTAAATGAGGCACAGGAGCAATTATGACTAGATGCTCTTCCTATATATTATACTGTCCACCATATTATGTCTGCCACAAATGCAAGTGCCAAGATAAAAGCAAGTTCAAGTAAAAAAAGGAACTGTCAAGTGAGTAAAGCTTCTTAAGTCAGGATAATACAGACATTAGTGTTGGCAAAGAAAGTTTAATTAAGCTAAGATTTGCCAACCTTCAGACATCCCTCAAGAGTGATTGACAATGATGAGGATTTACAGCAGATATACTATTGTAGATTATATACAAAGCAGTTTGTCACATTGCAGTAATATTGTGATAGATTTTAGTAGTGCAATTCCTATTAGATTAATCAAAAAGGTTTACTCTATACTGTTTTATGTATCTTGTGAGTTCGACACTGTCGGAGTGTAACTATGGACAGTAGTGGCACCATTAGTAGCCACCAATCAGGACAGTGACACTAATTGATAGCAGGTGGAGCTAGCTACTCGTAGTTGCAGTGCGCTGAGTAGCTAGCCGGCAGAGCAGCTTGGGACTTCTTTTAGAACAGTTGTGTATTGAAGCTCACTAATTATGTAATCGTTTTCTATTCATGCTAGCAGTAAATAACCTTCTTGTATTTGTGTAAATAATAAAAGTATCTTATCGTAAACAACCTGTCGCAGTGGCTTTGATTAAGTAGACCCACAAATAATAATAGTGAACTGGCAAAATTCACTACACTGGTGGCAGCGGTGGGATCTCACTTAATACAAATGCCCCTAGTCAGAGAGTAAGATGGCCGACGAAGTCGTCGACGCGCCCCGACAGGAGCCAGCAGCAATGGAAGAGGATCACATAGGCGGCCCAGCGCTGCCTATGGACAGGTACCACTTGCGGGCTCCCACCTTCTCTGGAGAAGAAGATGTGGAGCAATTCATCACTGAGTTCAGTGATGTGGCGGACATCTGCGGATGGCCGAACAGGGTTACTCTGATCCAGCTGCGGTTGTGTCTGACAGGGCCGGCTAAACCCTATGGGATAAGCCAGAATGTCGGTGACATATTTGAAGCAATACGAGCTAGGTTTGGATTAACCGCTCGAGATGCTCGCGTGCAACTGCAGAGTCTTAGGAGAAATCCTAAGACCAATCTGCGAGAGCGCGCTACCGTAGTTGAACGACTGGCACAAGTTGCTTACAGCGACTTGCCTGCCGATGGTCGACAGAGCCTAGCACTGGATGCATTCCTCCAGTCTATTAACAACCTCGGTCTTAAACAGCACCTGCTGGTGGCCGAAGTTGAGACTATGGAGAGAGCTCTAAGGCTTGGGAATGCCTATTTCCAAGCCGACAGTGCAAGTCGACCTGGCGCGACAGTACAGCAAGTCGGGGCAGACGACGTGTCGACGTCGTCAACGAAGACAGCTGTACAAGTCGCAGTGGCAGCAGCAGACGAATCTAGCTTAACCACGAGCTTGATTCGAGAACTGCTCGCCAAGTTCAGGCAACTGCGCCAGCAGGCGACAGCCGAGAGACCCAAGAGGTCGTCGGTAGCTGTCGCCGACAGGCGCGGCCCCGTATGCTGGGGCTGTGGTAGTGGTGGGCACTTCCTACGAAGTTGCCCCCGCGGCAGTGGGAGGCGGTTAAACAGCGACGGCCCAAGGTAACTTCCGCCTACCGTGGGCCCGAGTTTAACCCCCCAAGGCAAAGGCTACGGCCCCCACCCCATCGGGTGAGGAGGCCGCCTTCGCCAGAGTGGCAAGTCCCAAGGAGAGTGAGTCGGCCGCAAGGCCCACCAATACCTCCGGCTTGGGCACTCAAAAACCGCTTTGAAGGTTTGCTTGATGAGGGAGTGAACGACGAATGGGAGCACAACAGGGATTTTCCTCGGTTGCCCACACGAGCATCAGTCCGAGAATTCACTCGGCCGCCCGTGTGTGAGCGAGACCGAGACGTACCCTGCCCGCCCATGCAACGTCGACGACCCCCTCGCAACCGAAAAGCACAGGTGCATCCCCAATTCCATGCACATGAGGTGTCGCCTCAAGAGACAAATCGCTCAGTGAGCGCCCAGCCATATGGAAGCAGCTATTTCCTCCCCGGCAAAATTGCTGGTAAAGCTGCCACATTCCTGTTGGATACTGGGTGTACCACAAATCTACTGAGTCGACGTCTCTTCGACACTCTCAGTGCCAAGGACAGGGCTAGCCTAGAACCATATGAGGGGGAACACGGCACGTTGGCGGACGGGTCGTGTATTCCTTTCTATGGGGTAATCCAGTTGACTGGTAGAGTCCGTGATCAGATGATCAGTGAGACCTTCATCGTCAGTCAACTCAAGGAGGATGCCATCTTGGGCATGCCATTTCTGAAGCGACACAGGTGCTACATCGACTTTAGCAAGTCGGCAGTAGTGATGGCGGGGCGTGAGCTGGCCTGTGTCGACCGATTTGGCCGACCCTTGGTGGGGGGAGTGCAGGTGGTACAGCGCTGTACTGTACCTGGGCGCTCCCGGGCTACAGTTCGCTGCAGAGTGAACTGTAGGGAGATCTCCGAGCTCGGAGTGGTGGAAGGTGCACTGGGGGGCGTCCAGCTCGCTAACAGTCTGAATAGACTGGATGAGCGGAGGGAGTTCCTGGTCCAGTGCGTAAACCCTTTCACGGAGCCGGTAGAATTACCGGCTGGGTCTCTAGTAGGGAAGTTCCACTCCGTGCAAGAGGAGGATGTAGGGCCCGCGCTGGAAACAGCGGACGGTGCCCGGGGAGTACCCACTAGAGACGGCAGGGGGCCGGTGCCTGAACACGTAGCAGATTTGTACGAGGATGCCTGTGATGGCTGTGAGAGCAAGCGAGAACGCCTGGAGATGGCGCGGCTACTCTCTGAGTACAAGGATGTGTTTAGTTGCGGCGACCATGACATGGGTCTGACTGAGACGGTTCGTCATGAGATACCCCTGGCGGCGGGGACGGTGCCGATTCGGCAGCCGACCCGCCGGTTAGGTCCTGAGAAGGAGAGAGAAGTGAGCCGTCAGGTGCAAGACCTTCTGAACCGGGACCTGATTGAGCCAGGCCATGGGGCCTGGAGTTCTCCAGTCGTCCTGGTTCGGAAAAAGGATGGTAGCTGGAGGTTTTGCGTTGACTATCGCAGGCTGAACAGCGTGACCATCCAGGACGCTTACCCTCTCCCGAGGATCGATGAGTCGCTCGATGCCTTAGCTGGTAGCAAGTTCTTCAGCACGTTGGACTTGTTAAGCGGGTATTGGCAGGTGCCCCTGAGTCCTGAAGCACAGGACAAGGCCGCGTTTATAACGCGGGATGGACTCTGGAAATGGAAGGTGTTGCCATTCGGACTTACGTCCGCACCAGCCACCTTCCAGTGACTCATGGAGCAGGTCCTGAGTGGACTGCACTGGAAGACCTTGCTCATATATCTCGATGATGTCATCGTCATCTCCCCCGACTTCGACACACATGTCAGTCGACTCAGGGAGGTGTTCGACAGACTCCGAGCTGCTAACCTGAAGCTGAAGCCCTCGAAGTGTGCATTACTGCAACGCGAGGTCAAGTACCTGGGCCATGTAGTTGGTCGAGACGGGGTCGCCACTGACCCCGAGAAGGTACGGGCCGTGAGGGACTGGGCCGTTCCTGTCGACCTCTCTGAATTGCGGGCGTTCCTGGGGCTGGTTGGGTACTATCGTCAGTACATACCAGACTTCGCAGGAATTGCACAGCCGTTAAATCGGCTGACCGCGAAGGGGGTGCGATGGCAGTGGACGCAGGCTGAGCAGAAGGCATTTGACCACCTGAAGGATCGCCTGGTGGAGGCACCCATCTTGGCGTATCCTGACCCTGCGAAGGAGTACATTTTGGATACTGATGCCAGTAACCATAATGTGGGGGCGGTGCTATCGCAGGTCCAAGATGGTTGCGAGGTGGTGGTGGCTTACTATAGCAAGGCCCTGTCGGCGCCTGAGAAGAACTACTGTACAACCAGGAGGGAACTCTTGGCAGTAGTCAAGGCGGTCAAACACTTTAGACCATATCTATATGGGCGCACATTCCGGCTTCGGATGGATCATGCGTCCCTGATATGGCTGTGTCGATGGGCAGAACCATCCAGCCAAGTGGCGCGCTGGCTAGAGATCCTGGCAGAGTTTTCTTATCGGATCGAGCATCGACCCGGTAAGAAACACGGTAATGCAGATGGACTCAGCCGCCGCCAGGCAGATGGGTGTAAGCAATGCCAGAATATCGAGCGCAGGGACGGTGGACCCCCTCGCTCGGACGTCGAAGCGCAGTTGGGGAAAGCGGGTGTGTACAGCTGGGAAGAAGGGCAACTCCTGTCCGAATCACCCAACAAGGCTGTTAACAACCTTCACGCAAACCCCGCGTTGCTTCGGAACGTCAGGGAGCTATGTCGGCTCCAGTCCACGCTACCAGGAGTGGTAGCTGACCTAGTCCGGGCCAAGAAGGAGGGACGGCGGCCGAGTGAGGCCGAACAGCGAGTGAAGAGTACTGAGTTTAAGTACTTCTGTGACCGCTGGGACTCCCTAAGGTTCAACAGCGATGGGCTGCTAACGATCACGTTGGCAGTCGGCACCAATCGCAGTGAACGAGAGAGGGTAGTCTGCCCGTCAGCTCTGCGGCGGGAGTTGATCTGGGACACCCATAAGCAAGCTCACGCAGGAGCTAGCCGGGTGATCAGGTGTCTTCAACTCCAGTGGTTTTGGCCCGGTATGACCCGGGATGTCCGACTCCGGGTGCGGAAGTGCGAGGTGTGCCAAGCTAGCAAGCATGGCCGCCCCACTGAGACCGCAGGGAGGCGTCGCCTCCATGCCGGTCGTCCGTGGCAGGTGGTTGCTGTCGATCTGGTAGGCCCCATGCCCACAACAGCGAGAGGTAATAACTGGATACTGGTATTAACTGACCATTTCACGCGGTGGGCTGATGCACTGGCTATTCCAGATGCGTCGGCCCCCTCGGTGGCCAGAGCTCTGGATCAACAGGTGTTCTGCTATTTCGGCTTGCCGGAGCAGATACACTCTGACCAGGGCGCCCAGTTTCAGTCGCAACTTATGAGCGATCTCTGTAGAATGTGGGGGGTAAACCAGAGTCGGACGACCCCGTATCACCCGCAAGGGAACGGGGTCGTGGAGCGGAACAACCGAATGCTAGGGGACTCTCTGAGAAGCCTGCTTATCGGTAGGAGCCAGGAAGAGTGGGACTTGGTGTTGCCGCAGATCATGCGAGCGTACCGTAGTACCCTTCACTCCAGTACACTGGAGACCCCTAATTTTCTCATGCTGGGGAGAGAAACAAGGGTTCCTGAGCACGTAACCTATCATGTTCCGAATCCAGAGAGCAATGTTCACGACTACGTGGACAAGCTCGTAAAACGCATGGGGACGGCTCACGAGGTGCTACGTGAGCAGCAGTGGCAGGTCAGGAGTGGTGACTCTGACGACCCACCTTTATACAAGGTGGGGGACTGGGTCTGGATGACCAGTCATCGCCGCAGGCGCGGACAGGCAGCCAAGTTGCAGCCGAAGTTCGTAGGTCCCTACTGCGTAATTGAGGTGATGCCAAATCATACATACAAAGTGGAACAGTCTGGACAAGTGTCGGTCCAGAACGAGGCACGGCTAAAACCTCACTGGGCAAGTCCTGAGGCGGCAGGTCAAGCACCTCCTCTCTTAGAGCCAGCTAGGCGCCCTCCTATGAGGGGGCGACCCATGGCATATCGAGAGATTGAGGAGATACTGCCAGACCAGGACGGGGCGGCTGATGCGCCAGCCGACCAACCCCAACCTCCTCCACCCCAGGAAGAGGAGGTCGACACACCTGAAGACCTGTCAGAGCCGGCCCCACCACCTGTGGAGCCGGTCGACAGGCCCATCGTTCCGGATGAGATGGAAATTCCTCAGGATACTGAGGGAGAGGCAGCTGGGGGAGGGCCACCCGTACTGGTGGACCCCCCCCGTACTGGCGACACCACCCGTGGTGGAAGAGTCGCCAGTCACAGCAAACTCCCCGGTACCGTTGGACCGTAGCCAACGTACCAGGGCGCCACCATCTTATTTAAAAGACTTCTTGTGTGACTTGGTCGACATGCACAGTATTCTGTAGCATGGCGACATTCACAAAGGAGTCTGGGGGAGCGAGGTAATTGATAGCAGGCGACCCAGTGGCGGATTGAATAGGTCAGCCGGGGGTCAGCAGAGCGTAGCCAAATCACAGCGTATAGGGTGTTACATAAGCACTCTAGCTGTGAGCGCTCTTTTCAATTACAGCTAGCAAACAGGCAGCACGTCTTTTGCAATAAATAATTTGGCTATCTACGAGCCCTAAGAAAGCAGCAGCATCATTATGTCTAATGCAGCAACTGTTTTGGGGGGTAAGTCTACTAGGAATTCTATAATAATTAATTAGAATTTATTCTGGTAGCGACAGCAGTCTCACTTTGTCATAATGATAAAGTTGAAACTCCTGACAGCGAATGATATTGATAATTAGAGTGGGACAGTCGACTCAGCTGATTACACGATCAGTGAGTGACAGTGAGACTCGATTATTTAATATTGTTTGGAACGGGAGTCCCACGCATAGAGTGTAATTAAATTTAAATACTCTATTGCAGGTGAGACTGAGCCTGTATCCGACGAGATACAGGCATTACTTGACACACCTACGACTAACTGGGACAGCATGTCAGAAGCAGGGGTAGACATGCTGTCCGACATACATTTAGCAACATTTACGGACTCCCCGACACACACTGCGATGCAAATTGATACCAACGACTTGACTGATGACTTGACTGTAGCCAAGGACACTACTCTAGCACTACCAAGAGCCTTACTGGGACGGACTAACTGGACGACTCGACGGACTCGAACATTGATAGAAGCAATAGTAGGGACGGACGACAATAGACAATGCACTGAATGTAGAAGAATACTATCGACTACTAGGAGACTGAGAATACACGTTCCACAACACTTTACTGTGACTTTCTGTCCCTGCGGAGTTCACCACTTCTGCAGGGACACGATACTGAGACACCAACGAACTAGAGACTGTTACGTAGGGCACTTGTATGAAGTCGACGCAGACTCTTACACGGAGTTCCGGGACCTAATACTACCCCACGTGACTGACCCGGACCGACGACAGACTCTCCTGGACCACTTCCCCGCTACCCGACCTACAGTAGAGAGTGACTCTGATGCAGACCCCCAACCCTCCGAAACAACGATTACCTACCCTCCAGACGTAACCACCCAACCTCTACGCGTCGTAGTAACCCGTGCTGGACGCGCTGTGACGAAGGACTCACAACCCCCAACGACGACAATCTCCTATGTACCCCAACACACCCCGAGATGACAGCGACCCTGACCAATCCCTACTAGCCGACATTAGGAAAGTGCAACGGCGTATGGCTCGCCTCAGTAAAGAACAGAAGCGAGCAACCACCGAGCTGGCTAAGTTGCAGACCCGACTAGAGAAACGGCTGGCGAAGAAGTGCTAGAGGTGCGGCCACCTACACATGTACCCCCCCCCTCCTGGCTAGTCAAGCAGTGTAAATAAGTGTTATGGACTACGGCGTGAAGACTCATTTATTATACTTATGTTATCTACTCTGTATATATATTGTTAAGATTTTCAGATTTAGGGTTGATGTGCTATCCAGAGAGTCTATTTATCTACTATAGAACTGCACCAGGATAAGTCGAGTGAACGAGTATATTTTATACACAACTATACATTATAACAACACGATACATTATTTCCAAACAAGTTACACATCTAATCTATTTCACACTCTAGCTTCGACTGAGTTAGCAGCGGGAAACTACAATTGCTGCTAACTATCAACTACGCTAATTGGCTATCCATTGTTCCGGGTCAATTACGCGACCCTACATGTTGTGCTGCTGGTAGTTCCACGAACCACCACACCGCCCCCACCAGCAGAAAGCCATCTTTCTGATATATATATAAAAAAACATTCAATAGTAATTGCATACATCAGTGGACAAAATAATACATAATATACAGGAAGAGACATAATAATAGACAGAGTCATTATAACGATCCGTTGCATACAATTGGCCAGCTGTAGATAGACGAGGAATACTAGCTAGCTGTGGTGTTAGACAGGGGATAACCTGTTAAGCAGTCAAACATTTACATGACATCTGGGCTTCTCCCAAGAGGCGGAGTTGGAGTACTCCGGGTAGTCTAACTAGAGTCCTTGTTGGGCACGCCGGTGCTTGGCTTGGCATGTACGCAGTTTCCGTTTCATACGGCATACGGATCCCTTTAGCTGGAAGAGTCCTGTGGTAGTGTTAAGTAGATCTGGTGCCAGCTGGGTGAACTCTTCTTGTAATCGTAGGAGGCGTTCTTCTACTGTAGCCAGGCGTACTGGGTCTGGGGACGGTGTCCGTCTGCGGCGCAAGGGTGGACTGGGGGACCTGGTTCGTCTCTTCGCCGGTGTAGGGGAGATCTCTCCTTCTTCTGGATCTGTAATTTCCTCGGGGGTGTATGTAATTTGAGGACGGTCAGACACCAACGGGGATTGTTGGCGGGCGTTGTCTAACACACGTTGGAACCCCGAGGACAGAACGGCTAATAGCATGGCCTTCTTCACCAGAGGTCGTATAAGTGCGAGGAACTCCGGGTATAGCTTAGCGTCGACCACGTAGTTTTCTCCAGGGAAACAGCCCGCCGCTCTGTGTCTGGTGATGGGGTAGGGATACACATCATTGTACCCGCAGGGGCAGAATGTCAGTAGGAGATGAGCATTGACGTGTAGTTTAAGGGAGCGGTGAGAGGCGCAATCTTCACCACAGATCTGGCATCTCGTCCATCCTCTGGACCCCCAGGCTGTTTCTATTTCTTCTTCTGTTTGTGGAGACACCCACCGCCAACGGCGGCGTAGTGGCTCAGGCCGGTCACCACTAGCATACTCCTCTGGATACGGAGCGGGAAGTGTTCTATCCCGTACCCTGGTTGTAGCGGGTCGAGTGTAATCTGAAAAAGTTTCAACAGTGTTAATACAGTACACTGCTGTGTTGTCAGCTTGAACAGCTTGGCAACTCCTAATTCAGTTACCTCGTAGAGATTTATGGTAGTGAATAGTCAGATAGAACACGTATTGCAATGAGATTATAAAAATCTCTAAGTCAAACTGAGTTCTTACTACGGTATTTCACTAACCTATCTCCAGCTCGATTGACTCAGTGAGTCAGAGCTGAGCGATGCAATCTAGTTTCGTATTAAGATATAGTTAACTCACCCCACGATCTGTTGTCGTAAGACATACTGAATGTGTGAAATGGTTTGAACTACTGCTTAGAAACACGTCTACTCCTGACTGCATCAGCGTATGAAAAGATCGAGCAACGTGGTTGGGGTGCGTGATTAAGACTTTGTGCACCCGGCGGATGAATTTTATTTCTATTTCCGCCGATGCAAAAGTTGATATTTCCGTGGTGTTGACAACTCCCACATTTGCTCGATTCTTTTCTCGTACGGTTTTCCCCTAGACTTCCATGCGTGCCGCTTTTAACGCAGTCACATACGAAGTCCTTCAAGTATGCGGGGGGTTGCCTCGTACGCTGTCCCCTTTCTAGGGGGGGTGACACGCTTGCCGGTTCGTTAGTAGGGGCCTCTAATGGCGTCTCTACTTCACCGTCAGCAGTCACCTCTTCTTGTTCTCCGGATGGAGCCCCTCCCTCCGTGGGGGTTTGCACTTCCGGAACCGGCTCGGTTTCTGGAAGTGATGGAATTAGACTTGGCGGTGGCGGACACGCTTCTGTTGACAAAAGCTGCCGCTCCTCTCTCACCAAGTTTTCCTCCCGCGGTATGACCACTTCGTATTCAGGTCCATGCCGCCGTCGCCCGCGCGTTGTTGTCTGCCTCCTGAGCTCTAACAACGGGGGGGCTTCTCCCACTCCGCCGGGGCTAGCCCAATACGGTTTCAAGCGAGACTCATTCTGGATAGACACCTGTCCTGAGCGCTCAATCTTGTACGTATGATTGGGCATAGCCTCGACAACCACGTAGGGGCCTACGAACTTAGGCTTCAGCTTATCAGCCTGTCCGCGGCGCCTACGGTAATTGACCATCCACACCTTATCTCCCCTCTGATAGAGGGGTGGTTCATCGGAATCTTCGTGCCGCACCTTCCACTGCTGTTGGCGCAGTATCTCGTGTGCGGCCTTCATCCGTTCCACTAGTTCACTGGCATACTCGTGGACTGAGTTATCTTGCTCTGGAACGTGATAGGTGAGATGGTCGGGGACACGAGTCTCTCTCCCGAGCATCAAGAGGTTTGGGGTCTCACCAGTACTGGTGTGTGGGGTGCTACGGTATGCACGCATGACTTGCGGCAACACCGTATCCCATTCCTCTTGACCTCGTCCAAGGAGGAGACTCCGGAGTGCATCACCTAGCATCCGGTTGTTGCGCTCCACCACCCCGTTACCTTGAGGGTGGTAGGGGGTGGTCCTGCTCTGATTTACTCCCCAGAGGCGGCAAAGGTCGCTCATCAGTTGAGACTGGAATTGAGCGCCTTGATCAGAGTGTATCTGTTCGGGGAGCCCAAAATAACAGAATACGTGTTGGTCTAGTGCCCTGGCCACTGTTGGGGCTGATGCGTCTGGGATAGCCAGAGCATCCGCCCACCTAGTAAAGTGGTCGGTTAGTACTAGGATCCAATTATTGCCTCTGGGGGTCAGGGGCATGGGTCCGACCAGGTCTACAGCGACTACTTGCCAGGGCCTACCAGCGTATAGCCTCCGCCGTCCTGCTTCACCAGGGGGGCGGCTATGCTTACTGGCCTGGCAGATCTCACACTGTTTGACTCTGAGCCGGACATCACGCTCCATTTGTGGCCAATACCACCGAAGTCGTAATTTGGACATCACTCGCTTGACCCCTGCGTGGGCCTGCTTGTGAGTATCCCAAATCAACTCACGGCGGATGGCTGTGGGGCAGACTACCCTCTTCCTTTCCGGGTGTCTGCCGCTGGCAGCTAGAGAGATGGTTAGCAACCCATCCTGCCCGATCCGCAGCGAGTCCCAACGCTGACAGTATAGCCGGAACTCGGCGCATCCCTGTCGTATGCGTTCCTCGCTGGGTCGTCGCCCTTCCCTTTTGGCCCGGTATATGTCTGCCACGACTCCAGGCAGCTCTTCTTGGAGCTTCTTCAGCTCTCGAACATTACCAGCCAGTACAGGGTTGGCGCGGAGGTTTTGTACATCCTCCGGGGACTCATCAACTCTTTGCCTGAGTTGACCTTGATCCCAATCAAACGGTGCTCCGTGATGAGCCAGCGTCTCCAACTCGCATCGTGGGGGACCTCCATCCCTCCTCTCGATGTTGAGACACTGTTTGCAACCTCCGTCAGGTCGGCGACTCAACCCATCCGCATTGCTGTGTCTCTTGCCCGGTCGGTGTTCGATCCGGTACGAGAATTCAGCTAGGATTTCGAGCCACCGAGCGACCTGACTAGAGGGCTCTGCTCTCCTGCACAACCAGATCAGCGAGGCATGATCCGTACGCAGCCGGAACTTCCTGCCATATAGGTATGGTCTGAAGTGCTTCACTGACTTGATTACTGCCAGCAGCTCCTTGCGGGTAGTGCAGTAATTTCGTTCAGCGGGTGAGAGAGACTTGCTGTAGTAGGCTACTACTACCTCTTGGCCTTCCTGCACTTGTGACAGCACAGCGCCAACATTCTGGTCACTGGCGTCCGTGTCAAGGATGTACTCCAGAGTGGGGTCTGGGTAGGCCAAGATGGGCGCCGTTAGTAGGCAGCCCTTGAGGCGGTCGAACGCTTCTTGTTCGACTGGAGTCCACTGCCACGTCACTCCCTTTGCGGTGAGCCGGTTTAACGGCTGGGCTATGCCCGCAAAGTCTGGTATGTATTGCCTGTAATACCCTACCAGCCCCAAGAAAGCCCGGAGTTCGGTCAAGTCTTGGGGGGTGACCCAGTCTTCTACCGCCCGTACCTTTTCGGGATCCGTTGCCACGCCGTTTCGACCGACAACGTGCCCCAGGTACTTGACCTCCGGCTGCAATAGAGCGCACTTGGAAGGTTTGAGCTTAAGACCGGCACCTCGGAGTCTCTCGAAAACCTCCTGCAGACGACTGACATGTGTCTCGAAGTCTGGAGAGATTACGATGACATCATCGAGGTAGACCAGCAGTGTCTTCCAATGGAGTCCGCTAAGGACTTGTTCCATCAGCCTCTGGAAGGTGGCTGGGGCGGAGGTTAACCCGAAGGGCAGCACCTTCCACTTCCACAAACCGTCCCGTGTGATAAACGCCGCTTTCTCCTGGGCGTCGGGACTCAGAGGAACTTGCCAATAGCCGCTTAGCAAGTCTAACGTACTGAAGTACTTGCTGCCGGCTAGGGCGTCCAATGACTCGTCAATACGAGGTAGAGGGTAGGCGTCCTGTATGGTTACGCTATTGAGTTTGCGGTAGTCCACACAGAACCGCCAACTGCCGTCTTTCTTCCGGACCAGTACGACTGGCGAGCTCCACGCACTATGGGCGGGCTCTATCAGTCCCCGGTCCAGAAGATCCCGTACTTGTCGGCTAACCTCCTTCTCTTTCTCCGGCCCCAGCCTGCGGGTGGGCTGCCGGACAGGGACTGTCCCTGCAGTCAGCGGTATTTCGTGTCTGACAATTCCAGTCAGTCCCACGTCATGCTCCCCGCTGCTGAACACATCACCGTAGTCGCGTAGTAACTTAGCCATAGCTTGGCGTTCCCGGTTACTCGCGCAGCCGCCACTGGCTGTTTCATATAACTCCCGGAGATGTGTTGGGACTGCCCCTCGTCCCTGAATAGGGTGTCGAGGGAGTGCCTCTGTCGCATCACCCAGCGACGGGCCTACGTCTCCCTCCTGAACAGAGTGAAAACGGCCCAGCATCGACCCAGCCGGGAGCTTGATAGGCTCGGTAAAGGGGTTGACGCACTGCACTAAGATCTCCCCTTGCTCAGTCAGCTGATTCAGACTGCTGGCAAGTTGGATCTTTTCGTGCGCGCCTTCAACCACCCCGAGTCCAGAGATCCGGCTACTATTCACCCTGCAGTGAATGGTAGCCCGGGAGCGGCCTGGTATGGTACGGTTGCGTACCACTTGCACACCTCCCACTAAAGGGCGGCCGAACTTGTCGACGCAGGCGAGTTCTCGCCCGGACATCATCATTGCAGATCTGCTAAAATCTATGTGACATCCGTGCCGTTTAAGGAACGGCATCCCGAGGATAGCATCCTCCTTGAGCTGACTGACGATGAATGTCTCTTGGATCGTTTGATCGCGGACTCGTCCCGTCAGCTCAATTATACCATAGAAGGGAAGGCACGACCCGTCAGCTAGGGTGCCGTATTCCCCTTCGTATGCTTCCATCTCGCCCCTGACCCTAGCGCTGAGGGTGTCGAAGAGTTGGCGGCTTAAGAGGTTTGTGGTACAGCCCGAATCAATGAGAAAAGTAACAGCTTTGCCTTCCAGTTTACCGGGCAAGAAATAGCTGTTCTCATGGGGCTGCACCTGAACTCTCCCTTCAGGCCTTACTCTCGCAGGGAGTACCTCCCTCGCTTTGGGTCGCGAAGGAGGTCTCTTGGGGCGGTGATAGGTAGGCCTCGGGGGTGCCGAGGCTAGATTCTCAGCTACCTTTGTGTGCTCCCATCCAGATTCTTGGACTTGTAGCCCTGTGAATCTGTTGTGAAGGGGCATAGAAAAGGCAGCCGCGGGGCGAAGCCCCTTGCTGGTCCGTCGTGGCTGTTGCCACTGTTGGTTGCCAGTACGCGGTACCCGTCTGGGTGACCTGCGTTTCTTCTTCCCTAGAGGTTTCATCGTCGGCCCGCGGAAGGTGGGAACATCTGCGGGCCGCGGTAGTTTAACCCCTGATTTAGGAAGGGACAATATCGGCGGAAATGTCCTTGATTTCCGCACTCCCAGCAAAAACTGACTGTTTCTCCCTGTGGCGGCGCCGATGGCCGCATGGGCTCAGGGGCGGTACTCACTGGGTTTTGTGGTGTCAGTGTTGCTATCAGCTTGGCTAGCATGTCCGTCAGTTGAGTGACTTTTGATGCCGTCGCCAACTGGGACACGGCAGCCGCGGCGGGGGTTTCTTCCCCTTGTCCCGCGGCCGTGTCTGCGCGGTCTATCTCCACTTGGCGGGAGCTTCCGCGACTTTTATGCATTTGATTAGCTAGGAGGTAAGCTTCCCCCTCAGTCAGAGCATCTTCAACGGTGGTGACTCCCCTAGCTAGAAACTGGTGGTGGAGACCCAGATCGTCGACAGATGCTATGAAAGCGTCGAGGGTGTACCTCTCGCGGTTGACTGGGGGCAAGTCGCTGTACGCGATCTGTGCCAGCTTCATGACCGCGGCGGCATGCTCCCGCAGCGGGGTGCGGGGATCACGCCGCAACCTCTGCAATCGGGCCCTGGCATCTGTAGCAGAGAGGCCAAAGCGGGCCCGCAGAGAAGCAAAGATATTATCAATGTCTGCGCCCAGCCCATAGGGCTTGGCTTTGTCCATCAATGCCATTCTAAGCTTCAGCAGGGCCACCCTAGGGGGCCACTGAGCGACGTCCATTACGTCGCTAAACTCTTGGATAAATTGTTCCACCTCCTCTTCACCCGTGAAGGTGGGCGCCTTTAACCTGTAGCGGTCTTCAGCTAGTTCTCGCGGAACCCTTCGCTCTTCTACTACATGGTTAACAGGCATTGTCTCTACAGCATTGTCTCTACGCTCACCTTCGATTGCCGGTGGTTGAGTTCCAGCATTTTCAGTCTCCATCTTGGATGCACTATCCCACCGCTGCCACCACTGTTAAGATTTTCAGATTTAGGGTTGATGTGCTATCCAGAGAGTCTATTTATCTACTATAGAGCTGCACCAGGATAAGTCGAGTGAACGAGTATATTTTATACACAACTATACATTATAAAAACACGATACATTATTTCCAAACAAGTTACACATCTAATCTATTTCACACTCTAGCTTCGACTGAGTTAGCAGCGGGAAACTACAATTGCTGCTAACTATCAACTACGCTAATTGGCTATCCATTGTTCCGGGTCAATTACGCGACCCTACATGTTGTGCTGCTGGTAGTTCCACGAACCACCACAATATTTTCTCTTGTTCAATTGTACCCTCAGTTTTGTAAAGCACTATGTTACCCTCATTATTATTCGTGTGTTACTGTCATGTAAATATTAAGTCTAGAGAGTACTTTTCGATAGGCGAGGAGAGTGTGATAGATTTTAGTAGTGCAATTCCTATTAGATTAATCGAAAAGGTTTACTCTATACTGTTTTATGTATCTTGTGAGTTCGACACTGTCGGAGTGTAACTATGGACAGTAGTGGCACCATTAGTAGCCACCAATCAGGACAGTGACACTAATTGATAGCAGGTGGAGCTAGCTACTCGTAGTTGCAGTGCGCTGAGTAGCTAACCGGCAGAGCAGCTTGGGACTTCTTTTAGAACAGTTGTGTATTGAAGCTCACTAATTATGTAATCGTTTTCTATTCATGCTAGCAGTAAATAACCTTCTTGTATTTGTGTAAATAATAAAAGTATCTTATCGTAAACAACCTGTCGCAGTGGCTTTGATTAAGTAGACCCACAAATAATAATAGTGAACTGGCAAAATTCACTACAATATTTAATTCTATAATGTTAAAGCACTATTTTATATCAATTCAAGTTTTGTGAATTTGTATTCCTCATTTATAGTGCTATAGAATTTAAATACTATTTGCAGAATCTATCATTGAGCAGTAAAAATACATGATGAAATAAACCCGCATTATTGAAACTATAAAATAGAATAATGAATTATTCAGCAAATTTCCCGCTCATATGTGTGTTTGCCCAATTAATTCTTGACTTTATGTGTGCAGTTCATCATTTTATGACATCACTGTTCTTAATGAATGGGTTTGAACTGTGTAATTCTAAGTAGAGCTTTCTTTTCTATAGAATAGTTGCACGTCCTTATGAATATGACTTTACCCTTTCCTACTGGTAGTAGATACTCCGTCTCTTGATTTCTGTCCAACACATATTTCTGGTTTTGCTTTCATGCAGAGGTTTACAAACTCTATGGTGTGCCTTCAATGATGCCCTTTACTATCACATCTATCGTGATGGCAGAGCTATGAGCTATACCCCGATTTGACCCTGGCCTGGCTCGAGCAGTTCTTGTAAATGTAAATGACTTGACATTACACTCAGTAGCAATTTAACTAGTTCTTAAAACTGAAACTTTTAGACTTAAAATTGCTAAGAAAAATAGTGTAATGCCTAAAAAACAAAAGCAAATAAATTTTATAAATATTTCATGCCTCGAGTTGCTGAGTAAAAGCAGTGCTCGATGTTTCCCATGTAAAGCTGTTCTCAGAGTTGCTTTAGAGAGCCACCATTTGAAATACATTTTTACGATATAGCCTACAACAAACTGACAATTTTTCACAGTCTATAAATTATAATAGTTTGATACCTACAGTACTAGCTTTTATCACAAATGAATAATCAAATATTTTTTAATGTTGCTAATTACAGCCAGAAGTACTGAAGTAGTGCTAGTAAACTGAGATATGAATTTTCCAGACCATTGTAATTTTTTGAATATATTATAGTCATTGAATATTGTATTTATTGTATATATAAGAAATCAAACAAGGGCATGCAACCCATAAAGATTATAGAGCTACGGGAACAAGCACCATTAATTTGGCAGGAATTACGCTGAGATGGCTTAGAGAAATAAATCCAGGTGAACAGAGCCTGTACCAACAAATTAATCATGAAACAGCAAGAAATGTTTTCATTCTGAAAAAGCAATTACAGTAAAATATTCTATCTTCTAAATAATACGGTAAGTAGGCTTTTTGTAGAATATACACATTTCCTCATTTTATTGAGACTAAATGAAAAAGGTTTCTCTATAGACTGATAGCACTGAAATTTAATCAGATATTTGTCAAATGCAAAATTGAATTTAGGACTGTCTTCTACGTGTGATGTGTCATTTATAAATAGTACTTCTGACTAAAGTGTTGAAGTTTTAGTCAAAACACCAAGGACATTTTTTATTTACTGACTGCAGAGTGTATCGGGTATTGCTTCTCAAAAATTTATTTAAAATTATTGAAGACACTCTCATACCAAGTTCTCTCAGTAATTGTATTTTGATCCCAATTGATGCCCTTATGAAAAATAAAATTACGCAGTCTCCATCCAACCCAGTGTATCTTTCAGAGACCAGGAGGAAGTTATCACCTTTTGAGGTTAACCAGTGAGTGCATTTAACTGTTGCTGTTCTGTCATCCTCATAGCTTGAGTCATTTAAAATTTCTTAGAGAACCAGTGAGAAAACAAAAAGAAGGAATAAACATTTTTCTTCTCTCATAAAGAGCATGATGCAACACTTTCAGCTGAGTGAGATACAGCATGGGCACAGGCAATTGGATGTAAAAAACAAAAGATGTAATGAACATTATTATAGATAACACAATCTCCCCAGCTAACCAGAGCAGCTCTACGGAACAAGCACTTTTCTCTCAGTGAAGCAGAGAAGTAGTAATCATATTCACTGCAAAGTATGTAATCACGAAATGTGTTCCAGTTGGCATGTGGTACAATCATTCATTAGTTTTCAGATTTACACAAACAGTGAAATTAAATTGGTTAGTAGCAGTACCTGAGAGCTATAGCTGTCATTAAAAAGATGTTAAAATAATACAAGACTAAAAACAAATTAAAGTAAAATAACAAAAAAAATTGTCTTCAACTTCAGCCCTATTAAAATAATACTGAGTAAATAAGAACAGAGATTGCAATTGTAAAATAAAAAAGACCTAGTCTAGCTATAGCGTCAAGTTGCTTTTGTGTCTAGAGTTGAAATAAAGTTGAGCTAGTTTATGCTGAGATGCAAATGATGCTGCCTTACTATTTACACACATGACTGTTTGCTCAGCATTGAGAGTTGAGTCACATATTTTAGGATGATAGATATGTACTATCCCAGGGTCAGCAGCTCTGAATACAGTTGTATTCGTCTTCAACATTTTACTGTACAAGTCCACATCTTCCTTGCCCCAGCCCCGTATGTTTAAATCAAACCCGCCACTTGACACATAATCAGCTTTATACATAGATGCTATACCAAACCCAAAGAACCTGAAATTACCATCTTCAGGGGTCTGGTTATCTACAGGACAGGAGTTAGCTCCACATGTAAGCTTGCTGTCGTATTGATTGAAAACGATAGGAAAATAAGCCTGAGATCTGAGTCTAGTATTTGCCTTGACTCTGAGAAGAGCGGCAACATTGAGATGTATGTCAACATCAACAAACATCACCAGCTCAGTGTCATCAACAGCCATGACACCATTATGCAGAGCAACAGCTCTGTTAAAGGTCCCGTGAACTCGCAAAATTCGTATCTTGTGTTTTAACAAGCTTTGACTGACGCTGGTGATAGTTTCAAGGTACGATGAACTCTTGTATAAAACCAGTAATAACACACAAGAGTCCTTGCTTTTACAAACTTCTTCAAACTGGGAAAGAAATCTTTTAAACTCTTTTAATTTCCCACTCAATGGTAAGATTAGGTGGACAATGTCATTACTTTTCAAAGCGACTTTTCTAATTTCAGGGGAGCTTAGATGGGCTCCCAGCTCTATATATTTTGATATGTACGATTTAGAAGATTTTCCATGAAATTTCAAGCAGCGAAACTTTACATTTAACTTGAGTTGAATGCCACTGAGTGGATGAAACCTCCGATAACCGTATACTATTTCAGGCTGATCTAGTAGTCTTCCATCAGACATGGCATTTTCATTCAGCTGGTTAACTGCCAAGTCTAAAGCTCTGTCTAAAACCTGCTTCCATGATCTTTCATGGTTTCTCTTGACACTAAACATGTTGTGGGCTATTTGGCTCTTGCTTGTGATGAAAACCCATGGCAAGAAGTCAAAGTCACTCGGTTCCACAGATGCTTGCACTTTGTCTAAGCCTTCTTTTGGTGAGTCTGTTAACGGGAAATTATTCCACCAACACTGATTAGCAGAAAGCAATAAATGAATAGTAAACTTTGAAATGTGCCGATATTAACCAAAGGTATCATAAATCACAAATTTGTTTATAACTTGAAAACAAATAGAGTTTTCTCTTTTTTTCTGTGAATATACAACATGCTTAACCCCCTATTCACACTTACCGTATTGTACGCCGTAACAGCAAATATCAGCCATTTTTAATGTGCCCGGGCTGAAGTTTTCAAAGTCCGCTATTAGGTACGATCTATGACACTTCATTGGACAATTATATCCAATGAATTAACGCAAAAGTTTTTCTGTCAAATAGGAGTTTGTAAAAATGGCTGATATTTGCTGTTACGGTGTACGATACGGTAAGTGTGAATAGGGGGTTACAGTTGAAGTCAATGTTGATGTTAGCCAGGTTATGTGTATAACCAATTTCCACACAAGTTAAAATGAAATCAATGTTGAAATACATCTATAGTTAGGGCAAGTAAATAAAAACATTGATTACCAAGGAAAGTATCCAGTTCTGTTATTTCTCTTTTTAACTCAATCTTCTGTAGCTCTAACTTGGCTCTTTTTCTTATCAGAATTTCATTGTGAACCTAAAGGTTAATAATAACTTGTATATAATACATTATAAAAGCAAACAAGATATTTGCTGTTTTAAACATAGCATAGCACAAACTTATTTATTTATTTTTACATTTACCAAGTCAGGTTAGCCTGTTTGAAGAAGAGAAGGGGGGGGGGGGGTCTAGTTAGCCTGTTTACACTGGAGGGGCCTAGTTGGTCTATTCACAGGCTACACATCAGTAAAGTTAACTTCGTTACTTCAACAGTCGAGTGATAGCAAGCTTTTGTTGTTTCTATATCCACATTATTTCAAATTATGATGTCTATCAAAAATATGTTCATTTCAACACTAGCTTGGGTCTATATTTGTGATTCACCAAAAGCACTATAAGCAGAAAAGACATAGGATATACTGGCTTACGTGGTACATCACTGAGGGCACTTTAATGGGATGCAGTGTTATAGCTCGGTCTAATTCAGGTCCTGTGAGATCATGTGGAAAGACATGGGAGTTTGTAGCATGCGTATAACTGTGATAAAACAGCACCTGCATCTGAACACAACAAATGTTGTTACAAACTGATTGTTTTACAAAATATTGTACAGTCATTGTGGGCAATATATAGTGTATATACAACTGCTGTACAAGTTGGAAATAATCTCTGTGTGTATGTATTGTTGTTTACTTTTTTCCACAAATGGTACAAATGATGAGGTAATATCTCAATATTATACGTGATATAAATACATTGTAAAACATTTAGGAGTATATATCTCAACCAATGTTGTTTATAAAAACATAAAAAGCTCTTTACAGTTTGACATGGGTACATAAATATGAATATTACCAACAAAAACTCTAGCAGTAATAGGAGTTGGTATATTAACCTATATTTCAATTCCACGCTTTATATTGTTAATATTTTTATAAAGCCTACATGTTGAATAGCAGTCACTCGTTGTAGCATAATTTTTTATAATTTCCAATATAATTATAAATTTCAGTCCTTTAGGCAAATTTCATCACATTGGCTATTATCCTAAGTAACTTCTTCCTTGTATACCATTTCACAGTTGAAGTGGCAATTATTTCACACCAAATATTTAGCAGCATGAAAATGCGACTGAATCAATTTGGATATGTGTGTGAAATTTTATGTTTGATAGCCAGTGAAAGAAAAGCTCTTCATAGTGAAAAGTAAGAGCATTTACATTGAATATTTCTATAGTTAGTAACTTAATTTACATTCGAAAACAGGTATCTCAAAGAACACTGCATATGGTCAAGTTTTAGCAGCCCAAGTTATATTTTATTACAGCAGAATTACTATTAAATTACAGAATGCTGGAAATGAAATACCTGCAGGATTCTACACAATTATATTCACAATGTGCCCTGTAAATAGCTAAGGCTATAAAACACCACAAGACAATGGGGTGTAGAGGTTTTGAAACATCAAACTTGATGAACCATATAACTGGATAGATGCAGCAGAAAGCAATTTGAGCTATAAAACTGATCAATAGCTGTTTGCAAACCAACCCTTCCCCTGCTAGTAAGTTTTGGTAAACACAAACAGTATAATAGAAAAAATAGTTGAAAATTACCCAAAATAATGAGATGACAATTTCTAAATTGAACTGAGCCAGTATTGCACAAGATAGCATGTGTGAAGGCCGAAATATTTTTAACAAAATGTGATAAAGTCGGACATAAAGCACAAACTAGTAAGTTATAGAGTTTACCTCATAATTCCAAGTGCAAGGGATTCCTGCAAACATTCTGATGCATCTGCCAAGTTCGATGTCCTCGTGTGTGGAGAGGAGATGCTGCAGACAGTAACTGATGTGGGGGATTACCCTCCTCAATGTCTCCCCAGTCACCACCACACCAGGACCACCCATACAGAAGTTCTCATCTGGGTTGAGGGACAGCTCAGCCACTTCTTCTTTCTTGCCTGTCCCAGCTTGACCTGCAGGAAGCAGGGAGCAATGTAATGCATGCAACAGTGAAAAAGCGAGAACCAGTTTGATACATATAAGTGAGGTGCTGTGTGCAGCACTGATCACCCTTAAACAAGAGTTTAATCAGTTGGTAAGATAAATAACATTTTCTGCCACTCTGATCAGCATTCTTTGAATTCCACGATTGAAAGTGATCCTCTTCTACCCTGGCCCAATAAATTAGTTTAGGGTATATCATATGTCTGATATATTGTGTGTCTAACTCACTGTAGATAGAGATAAGAAAGTATAAGCTATAACATATTCATAATTGACATTGTAATTGAATCAAGTTTTTTGTCTGCATTAGAAACGTAGAAAAAATTATGAAGATTATAAACCAAAATATTTAAGTTTATTACCTACCAGCCACATTCACACCAAACTGAAGGGGAAATTTGATTAACTCATACATGAAATTATTGAATAGTAATTCAATATCTTATAATAATCACATTTATGAGATAGTATGGGAAAATGGATGCCAACTTTTGCCTTTACTAGATTACTATACTTCTACAATTTTGTGATACAGTGCTTGATATTACTACCATAGAAGAAAATCACCTTTACAGTAGAAATCAACATGGTGTTTATTTTACTTGTGGATTTATCTGCCCCTATGTTGGTTTGAAGCAGGGGGATAACTATACAATTGTTATTGAATTACAGTAACTGGTGTTAGTGACATGATTGAGTTGAGAAAAATAGGCAAGTCACACACATGCTATTGTGTTGAGGTTAGAAGCATTTTGTGCTTACACTCTCTAGACTGTGCACCTCTACTTCAACACCATCCAGCTATTGGAACTTGAGCTATGCAGTACTTTACTCTAACCTTGCTGATTGATTAGACACTATTTCACAGCATACCAAAATATTGTAGTCTATTAGTAAAACCTTGAAAAAGTTTTGTCAGCATTCAAACGGTGAATAGCATAATCATTGGCAGCGTAGACAAAAGAGTAGTGAGTGAAAACAAAGTGAGTCCATGAGATTAATTGGGCAGCTGTGCATAAATTGGAGGGTTATACACATTTGGTCCAGTGTTCTGGAAGTAATAATCATTAGAATTTAACAATTATTTTACTTTTTGGCAAGTAATTGTAATGAGTGACCAGTTATGCATCTTGAAGCCATATGTGGGTATATGAGGAGTGTACAAGTAGTCACACGTGATGGGTGACATGTGTAAGAGAAGCCATTACCTATATACAAAGCCTGGCTATAATTCAGGGAGTTGAGAAACGCATCAAGTTTATCTCCATTCACGTAGACATCATCATCTACTCTCATAAAATATCTGTATTTGTCTATCCCTGTTAAATATATATAACACTCGTGCAGGCTTATATATAATGTGTTAAAATATTCTATTTTATTATAATAGCACAAGACATAAACATTTCAATTTATATATACACTGCTCTGTCTATATCTTATGGTTCCAGTTCCATAGGTCACCAGAAGGGCGTGGACTTCCATTTTGTATCTGATGTATGTGTTTTTTAGGGACAACATGGCCAAATTCTGATATAGTAGCTACATGGAAACCTATCTGATATAGTAGCTACATGGAAACCTATCTGATATAGGGGTACAGTTAGGCACTGCATTTCTAGAGCTCATATCTGAAGAGGTGACACAAATGCAATTAATTGTGCTGTGTGAATATTATGTAGATAAGTAATTAGAAATATACTTTAGTTAGACAATCGCTCTTTGTTGTCTGAAAATATCCACAAGGCAGTTTATGAATGAAGCTACTGTGTCATCATTGAAACTACTTGATGTTGCTAGTGAAAGTTAATGCAGGACTAGTTTATATATGCACATTGTGGTAACTACCTAACTAAGACTGGCAAAGCTAGAAAAGAAAACTTATTTGTCAGTAAGAAAAGAACTGTTAAAGAACTAACAAAGAAGTTCCCAAGATTCCAGAAACTTAATGCTGTCTGAGTACTCATTTACCATGTAATTGTTTCACTGGCAACACATATTCAACTCTGTAATATTATGTATAGTGCAAATTAGTTGCGTCCTTTTTTATTTCAAAACATGTTTTCCTATTGATACGGTTTTGGTAGAAGCTTCCATGGCGTGAACCAGGTCTCCCCCTCTGGTATACCTACACTCTAAAGTCTAAACTATTTTATTAGAAACAATCACAAAGGTTTCATGCTGCAAAGTGTTGGTAATTTTACTTCCTAAAAAGCATTAGCCTGTTCTAAACTTATAATTTTAAAATTAAATATTCCAAAAGCCTACAATATACCTTCATATTAACTAGTTATTTTGCTTACCCCTAATCTACTTATTAAACCAATTATTAAAATAGTTGTGTATGGATATTAGCAATATTTCTATTGAATCAGAAAAAAATTAACAGTTTAGATTGCTATGAATTACAGTATAAAGAACAAAACTAGACATGATTTATTGGCAGCAAGAATGTGGAGGACCAGAAAGCCTAGGCCCTAGGGTCATCAACCTGTTACTGGAACAACTAAGCAGAAAGTATTAAAACAAGACACCAGGGCTGTTACTTACAGCTTGGAGGAATGTAAAAAATGTATGAAATCTGTCAAGAGATAAGGGGTTTGACATTAGTGAACAAAGGTTATAGCCAATGAAGCAGGAATATCAAGACAAACAGAAAATGAGAGAGAGGGGGAGAGGGAAACTTAGTGTAAGAACAGTTGCAAAAGAGATGATGAGACATTAGATTATACCCAAGTGAAGTCGTGGACTGTAGACTATAATGTCACAATAACCCAACCAGAAGACTGCTTGTGAGAAAGTATAGGATAATATAACAACAGCAGTTATTAATGAAGCACGGAATGAAGTAAGGAAACAAAAAGAATGTTGTAGTGACCAGAATACCTTTCAATAGAAATTACAAGCTGGATTAACACAACACAGTGTTGGTTGGGGGTGGGGAGTACTTAAAACTGATGGACTCACCATAATCATGCAAGTACTTCATCATCATGAATGACTTCTTCTGTGGAGGATACACATCAGTGACTCCAGGCAGAGCCACCAATGGAATACCATGGCTACAAAATTAGGACAATTTTAACCCTTTGGCGATCAACTTTGAAGTTGCGTAATTTCAAGCCTCGTTTGAGTTTATCGCGAAATTTGCTAACAAATTTTGCATAACTTTAAATTTCATTATTAAAAAGTTACACTTGATTTTGGCCTTACTTAAACTGGATAATATAATTTTAAGAGTATATTTCTTTTATAAAAAGCTTCTTAAAGTGATGGAAGACCTCAATTCTAGCTAAAATCAGTCATTTTAATTTGCCTCTCAAAACTGCCATTTTAAAATTGAAAATTTAAAATGATAAAATTAATTTATAATATGATTCAAAATATAGTGAATTTAACATTTCTGTTTATTTAGATGTTCGTCTAAATGTAATCTGAATAAAATAAACTGGCTCTCTATAATTTGACAGCAGTTTTATGCATTTGAAAGTAGCGTTAAAATTTACCGACAATTTTGAAATTTAGGGATTAAATTGAAAAGCAACTAGCTGGCTTGGTAGCTAATAATTTAATCAAATTTAATGGCTCTAATTATTTCAAAATTACTAAGCTGTCCTATCAACCTCAATTACAAAAAGTTTTAGGCTTTTCAGTTGAAAACTGAAAGTTTAAAGTAAGCGCTATTGTTTGTTTACCTAAAAGACCATATATGGTCCATTGATCTGTGGATAGTGTCGATTTCAGGGACATATATGGTCCATTGATCGCGTAAGGGTTAAGGCAACTACTGATAATTTTTGTTTCTGTTTCAAAGTTTCAGAAAATTATTTTTCTTCCAACAAAGCAAAAGTAGAATCTAATGCTTGCCACAGTGTTCAAATCAAGAATGAAATTAATTATATCATCCAACTACGATGTGTCTTTATTTCTTCTGTTTAATCAATGGCTGCTGATTATGAAAATAGAACTTTCAAGTTACTTAACATGCTTTCAGCAATATTAAGAGAATATATATTTTCTCAACACTGACTGTGGTTGTTTGAATGTTTGATGATATAGTTACATTTTTGCTAGGCAGAAATGTCATACAGCTTTAGAACCATTGATACTATTTTCAGTTGCTAAACAAACACAACTTTCACACCTTTCACACCTATACCTAGTCCTGGTATTTGATAATAAAACAATTAGCTTTGGCAGGGTGGTTGATAGATATGGTACTAACTACTAGCACGAGTATCTCTCAATTTTCTAGACTTTCTGAAAAAATGACTTCAACTCTGTCAAGTGAAATAGACTGCCAGACAAAGAATTTTTATGGATATTTTTAGAAGGGAATCTTATTTGTCTTAATCTTGACTTAAAATATAACTAACATACATTAATTCCAATTTTATATCTATTTGTGTATAAATAAATTTTTTTAAGTTGCATTTATACCTTTACGATTTTCAGTCAGAAATTAGAGTTGTAAAAGCCACTAGTAAAAATTATTGTATTGTGATAACTTAATCCGATGATTTCAGAATAATACTCAAAAGAAGTAATAACTCTGTAAACATCGTTATTTAGTTGTGACTTTGGCGATTAGATGACGTACTTACATGTTGATAATTAAATCGCCTACGCCTTCTCAATTATGCTTTTACGGGTCATACTTTACTAATTCACTACGTTTTCAAAGGGCATCAAATAGCAATTAGTAGAGTTAGATTTCACCTGTTGACAAAACGTAACAGCTGCCCCATTTTGTTGGTGCTGTTACTTTTGTTGGTGATGTTATGTACAGTATGACAATGTGTGAACAGGGGGTAAAATAACAGATAGTTTTGACAAAAGGGCTGCGGGTTTGATAAGAAAGAAGACTAGACACATAGAAAGTCACCTAAGGTAAGTGTTCTAACCTGTATGCTATATTTAACGAGGTTTGAATTAAACCAACCAACCTTGATGCAGAACCTTCACCAGAGAAAAATATTACGTCACCGTTGATATTCTTGGCCCACGTCTGCCAAACTGCCAAAGCACGATTGTCTATAAACTTGGCTGCAGTCATAACACCTATCAACACCTGTCAAAACCATTAATAGGAGCAAAGATGACATCTCAACAGACAGGATGGAAATTTCAACCAGATATTAGATGTTTATTTGCAGAACTGAAATGGGGAAGTAGAAACAGATTCACAATGAATATGTTTATTATCATAGAAATTTAATGAAAATAGTGCCAAGTAGTTTATTCGTATATAAATACGACTGCATATGCAGGCTCAAGACTCTAGTCAATGAGATATAAACTGAGGTTTCTAACCATACAGACTACCAAAGAGCAGAGCAATCTGCCACAACACCTGCAGCAGTCCGGAAGTGTTAGCAGCCAATACACAATCTCCAAACCAGACTTGAGTTGGCAATATCAGCCCATATGTTCACGAGAGAATTTCAACTCACGACCCAAATCAAATTAAATAACAAAATTGAAAAAACTTAGGCTATCTCAATTTATCTACTACTGCTCCTCGGTGATGATTCTATGGTCAGCATACTTTATAGTTTAAAACATCTAAACAAAATGTAAGCTCAAACCATATAATAGTGTGCATTTTAATCGCAAGGTGTATTAAACTATCTTACAAGCCTAAGGGTTACTCCTGTACACCTGGGCCTCAATCCCAATACAAATTATGCAAATATTCAATTTACTAAATGAGTGAACCCAACTTGAGATGAGTTGGCTACGAAACTAAACTGGAAGCAAACATTCTTTACCTTGTTTAAAAATTTATCACCATTCAACAAGCCAAGTCACTTCTGACAAATTTGACGCTGTTGTAAATTTTTTTTATTCAAATATTACATTAATTTTTTTGGCTATGTATTCTAAATTCAGTCAATAGTTATGGAACAAGTACTATAATATAATGATGCACTTTTCCACTAAATAGAACAAAGCTGAGCCTAGTAGTAGCAGCATGGCGAGAGCTTTGCACTTAGTAACAGCTTTCCCTGTTTACACAAAGTAAAACTTTACTATCTTGAAAGTAAACAGTAGCTTGCTGTCACCACAGCTTCGTGGTTGAGGTGATGAGTCATCATGATATGCTGCACCCCATGTCTTGTTACACACAGCTATGAAGTGACACAATCAAGTAACCCTATATTACTTGGATATGTGATGACATGCACTGTGATGGATATGCACTCTAGTACAGATCCATCATACCTAGTCAGGGCAACTTCATGGCAACTGCTACTTTTGCAAACAAAACAGATGCACACTTACCTGCTTCTTGTTCACTGCATTTATTGACTGAGAGTGTAACTTGTTGTGCCAACTGATTTCATTTTTCATTTCAGCTCTAAGTCGTTGAGTAAGACAGCAGTCCTCTTCTGTACACAAAAAGAATGGTTTTATCCACAAGCATAGAATAAACCCACACAGAATACCACCAGCAAGGCCAGTGAGGGCGTAGGATTTATTTCGCTCCATTACATGTCTTTCAGGCCGTCTTCTTTGAACTTCAGCAGAAAGTTGTTCAATTGAGGAAGGATAAATCCAATGCTCCTCTGAGTGAGTCATACTATATGATGCAGGGCAATGTGCTAACCCGAACAATATTGGTGACTAGTTTCTTGACACATGGAATGCCTACAAACAGTAGAGATACTGCCTGATGTGATGGTAAACAGCCAAATGATAGCATTATTAGACACAATGTTTTGTTTTTTGAAAAGCTTTCCCATCAAATAAAGGTGTACTTTTGCCAGGTACTAGTTACATGAAGTATTGCAAAGGGCTCACTGGAGAGTGATACTAGTCACTAAACTGTTTAGCCAATCAGGGTCGGGCATTGCTAAGTGCAGAAAGTATAGGTAATCAACTGAAGACAGACAGGTTATCAGTAGAACTACTCAAACATGAATCTATAGTAAAACAGTTAAGTTGTGGCTAAACCTGGGTTCTAGAAAATAATTGGAAGCTAACCTTCCTTAAGAATAACAGTTGCTTCTAACCATCAATTAGATACTCAAGTTGCATGGAAGTTAACATTTTTGCAGCAAGTGGCCACTTAGTACAAGAAAATGCTATTTAGAGAAATGAGTGTTGAGTTATAGTAAATAGCAATGGTGCATGCTATCATGATAACCACGATGGGACTTGAGACAAAAGTCACCATTAAAAAATGTTGTTGAACAAATAATTTCAACAGAGGAGAAATGGGACAGCATTTTCTTATATGTTGAGTTTATCTTACAAGAATGTACAGAAACTATAATGTATAATGCAATGGAAATGTGTTACTTTTAGTGCGACTGTTGTAATCTAATCACAAGTAAACATCAATCACACTCCAAAGGAGTTTCAGCAAGGGAGTTGCCATCAATTAGGTTAGTGGCTGTTTTGAAGCTTTACACCAGATATTTACCCAAATCAGTCCAATTAGTAATACTTGATAATATAGATAGATCTGTAGTAACTATTTACATCATCCAGACAAGATACATTTAACATGTACAAGTATTACTGAAAAAAATACTATCAATTGATTCATATGATCATCATTAGAAATTTAGGACAATCTAAAAACTATAGCCAACATATCACAAGATTGCTAGCTTATTTTTGCCTCTTTTCAAAAAATGTTTAGACCACTACAATTAGCCCTTGTCTGTTTTAATTTTAGTTTAATTAATTAGAAGCACTGAGTTGCATGCAAGTCAAAGGTGATATGCACCAAGTAAGCTACAGCCTCTCAATTAGCTGACACATGCATTGGGATACAACCAAATCATTCTTTTAGAATATGAATGAATTACTCAGCATGTGAGGCCAGCATTAATCTGGTATTTGAGCTTCTAGAAGTCAGTTTTATTGCTCACTTTATGAAACTAAAACATTTTAGACGGTTTAGAAATAACTATCTAGTTGGGAACTAGCTACAACTTTAACTGTGACAAGCAAAACTGAATGAACATACATGTTGAAGCAGATGCAGGGTTATGATGAAAGCAGCTGATGTCAAGTATGCATGAGTCATAAAAAGCAGACAATTGCTTAAACGTGGTTATATGATATATGGAAACAATATAAATATGACGATTACTTCCACAGAGGGGTCTCACTAGTTACTTTTCATTATTATGATCAACATAACTACATTCACAGGTTTTGACATGATACAATTTTATGTGAACTACAAAGTTGAAACGACTATAAACTGCATAGACTGGACCAGTAAGTATGTTTAGGAACAAAGAGCCTAAATAGCACTAAAGGGAGGTCTGAATCCTTATGTGGGAGATAGTAAATCAAAATAATACATGTAAGACTATTACATTACCGTTGTCATTATGAAAATACTACATAATTATTACCATATACCTATATTTATAGTTACAGTAATAGTGTGACTCTGTGATCAACAAAAAGATGAATTTCAAGTTGCATTAGGCTGAAAATAAATAAAAAACAAACTTTAATAAAGATGAAAGTTGTGCAAACTAAAAATGATGTGACTTGTTGATAATCATGACTTAATCAAATTGAAAATTAAAATTAAATCTGTATTAGTACTGCTATTAGTAAGTATTACTATTACCACTTAGACTTAACAGCAACACTACTACTAGTAGCAGATAAAAATTTAACAGCTACCTACAAGTACAACTCTTACTCTATTCAATTTCACTAGCTCTATGAACTCAGAAATTTGAAGCGCAACGCTGTTACCAGAAACTTTATATCAAGTTTCAGCGTCAAGCTCAATAAATAAGCCATAAGAATAAAAACATAACCGTAGTGATAATGATGAGAGTAAGAGTAAGACTCACATAGTCACAAGGGCAAGGAAAAACTAAAAACAACATCAACCACCTGATTCTGTGTACACCTACGGCTACTGACTTACCCCTGGGCCCTACACTTGACAAAAACTGAGAGCTTGGTTTCTGTGCATCAATTGTGAAAGAGTGTGTGAAAAGCTCAAAATTGCACACTGCTTTTTATAACGCAGGGTTTGCAATACGGCAAGGTTTAACTTCAGTGCTGCCTGTGGCTGCGAGCAATGAGCCATTTCAACAAGCTAGAGGTAGTAACGCACATGCCGCTAGGCTTCCTGCAAAGTTCATAGGTCACGTACCGCACCTGTTGGCTCTCACCACTTGGTGCCACGAGCGATCATTGATAACGCAGAATAGAAGTGAAAACAACTTGGGAAGAGTCATGGGTAACCAGGAGAGTCGAACTCCGCAGAAATTGAGTAGTTGACGTACACGCTTACATACAAGAAAATGCAACTCTTAAACCAAGATATAGCGTTGTAGGCTGCTACCAATATTAGTAGTGACGGCATTTAAATTGAACTATGATTATCAATGACATCACGCGCCCAGGTAATTATAATGGTCAGTTCTCAACTTTTGATTGAGTAACCAACGGTTTGATCTATAAAACATGAGTATCACTTATCAACCAGTCAATTAATCAATAGTGTATCTAGATGATTGGACTTTTCAAATTGGTGGTGAAATGTCCTATAAAAATACTAGGCCCTATAGGGAATTTTGCACTACCTACTATTAAGAAAGTTGAACAAAAACCTGGTACAGGCTTGAGTATGATAATACATTTTAATTTGTACAAGTATATCTGAGCTATTGATGGTAATGGCATAAAGTAAATAGCTAATGATTTAAACATACATGTATCACCATTGAAAACTAATATTTGTACTCATGGAAGATATTTACTGAGCCATGCAGAAACAAGGTACCACAAATAAGTTGCATGTTTGTAGCATAATTTACCGGAAATAAAACAATCGGGTGCCAAACTGACCTTTAGATTAAAAATTTTAAATCCATATACTAAGCAACAACACACCCCCATGCATCTAGTGAAGGAACTAGTAGGAATATTCATAGTCTAGAATCTAGACATAAATTGTGCTAATTAATGGAACTAATACGAAACCTACCATATGGCCAAAACTAGTTTCGAACAAATCTTTAAAATTAAAATTATTTAAAATGCTGCTTTATGCGAATGCATGATTAGGAGAAAGTGCTCAACTCAGGAGTCAGTCCTTTAGAGCATCACCAGACTAACGCCTTAATTAGATTTTTTTCCTTCAGATTAAAATAAAATTTGGAACTAACATCACAGCCAAATAAAACATTATTACACCAATCTCTAGGCCGGAAAAAAGATTAGTGAGTTGATAAAAACAGATAAGAACAACAATTCCCAATGTAACAAAATGCGATGTTTTATGAAATCATGAAAATTAACTTTTAATATATATAAACAGTAAAATATATTGCATTACATAATTACTCACAAGCATAAATTGTTCAAAGTAGAAACTCACAGAAACTCACATTATAGTGAGAATCCCTGATGGAAAGGATTTTTATAAAGCGGGCAAAGGAGCAATTATGACTGAATGCCTAACTGAATGCCTAACATCACCAATGGTCTTTACTGAGATTTGAGCTACTGACTCTGAAATTACTAAGCTAGACAATGGCTGCTCCCAAAAGACATTATTCAATATAATATTCTACTTCCATTTAATATCTTCAAAAACTACAACAATTGCAATATAATAAAAATCAAGGATTAATTTTCAACCATATATAATTACAGACAAATAAAAAATTTAGACTTGATACATTTTTGAACTGATTTATACTTTCTAAATACTCTTGATGCAATAAAGAACAAAATTATTAGTAGATGTTGAAATATCATAAAACCCATATATTATACATTCAAGATATACGAAGATAATTATCATATAATTTACAAAAAAATGGAAAAATATGAACTGCATGTTTATGCAAACAGAAGAAATATAATTTACTTAAAACATGATACAAAAATAATCAACTTTGAAGATCAACAAACGGATCATGTTTTTATAAAAATGCTTCAGAATACGAATTGGACGGATTGTTATGCACACTTAAAAATTATGAAAAATACTCAAAATAAATTGCCAAAATGCACATTTACTTAAAAATTGACTTTCATTGGAAAAAATAGATTTATTGAACTTAGGTTAACAGGCACAATCAAAGAAGATTTACAATGCTCTTATTTACCTAGAGAGAGAGTGCTACAATTGAAGAATCGTTTACATCTTAGTAGTGTGGCATTACCAGCTTTGTCTTCTCATAATATCTTGACCCCCTTTTCACTGCACACCATATTTTATGTCAGATCAATTGAATAAGTCTTGAGAAATTAAACCTCACAGCTTGTTAAATGGTCATCAAGTTCCAAAAGATGGCTTCTCAGAGTTACCAACGTCAAGAATTAATCAGCATCTTCATCAACTGCTTCCCCTGCCTTCATCTTGGCCACAAGAGCCTTCAACCTGGCAATCTCCTTATTATCTGAGTTCTTTTGGGCATCGTTGGTTATCAGTTTCACTCTGGAAGCGTATCTGTAAGATAAAGTGAGATAGAAGAGAATCCGTTGGTATAGACTAGTAATAGGAGTTTTAAATATACTATTAAATTATTGTTTCAGGATCTCACTAATTAAAAAAAACTCACGCAAGCTTATAGTCACTATCCCTGTGGGAAACCCCTGATGGAAAAGGTTTTTGTTAAAGCGGGCTAAGGACTTATTTAAATAAGGCACAGAAGCAATTATGACTGGATGCTCTTCCTAACATCACCAATAGCCTTTGTCCGGGCTCGAACCCATGACCTCGTGCTTACTAGGCAAATGCTCTAATCCCTAGACCACGGTTGCTCCCTGATCTTACTAATTAAAAAATTGACATATAATAATATTTTCTAAAAAATAATGTAGAAAACCCGTACGTTAATGATGTTACAGTTTCATCAGCGTTGTAGTCTGCAGGGGAAATATTAACAAACATGAGGGTCTTTGCATTTCCTCCCAGAGAATCCTGCATCAACAGTGTTAGTTTGTTATTTCTAAAAGAGAAAACCATCAATTCATTGTCAAATAGTTACTAAATAATAAGGTAAAATAATTTACTATAATCTGTATACACAAGGGGATGAACGCAGATCTAAGCAAGGGTCTTCATTTTTATGTCCCAACCATTCATACAACCAGGCCTATATAAACCAGCCAGACAAGTGTCCATATATTTCCAAACATATACCAGTATATACATGTACGATCCACAGAAGGTACAAACCGATATGGAATAAACTGCTGCTCGCTTGACAAAGCGGATATGACATCACCAAGAGCTGCTAGAGACTTGTTAATAGAGTTGGCTTCTTTTAATGTCTCAGCCGTAGCGCCGGTCTTTCCAACTCGCTCTGAGCCAGCTAAATCTACTAGACTCAACTGTAAATACAGAGTGGCATTAACTTGACCCTTTGGATATTATAAGTGTATACAATATTAGATAAATTTTGATTTTAGTTCTATGGCTCTATATAATCTACCAACAGACACTGTGAGCTATACCTTACTCTAGTCACAGTGATTAAAATTGTGTTGGTAGCATGGCATTAATTATTGGTAAATCTATTAACTAGAATAGGCTTATTTACATTAAAAATAAAAACCGAAATGTATATTATACCATTAGGGGTAACGGGGAGGGGGGGGGGGGCACAACAGACTGAATTTTGAATTTTTTGCTCTCATTCGTCTGTTTTTCAAGTTACTAGTTCAATAATCTCTAGTCTTAATGCTGCATCTGTTGTCTATTACAGGTATCAGTTTGTTGTTTCTATCTCTCTCGCAACTTTCAGAAAAATGAAATTTTCATGATGAAAAAATTGGCCCATTGTGCCCCGGTACCGCGGTACAATGGGCCACTGGGTGGGACACAACAAATATATTGAAACTTTGCTGATTTTGATGCATCTGTTCTTCATTTATTTAATATTACAAATAAATAAAATTATTTTTTCAGATCTACAGCAAAATTTATGTTTTAGCTGTACAGTTTGTGCCACCACCACGGATAGCAGGGGAATGCAAAATCAAACGCACATCACTCAGTTCTACAGTGGCATTATCATTACTGTTTAGAACTAAAAATGTTCATTTATTTTCCCTTCATAGGAACTTTTATCAGAAGAAAATTTAGTAATATATACTACACAATTCCAAGTGGACTTTTTTCTATGAACTGTAGCTAAGGTGCATGGCTTCGGTTTGTGGCTGGAGTACGGAAGGGAGAGGGGGGCGGGAAATGAGCAAATCGCAATTTATTTTAGTCAAATACATGTATATCCCCTCAATGATATGATATATAATGAATATCATGACTATCTACTAGTAGCAACAGCAGAGTGTTTTGTATTATGTATAAAATGGCAAAGCTATAACCTCACCAGATGTATATGTTAGGGCAGCTTCACCTTGTAGTTTTGTAGTCTTACCATGATGTCTTTGATATTTTACAAAAAGGTCTGAAATGTCTATAGAAAATATCTATAGATTTTAGTAACATTTCAACCAACTTTTTGGCCAAACAAACTAATAACAGTGATCAGGGTGCAATAATCAGCTGACCCATTGTGCCCCGGTCAGCGTGGCCCATTGTGCCCCATGTGGCCAAATTGAAAATAAATGTGGCTCAAGGAAAGTTTATTTTAAAGTTTGCTGTTATACTAGTTAAGCAATGTAGAGACAAGCAATGGCAACAATATCAGTAAAATCTAGGCTTGTTGCTTTTGAACGTAAAAAGTTATAAAGCTTTAAAGACATCTTGAAAAATTTACAAAAAGTAGGTACAAACAGTTTTTTACTCGCCTCTTCAACACGTATGTTCCGCAAGTGTTGAAACTACAATGGCTGAATAATTATGTCAATACCTTTTTATTAAAAAAAATCACAACTCAAAGTCAATGAGTTCTCTCACAATTTGGCTGGCTTCTTGTACCCCTATGACGGTTGTGCCCCCGTTACCCCTATATATAAGGTATTAGTTTACCGTATAATTTTATATAGGAAACAGTAAGATAATCCTGGCAGATATAATAAATTGGACAGAAAAATTCATGTTCCCCAATTGCTAGAACTCTAAATCAGCACTGACAGTAGCATCATACATTTAGAGATAAGATTAGTGAAGGAAACTTATATTTAGTCTCAAAGCAGTCCAGCCTGCAGAGTTGAACAGTTCATTTCAGAACAGAGCTGAACTAGTAGCTGAACAAAGTAGTCCACTTGGCCCTTGCAACAATTTAGCGAGTGATTTAGAAATTTCATAGAATTACATAATCATCATAGAATAACATGAACTACTATAGATTTACTTTTCCTCTGTTGACTTGGCCATTGGTCCTGTTTGTAGCTTCTATAATGACACTCAAGACGAGGTGAGATCTTGAACTTTCAGCATTCATCTCTAAATAATAAAATAATGAGTTATGAGCAACTCAGGTCAGTATGAGTATAGGCAGCAGTTACAAGTGAATATGCAGGAACTAAGTTGGCAAAACCGAACACTGCAGATAATTATAGCGCAAACGAATTATCAATATATTTGTATGCACCTGGTGCATAAATGTGTATAAGTAAAAAACAGTGTTTTTCTAACTTCCAGTTCTAAAAAAATATTGCAAAGAAAATTTGCGCCTAGTAAGTCAAGCCGCTGTGTTTTAAATTTCCAAATTTTAAATAAAACTTAGAATAATTTTTATACAATAGTTTTATGTGTCATGGCAGCAGTAGTATAATATATTGCATACTGGTAGAGGCAGTGTGACGGTTGGAAGAGCCCACTTCAAATAATTTGAACAGCGCTTCTTCCGATGAAGCCTCTTTTACTTGAGATCCTCTGACAAACACCAGCCCATTCTTGTCTTTCTTAATCTCCATCTTTTCCTAAACAAATTGTTTTGTATTCACAAATGTTATACCAGCTGGTTTATACCCAGACTTGCTGTTGAAGATTTTAATGTACTGGAATGAAATGGCAATGTTTTAAAATAAGTACATTAGAAATAATTCCTTTCAGTTGGTATTGTGCAAAAACCCAAAAAGTATAATTTATAATGACACCCAGGGTGTGACAAGAATAGGTGACACTCATTTTATAATCACACCACAATCTGTAGAGTTAGTACGCAATGCTGGACATAGAGATGGAACAAACTATATTACACTACAGTGATCAACACTAATCCTACACTCACACACATGTAATCAACATACTAGCACGCAGAATGTGTAATATATGTAACATGCTAACTAGTAGTTTTTCAATACAAACATATTTTACTCATTTACAATTTGAAGCGATGCATTAATAACCTTTTTTCCTTTTGGCAAGTTTATTCTAACTGACAAATTAACACTCAAAAAGAACTTAGCAGCAGCTAAAGTGTTAAGCAATAAAACATCTAGAATTTTAAAAAATGAGTCAGAAACCAGAACATTTTTCAGTAACTTTTCATACAGTTATTAAAATTATCACATAAGTCAATAATATAGATATATCAAAATAGTTTGAGACTGAGTGCCTGCTACTAGTAGAGTGAAAGTCATACATATAGCTCACGCCAGATTATTTCTAATATGATCTATAATTTATAGTACACTACACTTATTCTGAAAGTTGAAACACATGCTTATATTTATTTGTCTAATACTTCATTATAGATGAAGTCTACTTGCAGTCTATATTTCCCATTCTATACTCGATGATCTAAGTTTCAAAGTCTATACTCTGCCAAGTGCTTACTGCAGTAGTCTTTGTCTCATAGTCATCAACATAAAGTTTATAAGTACCTAAGTTTTGGTTTGTTATATTTTCCATGTTCTACAACCTGCTACTCTATAGCTATTCCAATAACTCTAATCTATACACTAAAGTTCAGAATCTCAACTTTCCAATCTATAAATTTATAGCTGCTTTTCTCTATAAAGTCTATACACTTTAACCTACATCTTTCAGGTGATCCACATTTTCTAGATTATATTGAATAATCCAGTGAATTTTAATAAATAATTTTTGGTCTAAAGTCAACAATTTATACTAAACAAATACTACTTTTACAGTAGACATAGAAATACTGTAATATACCCACAGATTTTGTTGAAGGCTAAATATTAGAATATAAATTGTTAATTAAAATGCACAACAAAAAGGAAATAAAGAATGAACAATATAACTTGAATTATTTACACTCAAGACTTGAAACAAGAAATACACATGCCAGATAATTGAAAATAGAGAAGACAGAAAATATATTCAATATATGTATACAAAATTTATAATTCTCCATTTCAATATATTTTATATAATCTGTTTACTTGACTTAAATTTTAATACAGACTCACATCAGCAACACTGTCCTTTCCGGCATACAAATCTAGCAGCTTGTCATTGTAAAGCTCCACCATGTACGAAGTGACTTTAAAATCAAACTTTTCCCTACAATGTAACATGTCGCCATGTTATATTGTAGATTAATTTACTAGAAGTGCTGTACTATAAAGTGATCTAACATAAACATTTATTTTGAACTGTGACTGTACATTATCAATGATAATACTGATAATGACCTACAGCAGCAGCAGTAAACTATAAACTTGTACAATGTACTTGTATTTTATAACATAGTAAGCTTCCAGTGATATTACATTTATATAAACTATTTGGGGCAGAATAGTTGTTGAGCTGAGATCATTACATAGTGTTCAAAATAGTGGTTCATAGGGATATACACAGCCAACTGTATGCAATCTCTATTTATGCAAAGTTCAATGTACACACTCCATCAGTTCACAAGCTGAGTATAACAATACATAGCAAGCTGAGCCAAAGATAAATGTTGGTAGTATCCCAAATAAAAACTGATATTAAATGCCTCCAAGAAAACATGCAAAAATAGTCAACAGTTAAACATTATAGAAAAGCCTCAAGAAATGCACTCACTTATTTTCATCAATGACTTCAAAGATTCTCTTAAAAGCTCTCGGGGCAATGCCAGGGTGATTGTTACTTTGGTCACCGATCATGGTGAATGTTTTGCCGGATCCAGTTTGGCCATAGGCAAAGATACAGACATTATATCCATCAACTGCTGACTGTACTAGATGCTGCAAGGTTATGTAATACCAGCTGCAAATCTCAGCATACCAATAAGTGTATCCAGCATACATACTAGCCAAGGTAACTAACAGAGGCACACACTAAGTTTACATCTGCACGTATTTCAACAACACTAGTTGTACTCAGTGTGAACTTTGGGTAAATTAGTATGTCATATAACTAGTATATTCTATAACTATGTATTGTAGCAATAATATTATGCGCCTACCACTTGCAGAGGTGGCAATGGTACCCTTGTCAAAAACAGTATAAAATGACAACAGCGACTTACATATGTGTCTTCAAAAACCTGTTCTTGAGTATTTTCGGGCATGAAAACCCGGTCGAAGTTGAACTCCTTGAGACCACGAGTTGTATCTACATTTAGGGAATATTCATCCGGTGACTTGAGAACGGAGAAGTTTCCCTACGAGCAACAGAACTTTAATAATTATCGTACTTAGACCAAATATTCGAATTTCAGTTTACATAAACAAACATTATTGCATGACATGTATTGCCTAACTCAAGGTAAACAGTTCAACATACACCTTACATAGTGACAACATATATTAACTAATCAAGAAACAAACTCGTTGCAGTTCACTAGAGCTCATGGGTCTTGCTCTACAATACACTCTGATCTTTCCTTTCATGTCTTCCACCATATTGAAATACTTCTTTCTCTGAACCTAAAGCAAATTGAATTGTGACATACATAAATGGCATACAAAAGTGAGATACATGTATGACATATATATGTCACATATATATGTGACATATATATGTGACATATATATGTGACATATATATATATATATATATATATATATATGTATATATATATATGTATGCGCCATACATAAACATGGCATAGCACCATTTAACAGACTGAGGCCAAGTAAACACATCATTAGCTTAGATTAAGCTATTAATGTAAAGTAATTAGTTTCAGGAGCAGCAGTGGTCTAGGGGTTAGAGCGTTTGCCTAGTAAGCAAGAAGTCATGGGTTCAAGCCCGACAAAGGCTATTGGTGATGTTAGGAAGAGCATCCAGTCATAATTGCTTCTGTGCCTCATTTAAATAAGTCCTTAGCCCGCTTTAACAAAAACCCTTTCCATCAGGGGTTTCTAACATGGATTTTATAATCACGTGAGATTTTATAAAGTAATTGGTTTAATAAATAATGCTGACCAAAGTTTAATTGTTAGATAATAATTCACGAATATCTCTTACCCTTTCAGCATTATAGGCTTCTGTGAGTTTTACAGATTCTTTATTCAAAGTCTTGACTTCTGCCTCCAGAGTCTGTACCTTCTCACCAAGTTCTAACGCTTGAGCAGCAGTCACTCCGAGCTGTTCAATATCGGCTTTCAATTTTCTCACCTCCAACTCTTTAGAGTCTACAACAGTAAGGGTAGATATCAACATTAGATATATACACAGTGATAGGTTGGGAAAATAGTAATTTAAATGAACTGCCCAAACTGTTATAATTAAATTTCCAGTGATAATAAGCATAAAGAATGAGCTGCTGATGACTGTAACGGTAAGGAACAAAGATGCAAATTGGGGAGTTATTATTATCATTAACCTCAAAGAAAGAAACACATTATTTTACAAACACTATAAACTTTTATACTAATGACAATAACTACAGACCTTTTTAAAGACAAGATGTCCATTCTTGGCTGAAATTGTTTTTCTAATACAAAAGAATGACATACTATATACTCAAAGTTGAGTGCAATCAATAATGTCTCACCTCTTTCCTTAACCAAGGCAGCACGTTCCGTTTCTAACTCTTTAACTTTGGCACCATCACGCTCAGCTTTCTTAGTTTCCATATCAAGCTTCTTAGAAAGCTCTTTCATTATCTTTTCTTGTTTTTTCTGTTCCTTCACCTGTTGAAAATAAAGTAGCTTATAATATCTTCAGCCCGTAAGATATTTGATATATTGCAGGCTATTTCCTAATTTCAAATAGAGCCCAAATACAACAAATAGTAATGCACATCCAACAAATGAAAGAATAACTAGCAAATTGAAGATTGAATAGATATAAATTGAAGTCAAAATGTACAAAGGTCATTCAATATATAAAGTGAATTTTGCTATAACATAAGTTTGATTAAACATAGGAGCTTAAGTATTCTTTTAAAGTTTTAAGAAGTTTGTACTGGCAACTCATGAACGTTTTTTGAGAATATGTGGTCATGTAATCAGCTTCTTGAGCCTACCCAAAGTGGCCAATCAAGAAAAATTTTCAAAAGCTGCACAGAGATCCGTTATCAAGTTCTTAGTTGTTGAAGGATGTAAAGGAGTATAGCAGAAACGCAAATGACTATGCAGAAGCCAGTTTGAGCCAGAAGAAATGTCTATATGTGGGCAAACATGTTTGAAGAAGGCTGGGCAGGTTTTGATGATAAAGAGAGGCCAGGTAGACCTATAGAGCCCCTAAACAGGTTAGAAGAGTGAATGAACTTGTTCAGTCTGACAGACAGGTGACAGGATTGCACATTGAGTGTTTCAGTTGGTACAGCCTGCAAAATTATTTATGCCGCTGGGTTTCCAAACAGCCGAGCCAATGCAAGGCTCTGCACAACAGCCAAAACAATAGAGACCTTCACAAATTCCATCCCCCTACACCACTAGAGATGTTTACCTGTTTGGTCCTATAAAGGAGGTTCTGAGAAGAGTATAATCTACTAGTGATAACAAGGTAGAAGTTGTTGCAAGCAACTTTTTAAAAATAAAGTCAGTCTAAAAAAATTACTATGAAGGTGGCAAAAGCATGTGAAATTAAATGGAAATTATGTTAAAAAATAAAGAAAAAAAGTAAGCTTCTACATTTGATAAAACCCTTTTTATAGCAAAATTCACCTTATATAAAATGCTCTTGTAAAGCAGCAATGCAAATGAGCACTCAGATGCCTTATTATGCACAGCACTTGGTAATATTTCTCCTTAACAGCTAAGTTCAGGCTTTTTTGTTTACAAAAATAAATCAGCTAAATGAGACAATGTAAATGCATACATCACACTGTTAGTGTATAAGAGTACATCATACTCTCAGCGTATAAGGGTACACCATACTCTCAGTGTATAGGGGTACACCACACTTTATGTGTATAAGGGTACATCACACTCTCAATGTATAGGGGTGAAGGAGATCAGAAGATCGACGTTAAACTCACATCAACTCCTCCCTCAGACTTGGCCTTCTTTATGTCATCCTGTAGCTGAGTTATCCTCCCTTGCAGCTCTTTATTTTCCCTCTTTTGGTCTTGAAGTTGTTCTGTGAGTGCAGTCACTTGCTTTTGTGTTTTGGCATCACCAACATCAGCTTTGCCTCTGACAGGGACGACAGCAGCGGCAGCAGGGCGAGCCTCTAACTCTCTTACCTGTGGACAGGTAATGAATGAGTGCTTATATGAGAGGTGCATGCTGAGTATCAAGTACTGCCGTTACTGTAGTTCACAAAGTATCTCGAGCAAAACAACAACACAGTAATGCAAAGAAACTAAAATAGGCACACAGTGAACCTCTTTTCTGAGTTTAGAAGAAAAAAGATCCAAAAAATGCTTGTGACTTCAACATATTTTAAAAATTATGCCAGGAAAATGTTCGAGTTTGATAACACTCCAACATAAAAATGATGTTTGCAAAAATCCAAAACGTTTTATAAATGTTTGACTGCAAATTTTATAACATATTTTCAATTAAAAAAACTAGAAAATAATTAAACCTTTTTATGAAGCGAGTCAACTTTGACCTTGGATTCAGCTGCTCTTGATTTTTCCTTTTTCTCCCACTGGGCAGCCAATTTGTTCAGTTCCGACTCTTTTTCTGCTTTGGCAGCCTTTAATTTCGTCTACATGAGAATGAAATGACTGTTGAATGTTTTGAAGAGGTAGGGAAATAAAACTATGTAATCTACCAGTGAAATTGTCAGACCCTGTACAACATTTAAGCATTAGTTATAAGTTGATAAAATCCTGCAAAACAGAAAAACTTAAAACAAAGGCACCACAGACAAAATGGCTAGTTGAGATCAAATAATGTGTAAATAATTTAGTAAACAACGCAAATGTGTGGCAAAAACTGTACACATTAGCATGTGATAAGAAGCATTAGTGTGCTTAACATCAACACAAATCCAGCAAATGAAACATAATAAATGTCTTTACCTGTAATGATGTCTAAAATAACATATTCATTTATAGTTGGACAAGATTCTTTAATATATGAATATTTATTTATACAAACACTGTGTTGTTTGATATATTAGATACCACAAATAGCCACATGACATAATAAGCCTGAGTTTTGTTGTAACTAAAACTGCCAGTTTCCTGATTTGATTACAACATTATAAATTGTATCTTTCTACTACAAAAACTGACATATAAAGTCTTAGGTTATTAGAGTGATCTCCAGCAACTATTGTGGCCATGTTTCTGGTGATTAGCGACCAGTCCATACGCAATAGCAATATGTTTAAGTAGGTGAGGAGGAGTTACAGTTGGACTACAGCTATGCTACTAGTGAGATAAGATTGAGCTTCAGCTGACTTACAGTTCAGTATACTAGCCTATTGTAACAATAACTATTTTTCAAATTGCAAATGATCACAGGGTGGTTAGATGCCATTAAAGTCTCCTTTGGGTAACAGCTTTATTAATTGTTTAACTGCAAATAGTTTTGCATATAAGTATCCAAAGCTTGTGCAGAGATATTTTGCTTTATCAAATTGAAAAGAATTTTCTATAAACATGCTTTTTATGAAAATCTGTAAGTTTAGTTGGAAACCATAATGCAAATAATTATTATTGCTAGTGATTTTAAGTATTATTGCCAATATTTTACTATTGCTTTTATTATCACTATTATAACCACCATTACGGTGGCTGAGATTTGGTATTATTGTCGTGTAGTATGTAATGAGTTTATAAATAGCAAAGTGGAGAACTAAGTTCTAAAATAGCAACAATCTACCTATTGCCTAATCTCAGTATTCCCAGTTACATCAAGAGCTGTTCCACACTAGTATTGAGCCTATAAAGTTGTACCCCACCTTAAACAGTGACAAATAAATTTCATAAATATATAAAAAAAAATAATTATTTTAGTAAAAAAAGGTTTCTTCCAAAGTAAATATAAACAAGAAATACATTCTGGCACACCTGAAGTGAAGCATTCGCTGTCTTCTCTGTCTCTAGAGATTTCTGCAAAGTTTTATTTTCTGCTTCAACAGTTTGTAGTTTGCCAAGTGTTTCTGCAGCTTTCTTAACCTGAGCATCGTTGTCTTTTGTTATGGAGGCCTAAAATACAGAATGCATGGAAAAAAGTTTAAAAATATCATAAAAATATTTCACTAAACTATTTTATATTATATGGCATATACTTAAGCTTTGAAGCCATACAATTTTTTTCAGAAGTTTCTTCATTTCGGCTCCAACGTCAACAGGAACGTTTTCAATTAGCTTGGCTTCTAAATCTGCCACTCTCTTCTCTGAATCTTTCAAATCCTGTAAATTCAAGTGAAATATGTGCCAAGTAACTACAGATGTCACCAATAAAACAAATAAAGTGTTATATCAAAACTTGAAGAAATGCTAGCAAACATTCCCACCTTTTCCTTTTTGGCTAGCTGAGTAGAAAGTGCAATACTGGCAGCACTGACAGCTTCTTCTTGCGACTGTTTCCTAGTTTCTAGTTCTGCTGCCAACTTTTCCAACTACACATAGACGACTCAATGTATATAATAACTTATGTATATTATATATGTATAATATACATGAGATTTTGCTAATTAGAAACAATTAATACATAACACCATGTCACAACATAATATAGATATTACACAATGAATTTAGAACATTTTTATATCAGAAAACATACTTCTGATATATATGCTTCAAAAATAATAAAGTTTACGTATAAAAAAGTGCATGAATGAAACTAACATTCCACTTGCTCATTGATAGCAAAATATAACCCCTAAAAGAGACCAGAATTGAATAGTCATACAAATCTTGCACAAGTTACCTGACTGCTGAGTTCTTCAACCTTTTCTTTTGAGTTCTCATGTTGAGATTTCTCCTTGCGAAGCTCTTCCTCAATTTCATCGATTTGAGATTCTAGATCAGCAATTTTATCAGCACTGCCTTCCTGCAACAAATTTATTATATAAATTGGACTATTTTTCATGATACTAATGCACATGCAATGTAGTGCACACACAACTAGTACCTATGCAGTATAGCGCACACACAGCTAGCATTTATGCAATGTAGTGTACACAAAACAAATTATAGCAATTTCTATAGATTGCTAGGGGTTCACAATTTACACAGATTGTCAGAGGGGGAAGGGGGAGCATTTATGCAGATTTCCTATGGTATTGTTCTATATTTTATCTTCTTAATGTGTTCATTATATCTCTACACTCCTTCTTTGTGTACTGAAAAGACAACTCAAAGCAATAAGAGTTGCTACAGAATTTTCTAGAAGAAAATTCCTATAAACTTTCACCCCCTAGGAATTTGTAGACATTGCTACACTAATGTTAATGCAATGTAGTGTATATCTGCACACAAGCCTCACATCTGGGAGAACTGTAGTTGCCAACCCAAGCGCTTTCTGCAAGTTTTCAATCTGTGCTTCCAGATCCTCAATCTTCTTGTCACAATCAGAGTGGTCGGCTAGTGCTGTCGGCACGTCAGACTCTGATTTCCCAGTATTGGTTTGATCAGCATCCTGTTGAATTCAATACAACCGTGCTATATCTATGTACTTAAATATACATCTAAATATATACCTTTCAATACAACCGTGCTATATCTATGTATTTAAATATACACCTAAATATATACCTTTCAATAGAACCGTGCTATATCTATGTACTTAAATATACACCTAAATATATACCTTTCAATAGAACCGTGCTATATCTATGTACTTAAATATACATCTAAATATATACCTTTCAATACAACCGTGCTATATCTATGTATTTAAATATACACCTAAATATATACCTTTCAATAGAACCGTGCTATATCTATGTACTTTAATATACACCTAAATATATACCTTTCTACTATGAGAAACACACCAGGAAATAAAAACAGAATATAGTACGTATCAGTCATAAATTAAACTGCCTTTCAACGTAACATTTAGAAAACAAGACATTAAACCAGCTAACCTGTGTGACAGCTACAGCCATGTCAGCTTTTTCAGGCTCCAATGTTTCACTTGCTTTCTTCAATTTATTAGTCAGCTTCACTATAGTTTTCATATTACTTGAATTTTCTGCTTCAGACTTTTTCAACTAAAAGAATTTGCACCGAAATCATAGAGACCAATAAACTCAAAGCTACAGAACCGCATGTTATATGTGGGCTTGCAAGTTTGCTTTCAAATCTGATGCTAATTGAAAAGAGAACTAAAAAATTACACTGGTCAATGATTGGTTAATATAAAAAATAGTACTAAAATATCACCTTGAGGGGTTTTCTTTCTTTCTGTCTGATTGAAAAAATGTAGATTTAAAAAACCATCACTTATACTGTAGAAAAATGCCATTCATTTACTGAAACTACTACTAAATATTTGCACTACCACTTAGCAATTATTCAGGTGTGAGACAAGCATTATTATCAACCTTCAATAGTTGGTGTAACTGAAATAATTATATTTACGAATAAAATGCTTTGTACAGACACCAAAGCTTGCAAGTTAAAAATTACAAACAGAAAAACTTATAATAATATTAGCAAAATAATTATTAAGAATACAACCCGATTACATTGTAAAACACTTTTATTGACTTCTATAACTCAATTTGTTAGTGAAATCCCTAGGTAAAAATACTCTACAATTTAACTGCCTTAGAATGATTTATAGCCATTGCTAAGCAAAAGTGGCTGAACAGAGCAGAGACAATGTCACCATAGGAGGAAGTGAAACAAGTGAGCAACTTCAGATTTGCCAAGAATAAACTGTGTACATATAAGCCTTGTAACAAATCTTCTCTCATGACAAGAAAGTGAGCTTATACATTGAGTGACCAGCATTCATTAAGTGTCCATGAAAACAGAATTTACACTAAATGGCTCTGACATAGCAAGAAGCAAGAAGTTTTACACAATTTCGAAATAGCAACACAAGAAAGTATTACTAATAAAATTAAATAATTAATTAACTTTAGCTGCTTGCACCGACAATGCTTAGCTTACACAAACCTGCGACCAGCCAGAATCAATAAAATAATTAAACAACACAAACTGAACTAAATGCCACGAATATCCATGCCAACTTTGGAGATGATTTTTTCAGGACGGAGTGACAGGCACAGAGGAGATGTTTAATTTTCATAAAATGTTGTAGGTAAGCATTATTACCTTTGCCTCCAAAGAGCTGAGCTGACTCTTCAGTCCAGAGAAATCTCTCATCAACCCATCCATGTGTGTCTGTAGACTTGCATTTTCCTTTTGTAAATTGTCATTTCTTTCTTCTGCAGCTTCAAGTCGTACCTGTGTGTTAGGATCTGGCACTTTCACCTGTAAGCAGAATAAAAACTTTAGTAACAAATACATTATTAGTGCATAAAGATATATGTAAATCCAATAAGAATCAGATTGGTGCATAAAGATCACATATTAATTTATCATGGCAGTGAACTTTCACATACCATAACAATTATTATTGCTATAATGCATCATTGTGTATTGAGTCAAGTGCAACCAATAAAAACATTTCTATACTGAAACACCAAAGCAGTTTAATATAATATATCAAGCCACTACTCATTAACCTCTACAGTCTCAATAACTGGTTCAGCAGGAATACAAATGTTTTCAGAGTCAGTGGATTTCTCAGGGGGAATAGGAACTTCGCCCTTTTTCAGCTTCTCCATTATCTCTATTTCTATATCCAAACGTTGAATGGCAAAATTGGTTTCTTTAAGTATCAGGTAGAATTCCTTAATGCTGTCTGGTCTGATCATAAAATAAAATAATAATAAAATAAAGTGTCTTTATAAATATGTTAACTTTTCATTTTGTGATTATCTGGATTTCAGCTGAGTTATATTGTAGTGTTTGTAAAATAATCATTGTCTGTCTCAGGCTCTGGAAGTATTGCCACATTATAATTAAATTTCTGTTAAGTAAAGTAAATTGTAGTGCAGCAACAAAACATGAAACTGGTGATATTAATAGACTTTCCTCATAATCAAACATTGCAATGCTTTAAAACAGTTGGTTGAGTAGCTGAGGTGCTATAAACATCTAAATGACTGAAGCTGGTCATTTAGCAACAATGCTTTAATTACCTGTCATCTTCAGTTGGCTCTTTCCCAGCTTTGGTTTTGAAATTGTCTTCCCACTTAGTTATATCTCTCATCATTTCACTTCGATCCTCTTCTAAGGCAGCTTTGTCAGCTTTACATTTAGCTATTTTTTCCTAAAGTACCAGGTAAGTATAAAGGAACATGCCTTTAATATTTGAGTAATGATTGCACTTTCCCCAAACCCCTACTTCACATGAAACTAATAAACTCAGTATAGTATGGCATAGTATAACTCAAGTGATGCTAGAATTTGGTAACTTTCTACCTTAGCGCATTGGATTGGTGAATGCACATTCAGTAATATATGAACATCTTAAGTTTAAGAAGTCAGAAAAACCCCTAAATAGTATGCATAATCTTGATACCTAAAAATCTTAATGAGTCATTTGCCATATATTGAAAGAAACTTCCCCATTCCAGGGTTTATAGGATTCATATAATTTTAGCAATCTCTTGTGCTATAAACACTTTTTATGTGACAACTACATGGATTTGAAACATACTATAAGTTTGTTTTATAATGGAAGGAGTTTTTGAAAAGAAATAGTATAAATACAATATGCTTTGTAAAGAAGGTCCAAGCCTATAGCATTACGTAGATAACTCTAACTTAAGTTGCAATACTTAAATTCTGTGTACAGCCTATATTAGAAACTAATGACAAGGTTGATGGCGAGCGTTGTTTAGAAAATGTGTTGTATCCAGAGCAATTATTCCATAAATTATTTCTTATTAACCGACATTAAATTTTTAGCAGAAGAACCAACATTATTAAACTCATAAGAAAAGCTGATATAAGGCCTGCATATTTCTATGAAAGATAAAATATAATTGCCATTAAAGCACTGTTGCGGAAAACAATTTAACATAAAAGTTTAACTTGACAATTCTGGTAAACGGATCACCTGGTTACAAGTGAAAAACATTGCTAATTATACAGGGCTGCAGACGTTATCTTGTTTGCTTACATTTTGCAGCAAAATACTACAGTTTTATTAATGGCATAAACGTAACAAGTTTTATTTATTCTAATTTAGTTAGGATATTATTTTATGCAACACCAATGACTGAATTTTTAGTATTTGATTATATACTTGGTGACTCACATCAGCCTGATTAATGTCGCAAGCCACCAATGCCAGAGAGTTGTAAGCAGCTAAAAGAGTGTCATAGTCAGATTGCAGAGTACCAAACTGGGACAGCTGTCCTCTAGTAATTTCATACTTCCCTTTCCATTCAGCTATGGCCTACAAAAGCAAAAGAAACTTTGCTATTTCGTGAAATTTAGCAAACATTATTGTTGTCAATACTCAAAGTAAAGTATTTACAATTTAAGTCTATGCATATAAAATTTATAATAACATTTTAGATGGACCTGACTGCTTAAAGTTTTATTGTATGAATAAAAACAAACTTTTACGATTTCAATTTCATTATTTCAAAAATAATCATTTCAAAAGAGCTTTGCATTTAAGTTATTAACCCTTGAATTTTAAATATATATTATTTCATCAGTATCAGTGACTTTAAAAACAAAGGCAACACTTTTGCATGTGAGCAAGCCTGAACTGGCTAGAAGCCACTCTTTGCAATCAACATGTTAGAAAGCATGTGCTGAGTATTCCAAGCAGCTACTAACAGATTATCATTAATTTAAAAAAAATGAATTAATTTTTAACAAAAAGCTGTTTAGAGACATGAGATTACAGCCACACAATGAAGATCAGATTTGGCCAGCCCAACTATTCACTGACTAGTGCTAGTACTAATACTCATAATGAAAGTAAAAAATGTATTAGTACTAAGTACTACCATGTGTCTATTAATGACCTTTGAATAGTTTGATGTCTTACATCTACACTGTAGCAGATATTTATCTGGGCATCAATAGCAATACATTAAAGAAAGTTTCATAAATGTATTGACAGTTACAAGGTCGCCAACCAGACAGGATGTATTTAAAAAATCAGCTAAAGGCCCATCAATGTAAACATTTGATGATAATTAAACTCTCAAAAGAAAGACTACAACTCCGCCAACAACTGCACCTTCTCAGAATGATTAACTTTATCCTGTAACTCCGCATTTTCAGTGTTGAGCTGTTTCCTACTTTCTGCTATCTCGGCTCTTTCCTGTTCCAGAGATGCTCTGTGTGCGGCCATACTAGCCAAGTCAGCAGCTACTCGCTGTCTCTCGGCCTCCAACTCTGCACGCTCTTTCTCTGACATGTCTACCACACAGACGACACAACGTCAGAAACACAGCACTATTTTATTAATTTCTATTAAATGTGATAAAACTCATTTCTACCTACTCTACACATTCCACAATAGTATGCGTACACAACAGTCTCATCATTTCAAAGCTTCATCGAAAACAATTAGCTGGTAGAGTTAAAAGGTTTCCCAAAGAGCTTTGTATGGACTGGCAAGCAAGGAGTATGCATGCAAACACACAGTTTACTAGAACATGATTTCAACATAAATGTAGCGGTCAGCAACATACAAGTATTGCAACCACCATTGAGTTTCTCATCCCAGTTGAGGAAAAAATTAAGACAAAACCCAAAAAAATAGAGTATTTTAAAACGAAATTAGGTGAGATTAAAATATGCTGTGTTAGCATAGACTGCAATAATGATGTAGTAACTGACCAATGATAACCTCCTTTGTGATAGTTTGTGACTCAACCTCTGGCACAGACTCCGGTTGTTTAGACTGAGTCTCAAAGTCAACAGTGGGTGTGACATGGGGAGCAGGAGCTACAACCGAAGTGACAGTTGGAACTGCTTGCTCTTTTAGGTCCTTTATTTCTTTTAAAAGCTCAGATTTTTCTGCATCAAACTTCACCCTATCTTCAGAATGACTTTCAGCTTCTAAAATGAAATTAACAAACCAATTTAAGTCACCTGAAAACTGTACAACTGACTGACTCATAGCCTTTAATCTTTGTTTTACATAGAGTAGACTATCAATAGTCTATATATAAACAACCGACACCAGTTACCAAAACTGATCAGGTGCTCCCATACAAGATGTTGGAGATAATCAAGTTATTGCAATTTGTTAGTGGAAATACACGACCCAAAATTTAGTTGAATTGCAGTAAATAACAAGAAACTAGTGACAGAAATTTTACTAAAAGCTACTTATGAGTGAAAATGAAAGCACATGCTATAACGCAAGTAGAAAAAAACATTTACCTGCTGAGTACTGCTGATTAAGATCATCTAGTTTTACAATGAACTCTTTAGAAACTTCTTCTCGAACCTCTGCAATCCTGTTTATTAACAACTTGTTTTGAATGAGCAGAGCTTTTTTGTCACCAAGTAATTTCTTATTCTGTTTGCTTAAGCTTGATAGATTACTGTCCCAATATTCCTAGAAATACAACAGATGAGAGGATGTTACACAATAATTGAAACCAATTCTACAATTTAATTTGCCCAAAAATTAAAATTTACTAGGTAAAGTTGATACAAGAAGAAATAAATAGCTATTAATAATGACTTAAACCATTTTTTTACCAACTCAATGGCTTTAATACATAATTATTTAAAACAGGACATAAATACTTCATTATTCACAAAACATTCAAAACAGCTCAGTAATACTATTAGATTACACAAATGTTTTAGTTATATTTGTAAATAGGGAACAGAAAAATATGTTCATACAACTCTGCTTATACTATACTAAATAATACATTTTAAAACTAACATTAAATATGAAATACTATAGAACCGTATAAGAAGATATTGTAACAACACTTGACAGAGTAATTAGATAACCAGTGAAATATCTCAGGGTTTGTGCCAGTTACTCACCTTCTTCTTGTCTGTATCAGCTCTGTGTATTGAGATGACATGTTGGAAGGTAGACAGCTTGTCTCTGTACACTTTCCTCAAATTAAGAACAAAAGAATTAAACTGTCTCTAAAATATTAACACCAGCAATGAACAACAAACAAACAGACAAATTCAAAATAGGGATCAGGGGTTAATTTTATCTTAGAAAAACAGTTTTGGTAACAAAGCACAGCGCAAAAAATCATTTTGTACCAATTATAACACTTTTGAATAACTCAATGACCATCTGATTAAGAAGACATGTTAACCTGTGTTTCATCTTCTATCATTTTGTAGTTCAACTCTATTTGGCTGATAACTCCGATATGACTTTCCTTCATTTTATGCATGTCGTTGACTATCCTGACGATGGTGTCTCTAGCAAACAGGTATGGAACATATGCCTGCTCTTCTCCCTTCATTTTAGGTGGAGACAGCAAACCACTGCTCACCAAACTTTTGTTATCTGAAAGCAAAATGAACCAGGCGTTACATAACACGTGGGGTATGATTGCAGGTATTTAGCACACATCACACAACTTTTGAAGATGACACTAGGAACTCCTCAAAAATGTATACCTAATATATTAATTGAGAATATAAGTGTTACTCATGCCTCATAGAAAGATCTAATTTGACCAGGAATTTGCCTTTCAACATTGAATTATAAAATAAACATACAAAACATGGATTTCTTGCTGAAAAAACTGTGTAATAATGTACGATACTTGAATAATAATAATAATACGCATTATGCAAATATAGGTATAATGGCACCTTCGTACAAGTTTTAGAAACACTGCAGTTTAAGTGACCTGCCTGGTGAGTTTAGCTGAGCTTCATTGTTCGTATTAGCAACACTGTCATTGGTAGCAGAAGTTTGCCCGGCTATGACTGGTTCAGTAATGAGCTGTACAGACCCCACGCCATGTTTAGTTTCCTCTTTAGGATCCACACCACTCCAAGCCTCTGTAATATCATTGTACGCATTAGTCCAATATAGTAGAGGCTAAAAGTACACAGCAAGTAAAGACACATAAGACAATAATGATAAGTTGCTGCAGTCTCTAATGCAAGCTCATGATTTACTTAATATTAATTCAATTATCTGTTTTGCGAAAATATTTTTCAAACAATTTAATTGACATATTAGGAGAGTAATTCTCACACACAGAGTTAATTAGTAGAAAAGAAAATATACCTTTAGTTAAAATGAATAATGTAATACCTGTGTTATACAATGATTACTCTAAGTCTTATCTCAACTAACATATAAAATACCAATACAATGTCGTTAATTTTCAGTAATTTTTAAAATATCCCTTTGCTTAGCCAACGTGAGGTGCTGAACATTTTTACCCAGAGACAGGTGCATTGGCAAAGAAATTTTGTGAAGTCAGTGAAGTTTGACTTTGGTTACTAATCATGAGAAATAAACTTACGATGACTAATATTTTAATAGACAGTTCTAATCTGATTTTAGCACTGAATTACAGCCACACTTTAAAGTAGCAAGTAGGCCTACCTTTTGAGTATATTGGAAAGTGTATAGGTAAGGAGGTGCTAGCAAAAATATGCTGGAAGTTTCAGCACCAATTTCTACCCACATAAACTCAGAATACAAAAGAACCCACAAACATAGCCAAACAACATCTATTTTTGGCTTTAAATATAATATAATTTATACTATTTCTGTTCACAAGAAAGCTACAAATTAGTAGAATTATTAAAATAACTGACAGGGCTCCTTTTAAATCAAACCTCGAGATCTTAGTGATGTTTCACTGGCATTGATTGGAGTAACTTGTGAGGTTTTGAAAGAAAACAAAGCTGGTGATGCTGTTCGAGAGTCAGGTTTCTCTTTTTCTCTAGACTGCTTCTCATCCTTAATAACAAATTGCTAGAAATTGGAAAAACCACCGAAATGATTTTATAAAAGTAGAAAAAGTGTATATAAAATAGAAATTGATATAACAGCATATGGATAAGACATAATGTGGCATTATTCTTGACCTCATTCTATATTATACATTACTGAAAAAACTCAAATTAAATCGAATGACAAAACATTCTATTTAAAAGAAGAAAGGCTGCATATAAATACTATTTACATTAACACTAGCTGTTGGCAATTGAGAAGGCTCCCCATCAGCAACAAACAATTCAGGTTTAGACTGCAGAGATGTGGAGGATCCTTTAAGCTCAATGACCTCATCTAGAAAGTAAATACTGGATGAAAGTTACAGGAAGATAGTTGTTAGCTTATGGTTTAGTTATGCATTTATTAGTTCTATTCAGTTGCAGGGATTGCTATCAAATTCGAAAAAAATTACTAAACACTGAATTGTTGCCTAATTTTAGAATGTATTTATGCTGAAGTATATGGTAATATATCAATCTAACATTAAAAAGACGCACCAGGATTTGGCAAAACTTGCTGTGGTTTAACTTTCTGTGTAACACCACTACCGGTTTCAGGATCTTGTTTAACGACTGATGGTGATTTCTTACTCTTCTTTTTGCCTTTCTTTATTTTGGCTTTCTCTAGCTCCATTCTGTTAAAACTATTCAAATTTCTACAAAAAATTATTATGTAGGTTGATAATTCTATATGAATAAAGCTATTATAAAATATAATTGAACACCAAACTTACCATGTGCTTACCAGGTAATCATCATGTTTAATTAAAGCACTTTAAAATATAACTAACCCAATTCAAACAACAATATAAGTAAAATTTACTTTTTGGCTAAACTATCTAATAATCATCTTTTTTGAAAAAAAGAAATAAAAAATTAGTTGCCCTTTTATGTGTCAATTCCAGAAAGACTAGCAATGAGCAATAGTATTGTAATTTTTTAGACCATGCGTTGAAATTTTTTTACCATGATATAAAATATAACAAACTCAAAACTCTATAACAAAATTTTCTAACTACACTTACTTAGCAGTAACAAAACATGAAATATATATATTAATGGTCTGTGTGGCTCTCCAGCAAGCAGCCCTTTTAGCTAAGTACTTTAGAAATTGAATCAACTAATTTTGCTTTTGAGCATTTACACTAGTTAGCTACAGCATAATTGGAAACAATGATAATATTTATATCCAAAGGTCCATACTAAGCCAAATGATCAACTCTGTAATCATTTGTTATAATTTTTTATAAAAAGAGCTGTAACTATATAAAAATAAATTTGTTGTGAACAAATGGTAAAGTAATAGCAAAACACAAAAATACCTAAAGAACGTTACAGTCAGACGGCAAACTATAAAATAATTAGCCATGTCGCAATTAATTATTTTTGGATAAAAACTCAATCAGTCTAACCAGTTTTCTTATTAAAAATAAACAGCCAGTAAAATATGATAAACTTAGCTTCATTACACATTTTTATCATTAATGTTTTACTATTGTCTCAGAAGTCATTTTGCTTTACGGAAACATGTCCAAAAATCTTACAACTAGTATATATCACATCACGTTTAGCAGCCTAACACTGAAAGAAAACACTTAAATGGTATAGGTAGAGTGTTGAAACATCATGATAGCTTGCCATGTGTTTATTAGAATAGGACCACACCATTCAAAACAAAAGATGCAGGAAAAGTGACTAAATTAACAGTTGACAAACCAATCAATTCTATTCATCAAACGTGAATGAGAAGACAACACTTTACCTCAAGAAATGCACAGTTTCAACACAAATTCAACCATCAATTAAAAACTGCAAGTACAGGAATTCTACATGCATTATGTCAACATCAATGAACACATGGAACCATTATGACAAAAATAAACAAAAAAAGCTATTGAATATTGTAAGGAAAGTAAGGATAGATAACATGATATCACAGATTCAATTAAAAATGGCACTTCAAGACCCATTAGCACTCGAGTAGAAAGCTGGAAGAAATTGAAATCAGCAACTCTTCATTCACCAAAGAAATATTATGAATCACCTACTCATAACTGAATTTACATTCTGAGAACCTGCATATTCAACTTGTAAATCAGCAGGAGAATAAATTTTCTTTTTGTTATCAGCAAAATACTCAAGCTCAACCCCTGGGAAAAAATAGAATTTATCAATTAAAAGTATTTGCAGATTCCATTGTGCAGCACAAATGAAAATGACTGATATAAAGCCCTTTCTGAAGACAACCTGCCAAAGACTAGTTGCAAACAATGAGGAAAGTGACAATATAGATACAGTGTGCAAAATCAAATACATTGGAGCACAGTTTAAATTAACTAGCCCTGTAGTTTTAAAAAAAATTGCTAAGGATGAAGTGCCAAATACAACACAGTGCTTTTTCTGTATATCACTAAGGTACCTCAATTTGTGACATAGTAGAATACCAGATTCAAATCATGTTAAATTTGGCCATTTTGCCCCCATACACATAAAAAGCATACAATGACCTCTGGTCATTTGATCTAAACTTGTCAATTTACACAAAACTGCATTTGATCGCTAGTCTGATTGCTATAATAACAACATATTTTACACCCCCTCATCATTTATAAACGATAAATCTAAACTCTGGCAGTCCAATGTCAATGAGTATGCATATATATAATGTGAGTATCATACACATGCTTTCATAACTTTAGTTCTGATAATGTACAAAGTTGACATAAAAAACTCGACTTTATGATATTGGTTTACCAGCTAATGTATTATTTGTTGAATATAATAAACAAATAAGTATAACAAACTACAAATAGACTTGTAACAGCACCAGTAAAACTTTTACTGAAACTGAAAGTCACCTCTATAATTGATTGTGGGCTTTTAACAGAACCAAATTGCTACATTATAACTATTGATAATGAGTGACACTTATAATAATAGTTATTCACTTACAATTAATATTATAGACCTATTGCTGTGTTAAATTTATATTTAGTTTTACACTTATAGTTATAGTAACAATAATATAAATAGTGAAAAAAATAAATGCTTTTAGCTTTAGTTACACTTCTAGCTTTACATTTTTACTGTAATTTTATACTTATTTACTTATTGACTTATTACTATTAGTATTACTAATAACTAATATGTGGATTTAGAGTTAGCTATTTATATTCTTTAAATTGAATTCGATATTCAGCTGTTATCAATTGAAATTATAAAGTAATTTTTATTTCCTCATTTATAATATTACTTAAAATTCATATTATCAATAATAATAATATTAATAATAATACATTTTTTTTATAAAATTCAATATATTTAATTTCGTAAAATATAAATTATGAATCTAGTTCTATTTTATTTATATTAACTTGAACTTGGTCTTACTCTTAGAAATAAAATTGAATGGTCAGGCCACTAAGAGTAAGTGACATTAACAATAACAGACCCAGTGGCCAGTACGGCTGTACCGGTGTACGGGTTAGGGTACCTGTGAATATGAGACTCAGACTGGGAGTGGGTGTGATGGTAAAAACATAACAATATTCAAAATGTGAAAATAAAAATAAGCTCATTTTTATGATATTTACCATTGTTCTAATTTTCAGTTTGATGAACGTTCATTAAAACTAAATACAAAAAGTAGTACAAATTCGCATTGAGAGCAGGTTTTCCAGTTATGTGATCTGTCTTGCCACTAGCCCTTGTCTTGTGGCTTGTTAATATGTTGTTTTGGTGATCGAAATTACTAGTAGCCATAATTCCTGAAAAAATATTTTAGTAACAAAATTATGTTGTCAACAGCAATAAGAGAGTTAGTACGGGCGTCTGATATTGAAAAGTACAACTATTTTGCGAGAACAACGTGAGTAGCGAAGGCAGACCACCGCTTCAACTTTGTCTTTTTCCTAATCATCCGGGTATTTGTTAAAAATAAATCACTCTCCCTGTGGGTAAACTCAATGACTACAATGAGTAATCAGTAATGACAGTTTCATATTGAATCCGTTTTACTGTTGATAAAAGCTAATCGCATAATGTATCAACGGATACTGCGTTTAGCTATTGAGTTTTATGTGTTCATTTTTGGCACCAGTTATTAATTAATTTTGTTACGAATAATCTGCTATTTTAGTATTATTTAAATATTATAATTAACTTTAAGTTTAAGGCTTAAGCTAAATAAATTTGTTACATTTTGATTTCGATTTACTTTTAGTCTTAAAATAACAATTTCAATTTGAATTTCATTTACTCTCAAAGTCAGTCCTAACGCCAACAGTCATCATTAATTTTAAACTCAATGATTACCCTCTTAATTATAATCATGATCATAATGATAATGTACTTTTAGTTTTAGTTTATCTAAGAATTACCTTCACTTTGTCGTTCAGTTTCACTCTGACTCTAACTCTTAGTCTTTTACTTTACTCTGAGCTTCAGTTTAGAATAAGACTAAATAATAATAAAAGTTGATTATTTTAGTCTAACGTAAAGTTAGACATCAAGCGTTTAAGAAAACAACTCAAGTTACCATATTGAATTTGAAAAGGAATTTCACTTTCGAGTAAATAAACTATAAGTGCTAGTCATTAGTGCCTAGTATAAGATAAGGCATGTAATTCAACAATTGCATTTGAATTTAGTTCACTAAATTGAATTCAAATACCTACCTCGTCTTATAGTCTAGTTTAACTTTAAGTTATACGTAATCTTATAGCCGTAGTCATAGTGATAAGTGTTACTATAACTATTAATATAATTTATCAAGTAATAATAATGATATAACCTTTGCAAAACACTTAACCCTTACACTTGATAGGTAAAATGCTATTTTAACTTTCAGCGGCGTTTACTAAAAATTCATTTAAGTGATAGGCCCATTCTTTCTGATTGCAACTATGGTTTAAGTGATTTCATAGCTGCAGGAGTTTTGCAGTTACAGAAGAAAATGTGCAGCTAGAATTGGGTTTGAAACCTATAAAAAAACTAGGCGTCCATGTGTTAATAGCCACGTGATAACTAGCTCTACAGGATCATAATTACAAACAATTGTGGTTAACTGCATAACATTTTGTATGATTACATTCGGTTTGTTGGGACTTTACATAAGCTTTCCTTAATGAACGATAGCCTTTCACATATCATCTCAGCTATATTATGCTTTTTCACTTTCATTATAGCTAATACACAAAAGCTAACTTTTTTACTACTGTAAAAACCCAGCAGTTTTCACTTATCCACACTTGTATCTCACACTTGTATCTCACACTTGTACTTGCAACTTATAACCCATGATATAACCTTTTCTTTCAGTCTGCGACAATAAATATTTACATCTATAACCTAAAACAACACGGTTTATGTGGGTCATTTTACTTAATTTAGAACACACTAGAAATCTCCAAATTTTAGCTATTTTTTACAATTTAGCTGCAAATAAACTTGGGTTGTTGCTCAAAACTAGTAAAATATCAATAAATACATCAAGGTTATTTTTAATTTTGCTTGGTTTCCCATGTTTTTTTCTAAATTATTCAAAAATTAGCAGTAAATTTTCAAGTACATTTCAAATCCAATAAACTTTTATTAAATTAAGAACCACCAGTTTATTTTTGTCAGTTTTATCATAAGCACAACACAATTGACAAAAAATGTTCAACTGGCAATATTTTTCTTTGTTTTATGTTTTCATTTTGGTTTTTCAGTTTATAGTAATTGATATGAAAGGCCTATATAAAATGACTGACTCTAACTGGAATTTCAGTCCCCTGTCACTTTAAAATGCTTTTTTAATAGAAAATACTGAAAAATTTTTTATTAAATAATGTAATCATGGCCAAAAGCTCTTGTAACTAAGTAATAAATAACAAAACTATTGCCAAGAGTTTTGCACTAAACTCAAACAAGCCCAAATATTACATATTATGCAACTTTAAAGTTGATAGCACAAGGGTTTAGGTTATTGAGGTGGCTCATTTGAATTGGTTTATATGTGGATTACCGGATATTGTGTTTATTTTTAAAAGGCCCCTTCTGTGCCGATTCTTGGTAGGAAATTATCTCGTGATTATCACTATGCTAGTCTCAGTATGTAATGTGTATATTTAATTTATATTAAATTTAAAAACATCACTCGTGATAGTATATGATTAGATCACAAGAGATTGGTAAAATATGTTTCTAATTATGATATAGTACTACTTATTATTAGTGAGTTTGCATATACAAATGTTAACTCATCGCTAGCAGCAGACCTAATGACTAGTGGTTATTAACATATTTTGGCAATATCTTGTGCTTTCATCATATGCTAGTGCTAGTGATGTTCTTAAGTTAAATATAATTTAAATATACATATTGATACTAACATAGTCATAATGATTATATGATAGTGATGATACTAGTAGTAATAGTATTTATACTAATTATAACAGTACCGAGTTTGATGGCAATACTTATAGTTTTTCATATAGTTAGGCTTAATCATAAGTCATAGTGATAGTCTTATACTAATAGTATTAGCATTAATAAGGTAACTATCGATAAATACAATAAATAATTGTACAATAATACGCTTAGATTAAGATTCAGTATCATTGATAATGACAATAAATCTTAAAGTTAATCTAACAGTAACAGTAAGGTTAGCAAGTCCTGAGTGCTGTGATTAAGAATAACTGTCAGTATCCAATATCAATGTGAATGTGGCTGTGGCTTTGGCTATGAGCATGATATAATTATAATATTAATTATATGAAAATCTCACCACATCTATCTAATAACCATTGGGGCTAATAAATTTATTTAGTTATAGTTATTACTATTATCATATTTACAGTTGTACTTATACTTTTACATCTAGCAAACTTTAACTTCTTGATGGTCTTATATTTTTAGTGTTACTCTAAATTTAGAGAAAACAACATAAAAGTTAGTTGAAAAAGTTAAAAGTTTTAGGCTTAGCTTTCATGTTATTTTTTGATTTGTGATGCCAAAAATATCAGTAAAACTAACTAATGTATATGATTCATATTTATATAATTATATTTCTGCGCTAATTTTATAGTATACAGTGCAGACTATAACCAATTTATATCAGTGTGTTGTGAGCTGACTGAGGTATTTCCAGATCTCTCATATTATGAAACAGAAAGCTGTTGTAAAATTTCCTTGCCATTATGATTTATAGTTTAAACTTATAAGTTATGCATACACTAGACTGCTATCATAGTGACTTTGACTAGGTGGTGGAAGGGCCTTGCGTGATATCCATATGAATTTGTCGAGGTTTGAGCAGAATGTTAATGCATTAGTACTTAGTCCATAAATTGTTGCTGTCAATGATTTAGTATTTTATAACACTAACAGTGAAGTTTGCTTGGCATAATTAGGTTGTCATACTTAGTATTATTAGGCTTGATAATGAAAAAGTAGATTTCATAGGTGCTAGTGTTGTTAAGTCTCATTATATTTCTGCCTGTTCATGAATCTGCTTACATAAGATTGCAAATAATCATAATACTGGTCATGATATTAGTATCAAATAGATCAATGTTTAAATCATTTAAAGACTGCTTTATTTATAGTGATCTTGGAACTAAATGTAAGAACTTCTGAATTACTTACCAAGTGATGGTTATAGTTTCACGTGAAAACTTTAATTATGGTTTTTTTTTTGTATTTTCATGCTACTATAGTTACTCAAATATTATTAGTTATGTTATTGCTTGTAAAGTTAAAGCTCTTTTAGCCTAGGGCCACACTGTGCGTACAGTGCATACAGTGGACACCTTTGCTACTCGTGATTTTAATTTTAATTTTCGAATGCGAAAATACGTACAGTGTGGCCCTAGGCTTACTCTTTGTGATCAAACAGAATTCATTTGCCTAAATTATCAACTCTAGATATCATTAGTCTAATTTGAGATTAGTAGCACAATACTTTAATTTAGTCATTTAGTTTTAATGACAAATTATTACACAAAAGTTAATGATTTATAGCCAAGATTATTGCCAATAAAATAAAATTGGTTTATAATTGATTATTTGACTTCCGTTTCGAATCTTATATATTTGCTGAAGCAAACTGATGAAACTATGCATTCTAAAAATTCAATAGATTTGTTAGTGTAAGAGTTTAAGAGTTGTCTTCTTTCTACCAAAGACAAATATTAATGGTAGCATAGTGGTAAACTTTAATAAATTGTTTTTAATTAAATATATATCTCAATTATGCATCTTTTTAAAAGAATGAATTGGGCTGAAAGCAGTGAATGGTGCGGATAGACCTTTAGATTTTTTCAAATATCTGCTTTCAAATTCTTTTCTATAATAAAATTAGCTACAATAATTATAATTATAGACTATTACGCCTTTGTTTTTTGCATTTACTTGCGCGGTAGAACTTTTTCTTATTATTGTCTATCCGCAGCCTACTACAGTTTGGAATGGTGTGTTTCCACACTGCATTTCAACTAATATTCCTTCTTTCATTGAAACATTGCAGTTTACGCATGCTCACAATAATGTAATGTTATCTGTCTTAGCTACTCACATTTTAAGCTTCATTTTTTAATAGCCTTTTACCAATTAAAACTACGCTGGAAAGCATATCAAAAAGTGCTTGCTTGTTAGAGCCTTTTAATACGAGTAAACTTGTGTCTTGCAGATATATCATATAATGTGAAGCAAAAGTGCATCATGAAAATTGAAAGATCTAAATTGAAAAAGTCTAACTCGGAGCTGGTAAGTTGGTTATTCATGTGATATCTGTATTGCTCTATACTAATATATACTAGTATATGTGAGTTGCTGCTTAAAAGCAATGCAGTTGTATGCTAATTATTTTTGTCATCACTCTCATTTAAAGCCCGAGGCATGCCGTCCACTCAGAGACAGTTTAGTGGCTGCTAAAGATGACCATTCTATGTATGAAATACTTAAGAAGGTCAAGTCATGGGAGTTTGGCAAGGTAATGTGGTGCTGTAACTTATAGTTAGCTAATGCCAATATAATACTACTGTGATACCAATATACTACTACTATGATACCAATATACTACTACTATGATACCAATATACTACTACTGTGATACCAATACAATACAAATATACCAATTCTTACACTGTTTCCCTTTTTGTAGTCTGAGCTATTTCACTGGGTTGATGTTTTGGACAAGTTTGATAGCATTATGGAGAGGTGTTGTGCTATTGTGGATGGTAACAAGTGGATGTTAGCTTGTGATCAGCCAGAAAATGCTAAAGTAAGTATTTTTGTCATTGTTATGGCTGGCAATTTTCAGTACAATTCTTCGTATTTTTTGTACTTTCCTAGTATCAAAGGTGTGTGTCATCTAGCAGTTTGTCATACAACTTTTTTCTTGTGGAGGCATGAAGCAGTGCAAAGATAAAACAATGCCAAAGTTTCACATGACAAGTGTTCGGTTGTCTTCAAAGACACAGATATTTTGACTTGATAAATTTTTCTTTGGTTATGAGTAACAGCATGTTTAACCATTATTTGCTACCTCTGCGTGTGTAATTGTAGTTGAAACTGCTGATGTTGCAAGTGATGAAGTTCACCTCTATGTTGATAGAGTATAGTTTCCAGAGACACTCATATGAGTCTATGGACTATCTTATTTCCCTTCTCTCCTCAAGGTATGCTACAAACCAATAACCATGTGATTTGCTCATCTATGTAGTATGTACTCCTGAAATACCACAGTCAAGTTCATCATAGCATGCACTCTGAGATGTTGTAGCATGCACTCTGAGATGTTATAGCTTGCACTCTGTGATGTTATAGCATGCACTCCGAGATGTTATAGCTTGCACTCTGTGATGTTATAGCATGCACTCCGAGATGTTATAGCATGCACTGTGAGATGTTAGATGTGTCAGTTTAGCACATGCGGAGATACTATTGCATGTCGTGTGTTTGATCTCAGGTGTGAAAACAGTTTTCTTTCTACACGCTTTACCAGATTGGTTCTCTTGGTCAGAAAATTTCGTTTTTTTTCCTGCAAGGTGAATGCTGGTCCAATTCACACCTCCATTACATACATGTCCTTGCCTAATGCAAGGCAAAGCTCAGCAGGGTTTAATCATCTTGCTTCCATAGTAAAAATATGGATAAACTATAGGGGATCAAGCAAGCCCCGCATTACATGTTTAATGGATGGATAATCACATAGTACATTGCATGGTTATTGACTGATTATACAAAATATCTAATGTATGGATCTGCGTTTCACAGTGACATGGATGTTGTGCACGAGGTTCTAACCGTCCTCTACGTCTTCAGTAAAAGATCTAATTTCATGGGCAGACTTTCACCTGCCAAAAAACGTGAGATCGTGATTCGTCTGCTCTATCTTGCTGAGGTAATGTACTATAAACACACCTGCATTACTTGGTCTCACGTATTGCTATTGTGTATCCTACAATATATCTATGAGACATTATTTTAAAATCCTCTCAAATCATAGTTAGTTTTTGTTAAACCAAATGCAATAAGGGCAGCACATGAATCATTTACTGATTGCGTATTTTATATTTAATAGTTACAAATGGCAATTTCAGAATTTAATGCTACAGCTTGATCAACTGAACACAGCAGTAGTTATAATTAATGTTTAATAACTAATAGATGTCAATGTCATTAACAGAGCTGGGGAGGCAAAGAGAATGGGTTTGGTCTAGCTGAGTGCTGTCAGGATCTTGCTGCCGACACCTACCCGTCCAGTGCAACCACTGTTCACTTTGAATTCTACATCAATAAGTCAAGTCAGGTAGAAGTCAAGAACTTGAGTATATTTTAAATATTTATTAGGAAGTACAGAGTTTAATGGAGTAGTATTGTACTTCTATCTGCCTCTTTTATAAGTGTTGACATGAAACCTTCTACTCTGTCACTAAGTCTGTAACATCCATTCTAGCTTTAAGTGTAGTTTGCAGTACATACTACATTGTGGTGATTAATATTGCAGACCCAGCCGAGTAATTTATGTACAATACACCTGGAGAATGTTGACAAGCTGTGTAATTCACCTGCTGAAGTCATGACCATGGTCTTAAAAGACTATGAGGTACCAGAGAGCAAGCAGATGCTTCTCTTCACACACATTAGACTCGCTCATTCCTTTTCCCATTTCAAGCAAAGAACTAACTGCATCTTAGCCCGGCTCCAGGCCATATCTGTACTCGGTAATATCATTCTTGTTTTAACTTGCAAATTTAATCCTTTCAGTGTAACAGTTTATTTTATATAACCTAGATTTTTGCAATTGAGCTAATAAAATATGTATTTCAGAGTTGTCTTCCTATTTCATCAATACACCGAATTGTCATTATATATGTGTGTTCATGTTGATATGCACTTGTATATTCATGACTTTTATGGAGGATATTTTCGTGCAAATAATCTTGAAATTTTATTGTTTTTATCCACTAAATATTGCAGTGTACTCTCATGCTGGAGATAATGATGTGGCCCATCAAATTATATATACTGGTTTTATTAATGAGCTAGTCAACGTTCTGGAACTACCCTCAGAACATCTCATAGTAAGTGTATTAAAACTCTTATCTCTCTTTTGTTAAGTATAAAGTTCTGGCGAAATATTCTGTTATGTAGTATCTAGATTGTACTGTTATATATATACTATTGCCCTGCATGTGTGTGCTAGTTAATAGTATTCGCCTGATTTTATTTGGGATTACTTTGAGCCATTACTTACATGTAGATATTGAAACTAGCGAAAGAAAATAGACCCTCTCAATATGGTTATTTTTCACCACTGTCAAATATAACATAGTGAAGCATGTTGTAGTTATCAATGAAAAACAACTGATGTAATCAAGATGGTTGGTTGTTGACTAAAAATAGAATAGCAGGTTCTTTTTTTTAAATGAGAACTGGCTATTGCAGCTAGTATGCTACGAGTATATAATAGTGAGAAAGAAAGCAATGGTGTATATGGATATTTTAGATCATCTAAAGCTCAGTAATCAGCAAAGTCATTTGTTACCAAGATAAATTATTAATAATCACTTTCTTTTTGCAATTGACTGATATTCTTGAACTAATTTGTTTACATGGATTCTCATTATTAGATTTGGAAATTGCAAACTTACAATATAATATGCCTCCTGATAGCATTTACTCTGTGTGTAGACTGTGTATATACTGGTTGTACTCTGTTTATACTGGTTGTGTATACTGGTTGTGTATACTGGTTGTGTTGTGTATATACTGTGTGCACTGATTTGGTATCTATAAACCATGTGCACTGATTTGGTATCTGTAAGTCATGTACACTGATTTGGTATCTATAAGTCATGTACACTGATTTGGTATCTATTTGTTAAGATTAATTTTAGGATATGAAGGCTGCTGTCATGAGAACTCTCACGGCCATTATTCATTTGGAGAGAAATCCAAAGTATGTAATGTTTAGTTTGAATCTCTACAATATTGCTACAGTTTATGTGACAATACAGCATCATGTGATCATTAAATGATACATGGTGCTGTTTGGCAGCTATTTCTTAACAGCTATATAGTCCATACTACAAAGACACATTTTTCTAGTTGATTAGGTTAGAAGATACATGCTTTCCATTGTTATTGGTTAAGTATTCCTTGTATCTGATAATCAAGGGGCTGTCTCCTAGGGCCTATATTGTGTGTGTGGTGCCCAGTTTGTTGAATTTAAATTATATGTTCAATACCAACCGTAAACATGGCATATAGACATGATTTTTGTTTACTAGGCTGGATGCTATCATAGATGTAACTGGTGCTAATATCTACCATGGATTCTTGCCCAGCCTGGTCAGGAAATGTATAGTGCATATGGTAGAGCCTGACAAGCCAGCTTTTCCTCATTCCTTCTCCACAGCTCTCTTTTCCTTTCTCTACCATCTAGCTAGCTATGAGAGTGGGGGTGAGGCTCTGCTGGCTTGTGGCATCATGCCATCTCTTCTACAGCTGGCCTCCTGGTATAGCGATGAACAAGAACACATAACTGTAAGTTTCTCTAAAATATTCACTTATGGTTGATGTATTCAAATTAGTCTAAATGTTGAAGCACACTGGCAACAACCGAGTCTAGCTCTTCCTGAATCACAAGTCTAGTTTAGAATTTGTCACCCAGTCAGCATCGAACATGTGTGCTCATATAATTGGTTGGGTGTTTAAGCAGTGGTTAAAGTTTTCTGCTTTCCACTTTTCATCACTGTTGCCTCCATTTCACCTGTCTTGGTAATTTACCTTCTAACGTAAGGTGATACCAACATCCTAATTTCAGCTGCAGTACCATATATTTAACAAAACAACATGTGTATTTAATACAATTAGCTCATTCTACTGTTTAGCCCAGCATGTGTTATTTGTATATTCACATGCTTTACACATTGATGTGCATGTAAAACATATTGCTATATGTATGTCAATATGCATGTATTACATAATGACTTGCATGTGATCTTAAAGATATTTACTTCTATAGTTTGTCACCAGAGCTGTGAGGATTATAGACTTGATAACAAACATGGATACTGTCTCTTTTGACACACACAATGGTCTGAAAGTCTTTATCGAGAGATTAGATGTAAGTTTTTGTCTTTTTAAGATGTATTCCCCTGTATTTATTGGTAGTCAGCTGGTGGTTCAGATTGAATGTCCATCATTATTATTCATCTGCCTTGCAAATAGCAGTTCTGTTGCATAGCGCAGAACAACAAAGTATAGTTTGTGATTTTCAACTGTTAAAATAGCAAGCAATTTGAATATATATCAAGTTGTAGCTTTAAATGTTTAAAACTCCTACTTTTATTCTAATTGATATACTTTTATTATTGATTTGGTTAAAACAATGATGTTTGTGTTGCAGCTAATATAACTAAAAAATTGGAAAAATAAAATGTGAAACAATGCATGAAGATGATCATATCCTGAAATATAAATTATGTATCTGCACTCGAAATTCATACTCATTATTTTACCTTCAACAATTATTTTAGTATAATTTGTAGTTTTAGTAACTCCTCTGTAAGAAATGCGCCGCATTGCTGTCTGATGAAGAGTACCTGACTGCTACCAATAAAACTAACTTTTGCTATAAATGGGTTGTTTGCATTAAATTTTCTATCAGACGATAATTTAGTGTGTTATTTTAGTATGAGGTCACAATATGTAGAAAAGAACAGCCAAATATTATCCGGCCGTCAAAGTTATCCTCTTTAGTGAGTATAGACGCCGCTACTATGGATGTGAGTGAATCATCACTCAGTACAGCCTCAGCATCTGAGAGTGTAGGAAACATTCATTCTCAGCAGGTGGACCTGGCTGGGACTCAGCCATTTCCAGAATCTAGTCCTGTTGCTGGTCCTTCAAAACCATCAGCTGATGGTCTGGAATCCATGGACTCACAGCCGTCTTTAGCTGCTAAAGTTGTAGTTATTCCAGTGCCTAAAAAAGGTATGTGGGTGTATCATTGTCTAGTTCACTTACCTGCAAATTTCTAATTTCTTTATCATTTCACATTTTTTCGTCAATATATTTTTTTACATTAAAAGTTGTAGTTATAGAGAGCAGCCCATGTGTGGATGGTGCTGGGAAAGAATTTTGCCACATTAAAGCTTCCAAACCATGTCGGTGGCATGGCTGAGGGTGGCCAACATTAGGTTATGATTAAGAACAAGCTTTGGGTTTCATAGGAGTATTATTTAGTGTTCTAGTGCTGTGCTCCTGTCTTGCAGGTGTGCAATGTCTTCCACAAAGGTCAGCACTTCTCAAGTCAATCCTTAACTTCTTCAAAAAGGTCATTCCAGAGCCAACGTTGAGTTTTGCTGATAGTATTCGACATATTATGGAGGGCTCTATGCCCAAAGCTCTTCAGCACATTATTAGTAATGCTGAATATTATGGTGCTTCTCTGTTTCTCTTAGGTAACTCAGTTCTTCTACTTGTAATCTCACAAATGTTTTGTCATTGAGTTCAGGTTACTTCTTTCTACTATCATATTTTCTTTTCCAGCATTAAACGACTAAATGTTAGTTCTAATGTAGCAACAAGGCTAAGAATAGGTTTTATATTGTGGTTTGCAGTTCACTATCACATATGGTCATTATTTTACATAAGCATAGGAATTAGGGAGCTACAGCTAACTAATTCTAACACAGTATTGCTATATTGTTGTAGCTCTTGATGTCGTGACAGTATTTGTATTTCAAGAGCCATCTTTGCTTTCTTCTCTGCAAGACAGGGGTCTTACAGAAGTTGTCCTTGAATCTCTACTAGTTAAAGATGTAAGTTCCAATTCGCTCGCCACTATACTACCTTTTTATTGGCTCACATTTTTGGCATGAGCACCCTACCATTTGCTAAAATTGTATCTCAAAATATTCATGAAATTTTTGTACTTCTTCTATTAAAAACAAGGCATGCCTTGCTTTCAGTTGGGATTATAATTACTTAATTCTGGTTCCTAAAATTGCTGTTCATAGAATTTGTGTAAGGAGCGCTTGCTCTGGTGCTATTTTTGAAGCAAGTATAATTTCTCGGATCCTTTTTAAAAAAAATTATTAGTTCTAGTGTCTTGTTGCAGTATATTCTTTTTATTATATCACTTAGATGCTGGATTAGGAGGTTTCTGTATTTTTGAGTGCTTTTATTTTACTCTTTGTATCAACTCATTGTAGGTTCCTACTACGCGGGAAGTATTAGCTGCCCTCCCCAATGTATTTAGCGCTCTGTGTTTGAACCAAAGAGGGCTAGATGCTTTTGTTAGCTACAAGCCATTTGACAAACTTTTCAAGGTTTGGTGTTCATAAATATAGGTTATGAAATTATGGAGTAGATTATTTTCTGTTTATTCATTGTCAAGATACTAAGCCGCCAGTTCTGCAGGTTCAAAATTTTTCATATCTTATAGTTTTTAGCATTGAATGCCTTATTAGGCTGTGATTAATGCTTGTCAATTTGAAATGCAATATAATTTGTACACTTTTGTTTAACATGTAAAGCATGCACAGGCAGCACTGTTCACCAAACAGACAACATATACACACTATTGCTACATTATAGTACCTGAAAAATACTATTAGCAGTATGTACCTGTATGGCTGTATGATATCATCTCTATCACTATAAGAGTAGATATGTTCTGCTGTGATTCCAAGAACACTAATTTTACATGTTATATGTGTGTTTCTGTTCAGGTGCTCCTGTCTCCAGAGTATCTCCCTGCCATGAAGAAAAGAAAGAGTTCTGATGCATTTGGTGATACAGCCGGTAATCTGGGCACAGCAATGGATGAGCTGATGAGACATCAGCCTAGCCTGCGAGAACCAGCCATCAGTGCCATTATTGGGGTATGTTCAAAGATATTCTTGGCATGGTGATTCACTGCTCATTTCAATGTGGCAGCTGTGCACACCTTACTGATGTTTGTGGTCACAGCATTGCAGACTGTGTTCACATTTAGCAGGTTATTTAGTGGCTGTGTACATTTAAATGTCTTGCTAGCACCATTGCAGTATATATGTTCGTGTGTGCCTATATATGTTCATCAAGTTTATGTTCCAGTTGATGAATGAGATAATCAGATTCGGCACAGACAAGCAATATGTGTGCGTCAGCAAAGCATCTGAAGCAATCGAAGCCACAACTGGCTCATCTTCTGCTGCCAATGCTCCTAGCAACAGTGACATTGAAAGTGAAGACGATGAAGAAGTAACTGAAGGTATGCTGTTTATACATGGGTTTGTCTGCCTTTCTGATTGGCTGGTATTTTGTTTTAAAGAAAACATTCCAAGTCAAATTTTTAGAGCTTTATAAGAGATACTACGCTATAAATGAATCAAAGATGTGTGAATAGTGTAAGTCTTGATTGAACTGGTTAGTTACAATATATAATTGCTTAGCAGGTGATAACTCCCAGATAGTTGTGTCAACACCTCAGCAGACCATAGCAACAGAAGAGGTGAAGACTAGTGCTCCTAAACCAATTCCACTGATAGATTACATTCACAATGTGGTAGGTCTTCAGTATAATATTCTGTCTAATTATATCTTTAGCTTTGTACTGAGTGTAACTGAATATTGGCTATTTCCAAAATTTGGTTTAAAATTTCCAATGCAAATTTATGTTTTGCCTCAACAAATTTTTTGAAGGCATGTTTGATAGCATTTATTCAACAACCAACTATAGCAGTTGCACTGCTTGGGCTATGTATTTTCTGCTGTAGATGAAGTTTGTAGATGCAATAATGGGCAACACATCATCAGATGATCACTGCATGGAGTTCATAAACCAAGACGGATTGGAGCCTCTGTTTACCATTGTTGGATTACCTAATCTCCCAGTGGACTTTCCTACCACTCAGGCTTTCCAAGCTGTGTCAAATGTCTGCACTGTGCTGCTAGTATGTTTCACGAAAATCAACTGTTACTCATTATGCTCTTTCTGGTTTATATTTACTGTATTCATATCTTGTGATCTTTCATAATACAAATGTTTTTATTGGTACATCTATATCCTTGTATAATTTCGGTTTTTGAACACTAAATGGACAGTAAGCTGTGTTTACTGTTGGTTGTTGATTATTCCAGTGTTTACTAAATCAAGTAAACTGACTCAACCGTTAAGTTTAATCATATATTCGTTTAGAAGTTATGCCACGAACCACTGGTTTTGCAAGAAGGTATAAAACAGCTTTCTGAAGTGCTTGACTCCATCGGAAGCTTGTATGAACCTCTACCACCCCCTGGAGGCAGCGTTCTTCTAAATGAGCTTGCCAATGCTGTTGGTGGTACAGCAAGCATCTCAGATGCAGTTGCCAGCTCAACTTTGACACCATTACTACACAAACTTACCTCTGTGCAGTTGTATGTGAAGATGATTGCCAATATGTGCAAATTTGGGCAGGTTAGTCAGCATTCTATATAACTAGTCCACAGCAATTTTCATTGCACGATTTGCAATAGTGTAATTAAATCTTGTCATTGGATTTTTAAGTTGATTTTATCCCTTAATTCTCGCCCATGATTACCTCAAGATAGTTAACGTAATAGTGGACTCACATATATGTTTTACTATGCTTTTGTGTCATTCAGGCTGATTTGAAAGAGATTTCGCTTTCGCAGTGGAGTAGTCAGCAGGGTATGGAAGTGCTAGAACAGCTTGGTAAACTTTACTACTTGATTCTCTGGGAAGGTACAGTTCTCCTGGCAGTCTGTGGTGACAATGATCGTCTACCAGCTGAGTCAGATTTTGGCCGAGGTTGGTACATTTTATTGCTCTCCGTTGACGTCTGAAGTTGGTTATACATATTTTTAATTATGTTTATACCATATTATATATATATATTTGAATGGCAATGCTACACAACGCAAGGAACCCATTGTAACTATTCAACGCATTATCGTGTTATGTATTTAATGAAAAATCACAAATCATATGCTGACAATTGTACTAGCAGTAGAATTGTTCATTCCCATTTGAGGCGACTGTGTTAAGTTGCACCTTTTTGAGAGACTACGATACGTAACCATGTGCAACAAATATTCTCCATTATGAAAGAATGAAGTAGGTTTAAATAATATGATCTTTAAAACTCACAACTCACAAAAGTGAAGGAAAGATTGAAGATTTTTGGTTTTTTTTGCGTCACTGTTTAATAGAAAGTGTAGCTATCATTTTCTGCGAATTGCTACTATGCAGTGTATATGTAGAGGTAAATACAAGATGTAGTTATATTTCTTTACTTAGCTGACATGGCCAAGCTTCTACCTAAGTTGGCCACTTCCAAAGACATGGATACAGAGAGTAACAGTAGTGTAGGAGTGACAGCTGCTATGGAAGGTCTAAGTACAGCTGATATGATGGCTGCCGTATCTAATGTCACATCTTCCGCTGCCACTGCAAATGATGAAGAGGCTGGTGAAGGAACTTCTGGTGATAGCTCCACCTCCACCGGCATCAAAAAACCTTCTGCCCTTGTTTCCTGTCAACTAAAAAATGTTCGACCACTGGTGCACTTGACCTCCAGGTTTGTGTCCGTATTTCAACTGCTACTTTCATTTGAAACTTGCTAATTTTGTCGTATGATCAACTGACTGTTATGTTTTCAGACTGGGCAACACATTGGCTGAGTTGTTTCAGCAAGTATTGGTCAAACTGTGTGTTGGTTCTGTGATGCTCAGACAGCGAAGAGGCCATCACCAGCCTCCCATACCGCCTGTGCCATCAGCCAACGCTAGGACCGTTGTGAAATCTCTTTGCAAGATTTCTGTTTTTGGTTTGAGCTGGAAACCTCCAACTGATGCCAATGTTCCCAAGTTGAAGTAAGTTATTTGGTTGTTATAACAATTAAAGTATTTTAACGTGGTTTTTGGCCTACTCCTTATGATGCATGCATAGAAAAAAGTACACCAAACTCTCTTCTATTCCCATAGTTACTTTTATGAACGTAAAAGATCTTTTAGGCTTAAACAAAAGTATGCACTTTCCAGGATGTCATTTTTGATGTGTTCTGCGGGCTTCATTATGCTCATGCTATTTGAGGAGAATAAGCGATCCTATCATCTTATGCTACAAGAATTCATCAACAGTAAAGGACATGAAGCTCTATTTACTGTTTTTGACCATGTGCTGGGTCAACTTCCACCTGCTGAATCATTTAGAGGGGGCGCAGATGCTGTACCCACACTTCCAGGTTAGTCTGGGTTAACCTAATGGCTTGTGGGTTTTAGTACAGAGGCTGCAATGGGAACAAAATTGATGGTTTTTTTATGTTGATAAACATGACTAAACTATCCATTTGCATTGTTTCAGGTCATTGCATTGATTTCTTGGACACTTGGTTGCTGTTGGTGGAGAAAATGGTGAATCCTAAGCTCATTTTGGAGTCCATTTATCCCCTTCCCGAGAAAGGAAACAATTCTAATTTTGTAAAGTTTAATCCCACTGATTATCTCAAGCAAATGCTGAAGGTAATAAATTCATTTTATCTGACAATGTTTATGCATTCTAGCTATTTACTCGCTATACTTTCAAGTTTTGTTACAAGTGCTATGATTTGACGAAGCAACGTTGTTGTATCGTAAGGCAACAGGACTCATGCTGGGAAGATAAAAGTTTCAATATATGTGAAAGTCTTTAATTAGCATCTGCTAGTATAACCATGCAAATTTCATAGCTTATGCTATTAAGTAAGGTGTATTTCAATACCACCTCCGTGGCAACCTACCTGACAGTATTTGCAGTAACCTTTTGTTAGAAAGTGTTTATTTTACGTTGATTTCTTGAGCTTTTAAATCGCATGTGAAAAATGTGCTGAATTGTTTGGAGTGAAATGATAAATTCTGAAAAATGCAATTACTAGATGTGTGCTATTGTCTCTTACATTATGAAGTGCAAGCGTGCTACATATTATGAAACAACAACTTTAACTGTTGAGCAATGAAGCCTTGTGCATGCATCACTGTGTACACATTATAGCAGATGGAGTTTGGTAAAGGTAAGTGTGCCGCATTTTGTAGCCTGTATTTGACTGCATACTCAAATTGTGGAACCATCAAGCACTGACCAATACTAAGAACTTAGAAGGTGAAATTCTAGGAGAACTGGAGCAAGTGGCTCTTACTATTCTCACCATTCTTGGCCATATTATACAAGCAGAGAAAATGATTAAGGTTGGTGAACCACATTGTCCCAGTATATAATGGAATAGCTGTATTCCTTGCAGTAGTCATCTTGTTTCAATGACTGGCTAAAGTTTACAGTGTGAAGGTTGTTTTTTATTGTGATCTTAATGCTTGTTTTTGGAATGTTCTCGGTTGAATACTAAAGTAATACTTGCCGCTAGTTTTCAATTTGCAACATCTGAGTGACCAGTACTACAGCTCCACTATGACTAACTTGTTATGCTGACATATCTTCATCTGCTGGTGTTAGGAGAAGGAGCAGGAAGCTGCCAAAGACTATAGTAAAAGCAAATCTGCTGCTGCCACCACTTCCTCTCTTGCTGCCGGCACCTCTAACCTCTCAGCCCAGCCAGTCCCTACCAGACCAGGACTAGCACCAGTGTCTGAGGATAATGAGTTGCTACGAGATGTGAGTGTTTCAAATTTCTATTGTATTCTGATTTTGTCCATGTATGGTGTACAACTGCTAACATCAGTGGTAAACGTTTCATTTACTCATGTATTGACTATTGAATCTGTATCCATCATGTATTTTCATTGCAAGTAATTGGTAAAGTAGAGGAAAGAGTCTATCAAGCTAATGGCAGTGCCTAACACAGTGTGTTATATGCTGTTTTTAGTATTTGGTATCATCAACTGTATATCATGTCTACTTTTGTAGTTGATGGATATGGGTTTTGCTAGAGAAAGTTGTGTGGAGGCTCTGAATTTCACATCAACAGTTGAACAAGCTACTGAATATCTTATTTCTCACACTGTTGCTGGTGTGACAGCAGGGGGTGCCCAGTCAGCTGCTCCTGCAATGGAGACATCTCTGACAGAGGATGAACAAATTAGAGCAGCCATTGAGCTCTCGTTGACCACTTCAACCAATGAGGTGTGTACCTTGTTGAATAATGCTTGTTAACTTGTATTCATCCCTGACATTCTTATAGTGGATTGCTATGCTACAAGTAGTTTGCATAAATATTAACAGTATGCCAGTTATGATGAGTCTATTTTATACTACTCAAGCTAATTCCAACCAATTATATAAACATGGTAGGTTTGCAACGTAGACATGTTTTATAGGATATTTTTACAATATTATAATTACATGATTTTCAAATAGTTATGTTCAGCTTCAACCAATATTACTGATGTTCAGCTGCCAGTATTATAATTAAGAGAACTAGGATGTAGTATAGTGGTTAGGGTGCTGGCTTAGTAACTTCTAGGTCATAGGTTTGAAATGACAGAGCCATTGGTGATGTTGGGAAAAGCATATTGTATTAATTACTCCTATTCCACAACAAAAGTCCTTAAGCCATGTTCATTAGCCCTTTCTCATAAGGGGTTCTCACAGAGATATTAAACAAGCTACAGCCTGAGCATTGTTGTGATAGTCAAAACCTGGTTCTCCTATTTTTCCATAGACCGAGAGTAAATCTGAAAGTAAACCTGAGGCTGTCACTGAATCACAGCCTAGTTGCTCATCTAGCACTGCACCATCATTTCTCACCACCGAAGACTTGGATGAGTTGACCGAAAACTTGGTGGCTGGTTGTATGAATTTGCTTGATGCTATGCCCAACACTGTTTTTAAAATTTGCCAATTGTTGGTAACAGTATGGAAGCGTAATGGGGACGAATGGAAACAAAGAATGTTCAAGCAACTTTTTCTAGAGGTAAGGAGCAACTAAACTAAAGATGTGGAGGTTTTTTTGGACAAAAGTAATAATCAGCTAGTGTTGATTGATTTCTATGTATTTGAGTTAATTAACAATACACAAACTAATGCTTTTATAATTTAAAAAACAAATTTGCATTTTTGAAGTTTTTAAAAATAGCTCTTTTAGATGCTATTACTTCTACTGTTCAGAAGTTAAGAAATGAAGCTACTGAATGAGGAATTATATGTTTAACTATTTCTGACACTGTGTTCTTCTGTGCATGCAATGGTTTTCCCTTCTGCTCTGTAGATCACTGATGTTATCACACAACTATCTGAAGACTCGGTACATCATGCTTGGGGCAGCAATATGGGAGATGCTACTCAGTACTTCAAACATGGAGATAAGAACTGCAAGTTGGCAGCTCGCATGCACCTCCTCACTTTACTAATACAAGAAGTTGATACGCCGTGTATCAGTATACTGCAGGAAAATGGCTTTATTGACTCAGTGCTAAACCTGATACAGAATTGTTTGCCTGCATTCAGACTGACTGGCAGTCAGGGTACACCCAGGTTAGCTCACCTTCAGAGTATATAAGGCAACATTAATGCAGTCGTGTGTACATGGAGTACTACTGTGTGTTTTGTGCCTCATCTTTGTTGTTAAAGAGTACATATACTACTTTTTTTGCAAACTTGTTGCTGATTGATGCAATTGTTATGATGTACTCAATATCTATTTGCAAGGGCAGCTTGTATAGCTCTGTTTTATTGAAGAATGTATCATAATTACTACCACATGTTGTTTGATTTCTCATCTTGTAACACCTTAAAAGTTAAACACATGGTACATCCTAATAATGATATAATTTTTCAGGTGGTTGGCTCCAGTTATGTTGATCATTGATCAATGCGAGAAAGCTGCAGTGGCCTCAAAACGAAAGGCAAAGTGTAGAAAAGTTTTGGTATGCAGATGTGATTGAATACTCACTTATTTTTGATAATTTAAATTTTGGTTGTCTTGTGGCCATTTATATTATTATTTTATTCAAATGGATTCATGTGTTTTAACATACGGGCATGCAGCGAATGTATTTGTCAGCTCAAACTTAGTGATGCAGAATCTCTTATGGAATGTAATATATTGCTTATATGTTATTCCAGGGGGATAGCACAGCATGGAAATGGTTTGATGACCGAAATGGGCGGTGGTGTGCCTATAACAGCACCTCTAATAATGTCATTGACACTGCTTATAAAAGTGGAGAAACTAGTGTCCGATTTTCAGCTGGCCGCCGAAAGTACCTTGTACAGTTTAATGCAATGCTTCAGGTAAAGCTATAGCATGGTTTTATGTGTAACCCTTCATTTTACTACAGGCTGTGTCTATTTTTTAAAGTTGAAGGTTATAAAAAAAATTTATTCTTATTTTAGAAAAAAAAACTTTTTTATTTAAACTGGTGACTTTAGTAAGATGCAATAAGTTAGTATATACTTTCAGCTGAACGAAGATACAGGTAATCGGCGCCCTGTTATGCTGTCCATACCCTCTCAAGAGGAACGTGAGAAGAGCTCAGACACCCCAATGGACATTGAGTTTGACTCTATGTCAGGGCTTACTCCTGGCCAGATTACCTCTCTCATTAAGTGCTGTGTTGACTTGATATCTGTTCCTGTGGAGTGTGAGACGCTGCATGCTGTGCTAAGGCTTTGCCTTCGGTTTACACGTGAACATGAAGAGGCAAAGCTCTTTGTTGATTGTGGAGGGGTGGATCAGCTCTTAGCCCTTACACAAGCTTCTTTCTTCACAGGATTTACTAGTCTTTGTACATTGCTGCTGCGTCATGTTCTGGAAGATAAGAGCACCTTGGCGCAGTGTATGACAATGGTTAGTTTCTACTTTGTATGCCATAGGGCTATAGTACTTTTCACTACTAGTTTTTTGCTTGCTATTTCACATTGTTTTCAAATGTATGTTTTTGCCTTTTGGGACCTAATACTTCTCATTAACTAAATAGAGCAAGCCTTCTAATGCTTATTTACTATCAAATACTATTCATTTTTTGTATGATTATAACACTAACAAACTGGTTTTGTCTTTAGGTGCTGAAGGAAGTTGTATCTGGTTTGGGGTCTACCCTCACTGGTGTATCATCCAATTCTATTGGAAGTAAAGAGATCCACTATGTGATGAGGCAGCTTGGTCCTGCTATGTGCCGTAGCACGGATCAACTTAAGACTCTCGCACAACAGCACCTCTCCATAAGTCTTCATAATGGCAAAGGTAAAATTCTTCATGACACCTGACCTTTGCCCTCTACTGCTCCGCACTTAATCTCTAGCCTTTTCTTCAATATTAACTGATGTTGAAATTATGCATCTAGCCTGGAAGCAGCTGAATTTGTTATGTTGATGTCTTCTTTTTTTGCTTGAGTATTTGTCTCATATTCATGTCATAAATGTTTTTTTCTTTGTTATTTTATGTGCTGAATAAGCTGCATTAGCCTTGTCAAAATGGATTTGTTATCTCATGTGTTTTCTATAAATGTTGTTACAGAGCCGCCGTGGTCATCTCAACACCAAGTAGACATTCTTTCTTACAGCCCAGAGAAAGCCACACCTACCTCTGCATCATCTGTACCATCCAATGCGTTTAGAAAGATTATCACCTCTCTCCTCAATATACTAATCGTACCATATTCAAAATCTAGCAGTGAGCATTCTACTAGTGTGACTGAAAAACATAAACCTTTAGAAAAGTCATCTCAGGAAGATATATCCCCTACAGAAAGCTCTGCAACAGCTATTGTGTTGTCACATACTTCAGTATTGCAGGGACTCCTGGCCACCAATGACAGCACTACATCTTCCAGCATTGACACAAAGTACTTGGAAAGTAAAGGTAGGTTTGTGCCAATTTCCCAAAAATGCATACATTGTTCATGCCAGGCAATAAAATAAGTTTAGTGATAATTTTTCTGTAATCATTTGATTATTGGTGTTAATTGTTTTGGTAGACTTTGATTGAAACTAAGATCAGCTCAAAGATTAACAAGTGCACTGCAATTTTTATGGCAGGTTTTACTCCTAGTCTTATGCAGAGTAGACAGTTCAGCTTAGTTATTTTTTATTAGCCAAATCAACCAATGATGAAGATGTCCGCTCCTCATCAACAGCCAGCGACTCTCAAACAAAGCCTCTTCTGTCCAAGTCGTGTATTCTCAGAATGCTCTCTGAGTTTGTTAGATCATACCCTATGTGTGCTAATCTCATCATACAGCATGTGTATTTGGCTGGCCAGTCCGACTTGATTGATGAAGTGAGTTTCTACTCTCCTGCTGTTTATAGAGTTTATAGATTGAATGCAGCTTAGTTTTTATTGCTCAATTTTTAACAATTTTGTTTGGCTTACGTCTGCACAGAACCTATGTGGGTATTAATATTATTGAATAATGAAGTTATTGAATATCGATGTGCAACGCATGTTATTCTTTTGTAGACTTGCACTGCATTGACATTTATTTTTGATAAACTGCTGCCTTCCACCCAAGAAGATGGTGACAAGGATTGCCCCACATTGTGCAAAATGTTTCTAGCTAGCCTTGCCTCCTGTAATCACAGTATTGAAGCGCAAACTGTTCTGGTCAATGAACTGAGGCTAGCCCTGCAGGTAAACATTGTTAACATTGTATTGCTTTTTACCCAGTTACTTGACTGGATTTACACAAGTGGTAATTTCACCAATGTATTATTTTAAAGGAGACGTTACAGTTTTTTTAACCTGTTACTTGTGTTGAAATGATATTTGAACTTTTTTTGTGGCTTGATAGCCAGTTCAGCAACTAACTTAGCATTTTCAAGGTGAATTGATTTATACTATGAAAAGCCATAGTTACAAATAATGCACTCCTAGTCTCAACTTGGAAGAATTCTCTAATAATATCAAAAAGGCATTTTGCAGATGCTCTGTGTCGGTGGAAGGCTACTAGTTTACCTATCTTTTAACTATGTGTTCTAGAAAACTCTGGCTATGTCAGAAATGCCTCACAAGTACACACACATCCAGACCCTGACTGGCTTGGTCAGCAGTCTCATTGAGGCATGTCCCGGTGCTCAAAGCCAGCTTAAACCATCTTTGCTCATCAAAACTATGAATTCCAGCTCTATGAATCAAGTGAGATATGAACTATACTTATTCTGCCAAGTTGTGTCCAGTTTACCAATATTGCAAGTTTTATTTGCTTGTAATAACAATCTTAAAAAATATAGTACAGCCAATAAGATTACTTGCCATTTTTTAAGATTTTCAACCATCGTATGGTACAGGGTTTGATAGCCTTTTCAGTTGTCACTGAACTTGGTTGCTGAAACTTCTCATTTTTTTTTTACAAAGTTTATTTAAGGAAACAAATGTTGATAGCAAAATTCCTAAAGATATTTTTTTTTAATATTTTGATATACAAATGGAGACTATGCGTTTATTCCTCATAGCTATGGATATGATCTTATAAACAGTTTAGCCATAATATATTTAGCTAATTTCCTATTTTCTGGAGTGTTTTTTTTTTTGTAATTTCAAGTCTGAATCTCAAAGTTCAAAGATATGTTTTCTGCTTGTTTTGAGAACAAAACCTTTAAAATTTGGTACCCAAAAATTGTAAACATAGATTTTCAACAGATTTGCTAACTTGGGAACCTCAGCTGTAAATCTTTGAAACTGGTGAATGGAAGTTATAAAAGCTCTCCAATATGTATTAATACATTGAATCCCACTGGCATTGGAAATCTCAAATAAAATTCAAACTTTTGTAGAAGTTTGCTTTATAACTCTACAGTAGAATGTTTTTTTATTTAAAGCTTTCCACAACTTGTGATAAGTAACATGTTATTACCAATAAAGAGTGACTGGTTATTTATATGGTTAGATTGTGAAGCTAATGGTGAAGAGGGGCTTGGTATCTGACATAGCCAGAATCCCACACAGCTTAGATTTGTCCAACCCGTCAGCAGTCAATACTATCAACTGTTTACTAAAACCATTAGAGTCTCTTTCTAGAATTGTTAATTTACCTCAAATAGCCCCAACTCCTAATGTCAGCAAGGCGTCTACTGTTGGGTGAGTAGATATATGTTTATTTATCTAATTATAATATTTTGAAGATTCAACTCCGGTGTAGCTCATGTCTGATGTTCAAACTCAACTCGCTTGAAACTGGAAACATTTGTAAATGTTAAATTATATAAAAATATTTAAAGATGTCATTGTTTGAATTTATTTCAAATGCTTTTTTTTATTAAAATTTCACTGAAGTAACCATAGTAACAATTTCCAGTTCTAAAATCTTTTAATTATGGGCAAAAATGTTGGGAATTACAAATTTGGATTTTAGCAAATCAAATGTAGTGTTCAGTGTTACCGATTGACCTACCTATCCTATTTAAGTATTTCATGTCTATTCATTGACTTTTACTGACTAACTAGTGACTCGCTAACTTCTTTTGGTTGGAAGTAGACCAAATGCTGGTTGTCTATTGATGTAACAAAATGCAGTCCTGCTGGGTTTTTTTTTTGTACCTTTAGTCATCCTCTGTTTGCTTGAGGCTTAATGTCTGAATTTGGTAAACTAGAGATACTCAGACAATGGAAGACTTAAGATGAAAACTAGCCTGGTCTTGTGTTAGGCATGGTTATGGTTAGAATAAGTCAAATAAATACTTTGTAAAATTCAGGCCACCAGCTGAGCAGATGGGATCATCCACTGAAAGAGCTTTTGAATCGGCTATGAGAGCCCTAGAAACTCCAGCAGGGGATCGAGAAGGCTCTGAACCTAGTGGTGGTCAACCAGCCTCACAGTTTTCAGCTGGTGAGTGTTTTAAAGGTTTAATGAGCAACATGTTTATAATTATATATTTTATTTTATATAGAGGTAAGCGGTTTTGTGCCATTGTTTTACATATCACAATGATTTGAAATAACAGGGTTGTTTATGTGCACAGTAAAATTCATATAACCAAGTGTATTGTTGTAACAATATATAAATATGTTTTACCATGACAACAGCGCCTGCTGATACTGGAGACATTCCTATTGATGTTGATTCCGACAGCAATGAAGTTGCAGATGAGTCTAATATCAGAGAAAGTGATGTTGATGCTGAAAGAGCACGGTTTGAAGAGAGGCATGCTGAGGTTCTCAATAATATAGCTGATGTAGAGCAGCAGGTATGAGGTCATGCGTACTGCGCACTTTTATTAATTCAATCTACCGTCAAACTGTCATGCAATAAACTAACCAGTCTCTAATAAAATACGACTTAGAGAAGCAAACAAAAGCATACGATGCTTATTTGGTTTTGTATAATGATTTTTTTTAATATTTTAGTCTGTTTTATGACGATGCCTACCTTGCAATGTTATATAATAGATTTTTCAAGTTATTTTGGTGGTCACAGGTCAACGAAGTGTTGGAGCAGGCTTTGGATGAGATTCTGAGCCAGGGCCGGTCGGATCATTCAGCTGATGATGACGATGTTGATAGAGATAACTCCGAAGTCAATCTGTTTGACATTGAAGAAGTCGATCCTGGGGAAGATGACAGACAAGATGATGGTATGTGCCTGTCTTAATTTATAACTAGAATGATCGGTGTTGTAGTATGTTGCTGTACCTACCTCTGCTGTTGTAGTATGTTGTTGTACCTACCTCTGCTGTTGTAGTATGTTGCTGTACCTACCTCTGCTGTTGTAGTATGTTGTTGTACCTACCTCTGGTGTTGTATGTTGTTGTACCTACCTCTAGCGTTGTAGTATGTTGTTGTACCTACCTCTGGTGTTGTATGTTGTTGTACCTACCTCTGCTGTTGTAGTATGTTGTTGTACCTACCTCTGCTGTTGTAGTATGTTGTTGTACTTGCCTCTGCTGTTGTAGTATGTTGTTGTACCTACCTCTGCTGTTGTAGTATGTTGCTGTACTTGCTTCTGCTGTTGTAGTATGTTGTTGTACCTACCTCTGGTGTTGTAATTTTTCAATGGAAGGCAGTGGTATTTAACCTGTAGACTCACACCTAAAAATTGGTTCCCAGAGATTTTTGCTGGGTCCCCAGAACTCGTCATTCTGCAAACGTCTTCCATAATTTTGTGCCAATTTTTACTGCCACTATGTACATTAGCATTGACACTGCCATATATTAAGTTGTATTCTGTACATAGTAACATATGGGAAGGTCAACAATTGCTGTATTATTTACATGATTGGTATATTAGAAAAATTGACTTGATATTTTATACAACAGCACACCAACAACCAAAAGAAGTATAATTGATAAATGATAGCTTTCCTATGTTTGCATAGTGCTGCGTTGGCCCACTACACTGGAGAAATTTGTGTTGTATTCTGAGAATGTTAAGAACTACTTCTGTAAGGATATGTAGATCTAGTGTTATGTTGATGTGATATCATAAGATGAGGCTGCATACCATGAGGAAGAAGAGGAGGACACGTCTGAAGAAGATGATGACGACGAAGACGAAGATGATAATGATGAGGATGGAGAGAATGCAGCGAATGCTGATGCTGGCGAACTTGGCATGGATGATGAAGGGGTTAGTTGGTTTACAGTGAAGTTAGATGCCTAATCTGTTTGCTAGTTTCAATATTCATATTTAGGCATATAATTGCATATTTTTAAAAATAATCCTAATCCATTTTTCGTGTATAACTCTGCATACTCATGTATATATACACACACACATATATATACATATATATATATATATATATATATATATATATACACACATATATATATATACACATATATATATATATGTGTGTACATTGGTGTGTTCTATAAACAACAAAGTAATGATTCAACATAACCAAATCTATAAAGTATATAAAGATTAATATTTGCAGTGGAGTGAAGAGGATGAGTTAAATGAAGGGGAGCGACTTGCCAATATTCTGGCCATAGATGATGACGATGATTTATTCTCACAACTGGAAGCCTATGATTCTCTGTCCAGTAAGTGTACTCATATCCTTGCGTCGTCGAACGACATTTAAATAATTTTAAAAGCATTCAACTTGAAAAGTAAAATTGTCATGACCTTGAGTTGTTGCTTGATCTAAGGGTTGCATGTTGATCAACTGAGGCGCTGTATATACATGACTTTCAATTCAAACTTCAAGATAAAGTTTTGCCGTTTCTCAAATGCTTTGTTATTTAGTGAAGAAACCCCAATTTATTAGTTCAGACCTTTATCCTTTAGAAATTATTTTTATTGAAGTATTGTTTTGCTGAAGTGAAGTAGTCTTTCCTGAAATTTTACACCAATGTTCAAATTCCAATCTTGGGGATAATGCAATGCCACTACTACAGTTGTCTGGCTGTTGAGACCATATGTTGCATCTAGATACCTAATGCTGCTTGGTGGTTGTAGTGGATCATGATTTGGGTAGACCACGGGTGCTCTTAGCTGATCCCAGCTCTGAGAGGTTCCGAGCTCTACATACACTGCACTTACCCGTAGCAACTCTGGATGCAAACAATGATGATGCAGGTACACACTCTTCATTACTTGCAATGTTGTTAAATCACTCTGTACAAACAAGTTAAAGCTTTGAAATTGCAGATGCAGTAGTATTGTTCCTCAAGCTTATGGTTGTTTAACAGTCTAGCCTCTCCCATAGCCAAGCATTTTAATTTATTTCTTGTTCAACTATTTCAAATTGGACTACTTACTGATTATGTGTGTTTGTTTAGTGACAGTGTTGCCTCCAGCCCCCACCGCAGTGCCAGTATTTCATCCACTTCTCAACCCCAGCACTACTGTGAACACTGAAGTCAGTAGATCTCAAAGTAGGTTTGTACCTGGCCTCACTCGCACCAGGCGCCCTGCTGGTAATGCTCGAGCATTTGAGAGGTTATCTGCTGCTTCAGCCACCAGACCAGGTGGCTCCGTGTTTGGCCTGCCTGCACTGCAGCACCATCCACCAACCACACATTTCCTTCAAAGGTATGGTACATGTATACCAGGTGAAGTACGAAATAATATTGATACATGGGGTGTAAGTTATAAAAGGCAAGTAATCCAGCAAAAAATATGGACATGGAGGGGCATAAGTTCTAGAGTTGTCAGTACAGAATATTGGTTTGAGTGTGTAAAAACTCAACTGCGGCCTATATGAAACTATTTCAACAGACAACTCTGATATCTCCTTGCAAATAGAGCACCACCTGTAGTAGGAATCACCATTGGTTATGGATTAGCAGTTAAATATGGGCCAACATGGTTCTTATGCTGTTTGACTTTTCTTTCAAAGTTATATTATTGGAAAGTAAAGAGTACAGAATATCAACTGTAAAATAGGGAGTACTAACTATAGATTTCTTATATTGCAAGTAAGTTGGGGAGATATATAGTATGCTGGTAGTATGCTCTCAGGTGTGTGGAATTCTTTAATTCCTTAAAAACTTTTTTTATCTGACTATGTTGTATGTTTGCCCAGGATGCACAAACTTTTGTATCCTTAACATGCAGTATAATCTCGCACTATTCTTCTAAAATGCTTCTCCATACCAATTTGACTCCATCTGTTTTTGAAGACTTCTTGGAGCGGGTGTTACAGCCAACATCCTTCAACTCACCACCAGAGGCACTAACTCTGGCGCTGGCCCCACAGTCTACATCTCTGAGAATGACTCATTTAACAGAAATGATCATGAGCCTCTCTCAGATTTCCTTCAGGTGTGTTTTACATGTCACGGTCCTCTCTTCCTCTCTTCCTTTTTTTTGGTCATTAAAGTGTGCTGTTTTACTTTAACTTCAGGATTTTGTACATTCTGTGTAGTTACTATGTCTTGTTAGTGCTTAGATTAGTGCAAATGACACTTTCATCTGCAGGACGGTATGGAGCTGGGAAAAAATAATGGTGGGCCTGGTATACTCAACGCTATTCCTTCTACCCTCTACAGGTGGATTGAAGAATGCAGAGTGTTAGATGGTGCCTCAGTTCACGATGTAGTCACCGGTATTTGTCATACACATGTCGGTATAAGTGGCCATATGCAACTAATAGACTAAGCGTAGGGCCACATCAAATGCATTTTCGCATGCGAAGAAATATGCTACCACACTCAAAATGAAATTTACTAGCTAATAATATTTGTGTTTACTTTTGCTGCTCACCCACTTGCCTTCTTTCTTATGGCTGCTAGTCGGTGATGAATTAACCTATTATTACTTATTAGAGGAATTGTAGTACTGACCCAAACTCAATTCTACTGAAAACACAATTACAATGAAAACAACCAAATTCAAATAATGACTCACCAAACTGAAAAACGCTTTTTTATTCTTAAGTTGCGTTTATACCTCTGCTGAAAAAAGTACCGAGTCTCAGTTAACAACACTCGTCCGCGTACCCCTTTATAGTCTTACTTAAACTCAGTGAAATCGTATTGATGCAGAAGCTTATGTTCTAATAGTGAAATATGACTCCCTCAATCGCTATTTGATGCCCTTTAAAAACGTAAATTAGTAAAGTTGACAGCATAAAAGTGACTTTACTTTTGTAAAACATGTAAATATTTATTAACTGCATTAATTAATTTTTTTGCCAGTTGATTTTTATTTTTATAATATTATTTATATGATTGTACTATATTGCATAACTATCACTATGAATCTTGAATTGCAGGATCGTACGCAGGAAGTACAAAAGTATTAAATGTTCATTTTAAAAACTAGCTCGTTATTCTCAATATAAAGCGCAATTATAAAACTAAGTCAAGAAAAATGAAGTCAATAAATAGCTATCAGCCAATTGTGTCACAATGGCAGAAATTATTCGCATTGGCCGTTCAGCATTTTTACCGCAATTTTTCCCTACTGTGCAAGTTTTCGTTGGCAGTGACGAAAATAATTTATTAGGAGTAGCAGCAGTGTCAGCAGTATTAGTAGCAATACCTGTAGTTGTTGACTGTTGTAGCATTTTTCTGAGTGTGGATAGTAACAATCACATGTACTAGTAGTAGCCAAGTTAACATGTCTTCTCAAACAAATGGCACCTAACAGTACTTAATTATTTTTCCACTTGCTTGAATGAAAACATTACTTTGAAGTTGGGTGATACTAATTTTGAGTTTTTGAACTGTGGGGTGTATAGTATAAAATGAGAACGTATTAGACTGTAGTGTGTATAGTACAACATGGAAAAGTATTAGACTGTAGTGTGTATAGTACAACATGGGAAAGTATTGGACTGTAGTGTGTGTATAGTACAACATGGGAAAGTATTGGACTGTAGTATGTGTATAGTATAACATGAGGGAATATTGATGTTTCAGCAAACAAATCAGAGATAGTTGATTGCCTACAAGTTACCAAGAAAGAGCAGTTAGAAGCCGCCTCCCAGAAAGAGAAGCGCTCAAAGGAGAAGAAAATCTCAGAAGAATCTAGCAAAGTCAGTTTGGCAAAGAGCACAACGACTTTAGGAAATGCCTCTTCTGCAGACAACCCCACTGTCACCGAGACTGCTGCCCACTCCAGTGACCTAGATGCACCCAGCAGTACACCAGATACTCCGGTAGTGGCAGCTAGAAATGTCAGACAAATGCTGCAGTCAGCTACGGTAATTTGCCCACTTTTTGTTTGTGATAGTCTTAACAAATATTTTTCCCTCCTGCTCATGCATTTCTATTATAGTATTAGCTGCTAGATAGAAATTATTTTTCAAAATTTAGAATGCGATGGGAACACATCTTTCTGAACAGTCTCGGATACTCAACTCTCTTGCTCAGGGAGGTAAGCTTGGTAATTTACAGATAATTAGAAGAGGAATAACTTATATATGAGCTTCTTGTTCAAGTTTATGTTTCGGATTTATAAAATAGCAACCTAATTATAGCCAGTATTTATACTGAATTTCAGAATGTGTTTTCATGTCTCTGACATGTATTAAATAAATAAATCAATTAATAATTGATGCACCGAGTTTGTTTCATCAATTTTAGTCGCCTCGCTGTACAATCAAACCCAAGAGTTGCAGTCATTAGTCTCTGCGGCTGCCAACACCAGCAGTACTGCTGCCGTTGACACATCTTCAATCATAAGGTAAACAGCTGTGCTTACACTTGTTCTTTCCACTCTACCTCTACGCTGGCTGTGCGGGGTTTCATAGTATCAATATAGAATTTGGTAATCGTAAACTACATTAGCTAGCTTTTTCTATCAACTGCCTTTACTTGATGCCTATAGTTTGCTGTTTATATCTGTAAGTATACTCCCTGTTAATGAGTTACGTAGGCTGTATCCAGTTTAACTGTGTTACAGAGCGTCATCAGAGCCACTGCCTGCCATACATCCGCCTCCAACAGCTAATAGTGTTGTCAGATCAGACAACCCCTCTACTACTACTCCTCTGCCAGAGTCGTCCATTACCCTCGCACCTCTCTCTTCCACTATGTCTGCTGTGGATAGCACTGATACTGATTTACCTGTATTAGCCACAGGTCAAGCTGTAGAGGTTATTGGTGTTGAACAAGATAGGGCGTGTACTCCACCCAATATATTCTATGATGCTGATGTTCCTGCACCACCGCCATGCACTGAGAGCAGGCCCGATGAGCCAGTGCCTAACCCAGATTTAGAGGTTCCTCCCAGTGATTCTGGTATGCTAGGCCAAGATTAGGTTTAAAAACTTTTAGATGTTACTCAGTTGAGTTTATTCAAATATTCACCTGGCTTGTCTCAAGGTAACAGCTCTCTTTTTTTAATGTTGGAGTTACGCTTCTTGCATTACTCTCCTAGGAGCTTTCTCGCTGATATTGTTTATGCACTACAGATTGTATTTTAGAACTTGTTGATGAGCGCAGTGAAGCAGTGGGAGGTAATACCTGCACTGACACACACCCTAGAGATACAACCTCTCTAACAGTACTGGTAGCTGATAGCCAAAATACTGCTGCAGGTACATTCTTTCTTGACTTCAAAAGCTTTACTGTTAGCAGATGTTTTCTCCTTGCGAAAATAGTTGTTGAAATAAACAACCATTGCTCTCCTAATCTTTTGTATATACAGCTATTGTAATACTGTCACCATGTTTATTTAATGTGCTCTTTTGTGTTGAACAATTATACAACAATTATACCATCCTTTGTTTACTAATTTCTCTGCATTGTGTGGTGCCATGCTTGCACTAAATTTTCACCCATAATATTATATATTATATAATATGTCATCAACTAACTATTTGTTTTTATCATACACTTTTTAGAACCAGACATGCAAACTGTGCCTCCTTCTGATTCAGCTGAACCAGTTGCTGCCTCTACTCAGGCTGATTCCTCTTCGTTGACCTGTGAGTTTTATACAGGAAAAAGTATGGCCGTAATCATGCATGCCTGTTTGTATATCAACAAAGCAGTTTCCTGATTAGGCCCTATAAACTAGTCTATGTTTTCAAACCTTTTTTTTGTTAAAAATTCAGTTGCCATGCGCTTTATATGTGCAAAAACGATTTATGATTTTTTGGTAATATGTAAAAGTTTTATGCTCAACTGTTCATATTTGCAGTACCACCGGGTCTGGAGGGAGTTGATCCTTCTTTTCTCGAGGCTCTTCCAGAGTCTATTCGCAGAGAGGTTATAGCCGAGCAATTGCGCTTAGCCAGAATTCAAAGTCAGGTACGAGAGAACAATGCTGCTGCCCTTGCCAGCACCACCACTGTGGCTAGCTCTGTGCCAACTACATCTGCTGCTGCTACCTCATCCCAAGCTGAAGTCGCAACTGGTGGGTCTGGTTCCCTGGCAGATGTCAGTGCAGAGTTCCTGGCAGCCTTACCCCCAGCTATACAGGAGGAGGTTGGTTGTTATTCCGTGCATTATTTCCTCTTCATTAACTAGCTAGAAAGCTTAAAGATGCCACAGTTTCAGTTGTGTGAGTTTGATGCTGTCTATGCCTTTTGATTCCTGCCCTCTGTACTATGCTAGGTGTTGGCTGTACAACGAGCAGAGCAGGCCAGACAAGCCGCAGTAGAGTCAGGAGTAGATAACACCCAGGATCCCGGCAGTTTCCTCAACTCTCTACCGGCAACACTTCGTCAGCAAGTCTTGGCTGATATGGATGACAGTCAAATTTCAGGTTAAGGGATTTGCTTTGTTCGTTTTTCCTTAATTTCTATAACCTGGTAATGAGGCTATTAGGGGCTTCTTTGTTTTTTTTTATATGGGAATAAAACATGTCTGAAACTTTCTAGCTGATTCTTAACTAGCAATAACTGCAGAATGTATAATCTTTAGGTTTCAAAGGCTTATTGCATTATATTTTGTAACTTGACTTTTAGTAAGCGTTTTACTATTAGATTTATGATGATTAGGAATATTTACGCTGCAGTTTTTTTATAGTGTTGCCAGCGGATCTCATGGCAGAGGCACATCTTCTCAGAGGCGAACTGGAGGATAGAAGTAGACGAATGCACAATCAGTTGTTTTCAGGCAACATTTCACTTGGAAGCATGCTTCGTCAATCTGGTTTGTTGTCTAATGACTGCACGTTATTACCTTTTCATGTTTGGTCTTCAATTTTGAAAATTATCCATATTTTTGTGCTTTTTTGCTATTAGTAAGTTGTGAAAATTTCTTTGCAGTAAATAATAATCTGGGTGGTACAATTTTGTTTTAGCATTTCAATATTTTTATAATATAATTTAACATTAACTATTAGTATTCTGTTAGTACTACTATTAGCATTACTATAGTAACTGTAATATTAATAATAATCACCATGAAGATTTGTCTCTCTATGTTTATATTGAATATAAGCAAGAGATGGCTTTTCTCTGCTTGGAGAATTCTCACAAACACTATGCAGTATATTAACTTTATAAAATGTGTTTTAGGTCTGTCAGGGATGACACCTTCTAGGTATATGAGACGAGGTGTTGGTGGCAGTAGTGGCTTCAGTAATATCTGGTCTACCAACAGTGGTGCTGGCAGAGATACATCATCCAAGAATGTTATTAGGAGAGGGAGACAGCTGTTAGACCAGGAAGGTCTCACCTGTCTACTAGGTAAGATAGTGTTCTTACATTAGAGGGCAGGAAGTTCATGGTTGAAGTTAGAAGTTTGACTGTGTATTCTGCACATTACTTTATATTGCTATACGCACTTTATATTACCACGTATTATTGTCAGTTGGTGTGTACACTGAAGTCATTTTCTATTTGATTCTCTTTAAACTGTACTAGACTTGTACACCACCTCTATGCCACCTCATACTGCTGCGTTATTACTACTACAATTTGGACATTTCTATTTGCCCCCCTTTTGCTTTTAGTGATATATTGGTGTTGTTGTAGTGCTTCTCTTCCTTGATGAGCCTCGCCTCAATGTCTCTCGCTTACACAGAATCTTGAAGAACCTCAGCTTCCACAATGACACTTTGTTATGGATTATACGAGCTTTGATCTCCATACTTTTCAAAACTAATTCTTCCAAAGAAGCGCATGCAGAGGTTTCTGATTTTTTTAATTTGTCACCACCTCTATTATTACAACATGTTTTTATTTATTTATCTGTCAATTGTTGATTTCCTCCGCATGTGACATCATTGTTTTAGGGTTCCCAAGGCAGTTCTAAACAGGCAAGTCAGTCAGCCTGGCTTTCATTCGGAATGGATGCTGCCCTTGGTTGTAGAGCAAATGTGTTCCAGGTGCAGCACAGCACCACCAAGCGCTCAGCTGCTGGCACATCATTTGGTGGCAGCGTCAACATCCACCCCCAAGCAGCACAGCTTGTCTGTCAGCATGTCATGGATGCCTTAATATACTTGAGTAAAGTTTTTACTTCTCATTTCCTGCCTCCTCATGCTGTCCTGCCAGCTGATTCTGGGCTCGTAAGTATTGAGACATTTTCTGTATTCTTCTGTGACTATTGCTGTGCCTTTCTTGAGTTTTCAAGTTAATGTTTGGTAAACCGAATGGCTCCTCAAACAGCTCTGACTTTCAAAGGGGCTGCAATGGTGATGAGTTTTTACACAGCCATTGCTTGGTCGGAGCTAAGTCTGTGTCAGTTGTAAGGCAGAAGCAGTTATTTTTACCACTATGGTCAAACATTTCTAATTTATTTAAACTCTAACTTGGTGGGTTTTATTGGAGTTTAAAGGGCGGTATTTTTAGCTGTGTGAGGTGGTTTGTGTCAATTTCATTATTCAACGAGATATTTACTTGTATATATAATCCCTATAATGTGTGTTTAACAGAATAAAGACAAAGAGAATTCCCCACTAGGAAAAAGCAAATCTCCAAAGCATCAGTCATCTACTTCTCCTTCTGTGCAATCATTTTGGGAAGTTCTCATCCGCTTAGATCAGATGAGGCTGACACGTAAAGGTAAAGGCGTTCAGCGGGTGTCCACTAGTGTCTCTACCTCTGCATCTGTGCCACCATCATCAGCTGATGATCCTGCAACGTCAACTAGCATTGAAGAGTCGCCCCTTGGTCAACTGATGAACCTGCTATCTAGTTCTGTGATACGTAGAAGTCCTACACTAACTGATAGGTAGGACATACATACTCTGTGTGGACAAATGATTGGTTGTTGTCTTCTTTCTTGTGTGCAAGAGCACACAATACCTAATCCTTGCAACTTCTGTTGAGTCATGTTTTAGTTCTTTAGTTGCAGTGGAAAAGGAAGCATTTCTTGGCTGTCAGAATTCCATGTGCTGCAGCTAAGAATAATGTTGTTGCAGTATCCTGCTCATTTATCTTCTTTAAGTGAATTTTTGTTTCATGTGTTGCAATACTCTCTTTAGTTCTTACTTTGATAGTAAAGAATATAAGACTTGCTAGTTGATTTGTTGGCAAATGCTATATATAGTAAGTGAACACATACTATAATCTATACAGTTTGTAATAACCTAAATAGATTTTGAAAATTCAGACTGAAAATGTTGTGTAAATAAAGTTTTATGTAATACTGTTGATGATGTATGTTTTATTAATAGGTTCCAGTAAATTTTTTGCATAGGCTTTGGCAGAATATTAATATAACAAAACTTGCTGTAATAGGAAACAATCTAAAGCCATTATAAAGCCTACAAATGAGTAATTAATAAGACTAGAACTTTAAAAATGTCTGACAAGCGCCTATAGATTCTTTATTAATCAATATTTTCATTAGTCATTGCTTTATATTTAGTATGGGCAGATTTTTTTGGGTGTGGCTTCTACTATTTTATGGCTATTTGTATTTCCCATGTTGAAACAAATTAGTTTGGTGTCTAATAGATATGTAGACAATTTCAGTTCAGAAGTTTTAAAATAATAAATTTTCAATGTATAGTGATGAGCCAGAAATGTACTTCCATTAATAGATATGAGTGCTTAAATAATTTGCACTATCAACACTTCCTTAGATTGGGAAAACATTTGTAACATGTAATTCTTGAGTTTATATATTTTTGAGTAATTTTCAGTGCTTATATTGATTGATATTACATATAATTACGAAATTGCTACCGTAGTTTGTATTTTTCTGTATAGTTTCCTAATTAAAATATGTTCCAATATATGAGCTCATTATTTTTTTTAAATTCAACTTCGTTTTTTCTAAACACAACTAAAATTATTATATTTAGCTCATTTATTGATTCACCAACTCAATAAAAGCTGTGCTTGTGGATGGCATCCCAGTAGATTTATGCGTCGGATCATAGAATACAAGATATAATGTTGTATTTTTTCTCAAGTTGATTGAAAATTCATTTTACATATTCAGTTCTTGAAGTTTTGATCTGTTCCGTTTTAGGTTATTAAAGTTGTTGAGCAGTATCAGTACAGCTATCTTTCCTGAAGGTAGTAAACCCCCCTCTTCCAGATATGTTGGATCCACCTGGTGGGACTCCATAGAAGGTTCCAAGATTAAGCCACAAGCTATTGTAGACAAGTCAACTGTGCTCTTACCCAATCAGCTCAGACTAGCTGTAGAGGTACTATTTACCTTGTGTTTATGTTGTACAAAGTATCTTGCTATATGGCTTTTCACTGCAAGGATAGCTTAGGGGTATACTTGGAGACAGACATTATATTACTGTATTTTATTGATTCATCTTCAGTTGAACATCTGGTTAGCTCAATCGGTTACTAAGTAATCATCTTAACATCTGCTGGTGATAGTGTTTTCTCCAAGCATCTAGCCTTTCATGTAACACATATAGCAGCAGCAGTGCTGCTGAACAGAAAGCTTATATCTGGTGTTATAATAAATAGTGCATGTACCTTATTCTGCTTTATGTTTTGCAATAGCCAATTATTTCTTAAAATTAGTATTTTACTGCATTGTTTTACTTTGATAACAGATGACTACTCCTATCCACAAAGAAATTTTTTTTTAATAATATTGCTAAGTAAGTTGGTTAATGTGTGACAGGTGCTAACGTCCAAGTCATGCTCAGAGGAGGGTTTGGAAGACTCAACACGTCTCCTAGTCAGATTGTCTAATGCTAACCAGGTTACCAAACAGAATATAGTGCAACTTCTGCTCTCTGGTGCTCAGCAGATTGGCCATACCGTCTGCAAACATATAGAATCTCTTTTAAATGAGGTGAATACACTGATAAACTTGGGGTAGGCCCTGTAGTTTTCACTGTTCAAATTGTTCCACTGTAACATCACCTTAAACTGACATCAATTGCTTCTTTTCTTTACTATCTCAGGTGCAAATGCTTAAGCTTATTTTTAACATGTGCTTTTTCTAATCTAAATCTTTTGAATTGGCATAAAAATCTTGTGAAGATTCAGGTGGTGTTTCATGTTTTATTTTCCCAGGTTAATTTGCATTTCTAAAGTGCCACTAGGTCAGTGTTTAATACTTCAACTGTCATCACATTGCAGAAGTTTGTATGAAAATGCCATAGATAATCTATCTGCCTACAATAAGTTTTAAATTGTTGACTTTTTTTTGGAAAATTTACATCCGACTTCTTTGATCAATTATGTGTTTAAAGTGCTTTACTCCTCCACTTGCTCAGTGTATACATTTTTTCTCTTTTGATAGCTATAAATTGACATATTCTGTCACTCACCTTTTTGGCATCAAAAATGCAGTGGGAGAAAAAATTTTGGAAATTAGGGTTGATTGTCTACCATTTTTGTGGGTTTTCACTCAACCTTTAGTCATTGTAGTGATACTGTTGAAACCAATGCTACTATTTGCAGTACCAGTAACAAATGCAGCAATAATTTTGAATACTTACCTGTAAGAATGTTGGGTATTCCTCAGGTTGTTGAATATAACAGACAACAAGCTCTTGCTGGTGGTGCTGAACCTCCCTCTGGTTCTGACTTCCCATCTACTCCAGGCCTCAATAGTCTTGATTCAGACCAAAAGCCGTCCACCTCGGCAGCAGCTGCTTCATCTGCTTCATCTTCCAGGGGCCTTATACCCAGCAGGTACGACCCCCCCCCCCTCCAGGGTCTTTGAAATCAGTATGCTACTAATATATCATATGCTATCCATGGAGGTTATCATCTGTAATCTCTGTTCAGCACAGAAATCTGTATTAATGTAGTTTTTGTTTCAAAGTTAGGTATAAATACCTTGCTAGTCTGCAACTGGGATCTTAGTTGTAAATCTTAGTATAAGAAATCAGTAGCTCATATTCAATTATCAACTTCTACATAGCCTCACTTGTGCCTCTAAAATCAGTATTTTCATGTGAGAGTATTTTGATAACTCTAATATTATGTCACTTAACCTAACACTATAATTATGTATTTAATGAGGAAATTAATACTAACATGGCTTCATCATTCACTTTCACCATTAAATGATATACTTTTTTTAAGAGTTATTGTAGTTGATTGTGAAGTGTAATCTTTAGTTAATGCTGGGCCTTAATTGCCCTAATCTCCTCTTTAAATGGCCATTTATTCATCTCCACACCCCAGAAACTTCATTAGCAGTATTGATGGTGCTGACAATAGTTATATTAGCCTCTTCACTAATGATTGCATTATTTAAGTTTTAATATAATAAATTATACCCTTGGATGCAAGATTGCTTGGGTGAAAATTATAAATTAATAAGCATTTCTTCATGTAAGTATTCATCATGTTACTGCATGTATGGGTTGTATAAGGGTAGGGTAGTTGTAACATAGTAGTAATATGGCTGCAATAGGGTAGTAGAATGAGATGTGGTTAAATTGGTTTTAGGTTGAAAATGAATTTAAAGCCAATGGTGTATGCTGATTTTGCTGTGGCTAAACTAGAAATTCAAACTATGATAGTTTTTTTTCATGTTAATAAAAATAACTTCATTGTCAACTACAAGTTGTCTTTCTGATTTTCTATGCCTTGAATACCAGTTATTAGAGGGAAGCAGCTAACAATGTGGTTATAGATATTCACTTTACTGTGTATTTTGATGGTCAATATACTTGCTAATGTAATCTGTTTATTAAATAAGTGTAGGATATTTTGGTGCAGTGGACTTAATGGTGGCTTTTGACATGTAAACTAAATTTGTTTTTATATTTTTAGTTATGAGACTCTTTGTTTAACTTCAGGTTTCAGGAGGGTGTGATGGTGACCATTGCGCCTCCCAAGACTAAAACCCGAACACATGAGCTTCAACTTCCTTCCATGTCTTTGCTGACCACTAAGTCATCCAGTCAGCAGTTCCTTCTCCGATTGCTCAAAGTTATTATACAACTGAGTGATAAAAAGACACCAGCCTCAACTTCATCTCAAAGTGCAGCAGCTGCTTCTAATCAATCTTCAGGTAGTATTGCCAGATCACCTTCTTACAAACTAATCTCTCAAGCTATCTTTGTAAAGATTGCTATTTTCTCTAACACTTTTAAAAATCATTCCTATAATATCCAAACACCCCTATTAAAATTATTTTATCAATATGCTAGTCATCTCATTTGTTAAAAATGTTCATCAGCTGAAAAAAGTTTTCTGGTTTGGCTAAGGTAGTTGCAATAAAAGGGGCATTTGTTTGCTGCCCACCTGGTTGTGGACTAAATCCCTTTAGCACCATTTTAAAACCTGCATATCCAAATATCAGAAAGTAATCAGACAGATTTGGCTATTTATCATAGTTGCATGTAACATGGTTAGTAGCAGTTCGATGTTTACTTATTGATCTTGTACCCATGCCCACAGGCTAAATCTAAACCTTTTTCTAAATTAAAAATGATTTATTTGTTTAGTGGTAGAAGTAGTCTATCAGCATTCACCGGTTCACTTTAATTTATAGAAAGCACTTTTCATAGGAAGCCATTGCTGAAGTGTGAGGATGTGGTAAATTTACAAGTTACCATTTGGAGAAACACAAAATGACTAATGGTCTTATCAGTTTTAGTCGCTCACTATCTCATTCTGTTTCATTGGTCATTTTTCAGGCTTAGAATCTGCTGGTGGACAAGAAGGTGCGGGCGTGGCAGCAGCTGGCAGCAGTGCTGATGATGGTGCTAGCATCCCATCAACTAGTCAGTCTACCACCATGGAAATGGACACTTCTCCTCCTAAATCAGGCGAGTCTGCAGCCTCAAAAGCTAATACTATCTACTATCTAATTCACACTTTTGCATTGGCTGCAAAACTATTTGTGTTTCAGTAAAATTTTCTCATGTATAGCTTCTGATTTGTAGAAGTGAAAATCAACCAACTCATTAAATCAGCTATCTAAGGTTTGTCAGATCAGCTGGTTACATACTATATTAATGACTTGCCTGTATTTTATTAGATCCTCCTCTATGTGACCGGCTGGCACTAGATAAACTCTGGGATACTCTGGGACTCTGCCTCACTGAACTTGCTAATAATAATGATCAAAATGCCATTCTCATACTTCAACCTGCAGTGGAGACTTTCTTTTTAGTTCATGCTGGTAAGTTGGCCCTACTTTTCATGTTGCTGTTGTAGCAACATTTATATGTATTTACTACTGTATGATACCCATACATGTAAAAACTACTATATTTACATATTCACTTGGTGGTGTAGGTTGAATGTGTATTTTTTGCTGTGCAACTTTTTCTTAGGAGGTTGCTATTACTTACTATTGATATTCCTAAAACCTCTGAATAAATTAGTGTACAGTGGCTTTAAATTTAATTTCTTTTCGCAATTAAAAAGCTGATTCACCAGCAATGTGGACATCATAGTAAATCAGCATTTTCAAAACATAGGTGGTCAAGTTTCAAAGAATACTTGAATGTAAATGTACCTAACTTAACTTCAGAGTTGCATTTTAAAAGAGCTGAGTAAAAATTTTAGTGATTATTTTAATTAAATCAAATGTTTAATTGTTATTTACACCTAAAATTTCAGCCCTATTACATATTTTTAAAAACTCCTGACACACTTTATAATGCTTATCTACAGACTGAGGGTTGTAGGCTCAAAAAATTTTGTTTTTGATGAATTTTGTGCAAATACGTCTTGAATTAATTTGAAGTCTATGGTATTATAAAACTTATAATATTTATTGCTGATTTTCATTGCAACACACAACTTAATCATTGAGCTGGCTTAAAAATTCAATGTTTAAACTCTCAAAAGCTTGCAATTCAATGAAAAACTTTGACAGGTCAAAAAGAAGCCTCAACAGCCAAGTCACGTCGTGATCAGCAGGCGAGAGAAGACCAGCTGTCTCATTTGAACCTGGATGAACCTCCGCCATCTCCTGCCACCAGCACCACTGGACCCATCGGCACCACCAGATCTGATGACAACCTCAGTCCAGAAACTAAAAAGTTTTTGGGATTTGCAGGTAAAAGTTACTGTTTTATTGTGGTATACTGGTGGGGACATGTATTGTATTTCAATAGATAGTGTGGCATATGCAGCATTTCTGTGTTCTGTGAAATGCACACCTTGGTTATTGCTCTACTCTACCTGGTATACCTGGTATCATTGCCATTGGTGTTGAGTTATTTTGTTCTTTAAGTTGGTGTAGGAAGCTTTACACTTTATAAGTTCCATATAATTTTCGATGGTAGTTTTTATGTGACCAGAATTGCCGTAATTTGCAACCATATATAGACTTTAAATATCCATCATACTTAGAAAACAGGCAATTTCCTTCTATTCAAAAAATGTTAACATGACTTTAATTTATCAATTGCAGTCCTGTTTGTAATTAAAGCATTTTGAATTAAATGGTGCTTGCTATTTTATTAATACAGAATTCCTTTCATCACTTATCTCACCTCATACAATTATGCATAGCAAGATGATTCCATGGTTAGTTAATATTCGATTTTCAAATAATTAATTTGAAGTGTTTAAAGTAGGTGTATGTGTATGTAATTGTACATCTATATAAATATGTAGTGTGCATGTATATGTATACCTATGTTTGTACATACACATGCGTGCACGCACACACATATACATGTATATACACAATCTATTTTAAAAGGTGAATTGGTTTGGGTGGTGACAGTAATTGTGTCTGTCATGTTACACCATATGCACTTCTGTTGGCCAGCAGGGAATGTGTCAGTATCAGTTGACATTGTTTCGGGATGTAAAGTTAAACTGTTGTTGGAATGCTGGTTCACCCTGTCAGTATTCTGAAATAATGAGTTCTGTATGCAGACCTTGATATGTTCACCTTTATCTTATCTGCATGGCTCTCTGTCTGCTGGATTTTAGAAACTCATAAGACCGTGTTGAATCAGATTCTCAGACAGTCTCAGACACCCCTTAGTGATGGCCCTTTCTCTGTTCTTGTTGATCACATGAAGCTGCTGGATTTTGATGTCAAAAACAGATACTTCAAGGCAGAATTACAGAAACTAGATGAAGGTAATAACTAAGTTTTTTTTGAAGCAACTTATCTCTTATGTTCCATAATAGTTCTTCACATACTTCTCTTGTTTAGTTCACTGTACAATCCAAACTGTGTTTGATGCAGCCTGTGTGAAAATGGCTGTCTGTGGTAGTAAAGTGTTGATTTACCTACACGTTGAAGTGTTGGCAGTCACATTATGCTTTGTGGTGTAGTGTGAATATATTGTGTGACTGCAGGGATTCGCAGGGAAGACCTGGCAGTGCATGTGAGAAGAGATCATGTGTTTGAAGATTCATACAGAGAACTCTTCAGACGTACAGCAGATGAATGGAAACATAGGCTCTACATTGTTTTTGAAGGTATTAGCACTTTTCAGTTTAAACTCTAATTTTTGTATAGATTTATTTAACATTGCTAGTATTCTATGTTGCAAACTGATGGTCAGAAATTTAAGAACATGTATATCCCCATTTATCAAAACTTTGGAGTTGTTAGCACATAGTCAATAGGGTCTAAACTCTAAAGCCCTATAAAAGTGTTGATGTGGATATGTGTATATATTATACATATGTGTATATATGCATGTGTGTATGTATCTATATTTCTCACCTTTCTCCGCCATTTCCTGATCGGGTGGCGGTATGTATCTATATATATATATATATATATATATAATGTTAAATTAAACATTTCATTGGGGGGGGGGTTTAATATTATATCCATTAGAGTCCACTTCAGGTTGTGCATCAGTTTGTATTATGCTTCATTTGGGTCCACCAATCTAGTACTGAAGGTAGAATTCTTTATTACCTTTATTTATTTATTTTCTATTTGTTTCTCATCTGCTTCATAGCATTTCAACAAATTTTCAGGTTGTCCAAAAAATGATACCTTTTTATTTATCCTTTGAGGTGATACCAGTAACAAATTTGCATTTTTAAATAGAAATTTCCTTCTAGAATAAAGAGATATTTTGTTTTCAGTTGAGAACATGAAGGAGCATTACATATTGCTAAAACACTTCAACTTGTCTGCTATTTCAATATATTTACAATTATTATTTGCATTTGAACAGTCTGGTGAAATAAGACCAACCAACCATACTGTACATTTACTTCTTATATTCTGCACACAGAATTTAGTATTTATTTTCAATAATTAAACAAACCTAATTTTCTGCTAATTGAAGTTTGATATTAAAATATAATATAGGTGAATTTGGTTAATAACTGGGGTAATTTGTCACTAGTATAGTTTATCATAGTTGTGCTTTTCTGTATCACAGTGGATTATAGCCTGCTATGTAAATGCTATCATCTTCTGTGTACTTAGGTGAGGAAGGGCAAGATGCTGGAGGCTTGCTCAGAGAATGGTATATGATTATGTCAAGAGAAATATTCAATCCAAACTATGCTTTATTTATGCTAACGCCCCAAGACAGGGTTACCTACACCATCAATCAGCTCTCCTACTACAACTCAGAACATCTTAGCTATTTCAAGTTTGTTGGCAGAGTCATAGCAAAAGCTATTTACGATAACAAACTGCTGGAGTGCTACTTCACCAGAAGCTTCTACAAGCACATCACCGGACAGCCAGTGAGGTAACATTTACTCCTTTACTTACCTAGCTAGCAGCTTTCCATGCTCCAAAGTCCAAAATATAGTATAATGTTGGATATTTTAGATGTTTATTCAAACCTGATGGCCCCAGCTGAACACAGTTCATTTTATAATACTGTATATGTTCATTGTTTGCTCAAATATTTTCATAAAAGCCACTGCATGAGTCCCAAGATGTTTAATGTTGAAATTATGGTTATAAAATACGCAATAGTTTATAAAATGTACTTTGCATGAATATAATAGATTATTAACTTCAAACAATAGTCACGTGAAATGTTGATAATATATAAATTCTTTGTTCCATATAATTATATTATTAAGACATTCAATAATAGGACTAGTGATTCAACTATATAGCCAATGGTTAATAATCTAAATTATACATTATGAATTTTTTTCTTGTAATATTTTCCATATATTGATTGATTTATATATATAGAAGTCTAATATTTTATGCAACATGGTTTGGTTCATAGAGTATTGTGCATCAGATACGGCCAAATTTATAAAACTGTTTTTGAATTAATTTTTCACCAATCAGAAATGTAGTCCTAGTGGGCTGATGGTGTTAAACCCATACATCTCCATGGTTTCCCATTGCTTATGTTTGTATAAGACCATTTTTTAGGAAGTACCCATAATAACTAAACACATATGGAGGATATATGGATATTAAAGTAATTGAACGCTTAAGCAGTAAGAACACTGCATTAAAAAATTAAAAAAAATATTACAAATAAAACCCAATCCATGGCATATATTTGAGTGAAGTAGCTGCATATGGCAGTTAGCACAATGCCTTCACTTCTTCGCTGCTTATAGGATTAACATATATTATAATGTGAAGAAATGACTACAATTGGTTAACTACCTCCCAGCTATGATTAATGACTCCGAGCAGTGTTGAAAATTCACCACATCTCTGAATCATAGATATTTCAGCCCAACTATTATGGATGTAATTGACAAGAATGTATATGCACTCGGAGGCTGTGGTCTGTTGCTACTGAATGTCTGTCGCTACTTCATTGGTTCCACAGTAGCTTTTTATGTTTGTTGACATATATAATATAGCATTTAAAACAAGACCAATTTTGAGTTCTCATTGAAAACAATAGGTATAGTTCACTTTCTCCATCTAAGGCATTTCATCTCTGATTTCATCTTATCATTGTTGAGTAAGCAACTTATATTTTTGCGAAACAGTTTTTTAAAAAAAAACTTTCTAATTTAGATTGTATTATGGTTTGATTACATTTGTGAGTTTAGCATATTTCATAAAATCCCTTTATTATCTGTTAGCATGCATACTCTAAATGTGCAAAATGCCTGGTTTTCATGTTCCAGCCTGAGGGTGGGCTATTTAATACACACATCTTCTACTTAAATATATGGCTCAATTTCTCCAAGCTCACCAACATTTGATCTCTCTCACATAACTTCAATATGCCATGCTGTATAACTGCTTGTATGCAAGACTAAAGGACTCCTAGATTTTAATTAATGCAGTTTGCTTGTCAATTTTGTCAAAAAATAACAATGGAAATTAGTTCTAGCAGGTAGTAATCACCACAAAGAATGTTGTCTTAAGCTGGTGCCTGGTGCTTCTATGCTTGCTGCACTTGACTGACATTGCTATACTCCTTAATTATTATGTAATATGAAATTGTAATGAGATACATATGTACTGTGTGTGGGGATAATGCAGCCACAGGGCACTGTGGGCAGCATGTTGTCTCAAGTTCCATTGAGGGTGCTATCTACACCAATTCCTTGCCTCTAGCTGTCTTCTTGTTTACATTTCTTTATGTTGCTAATCTAGACATTGCCAGCACTTGCTTAACGTGCCACCCTTTCTGTTCAAAGGAAGTAATTATTTAGCCCATGTCACTATTTCAATTTTATGTTGCATTTCAGTTGACTGTGGATTGGTCACGGTGGCTATTTTACAATCAACAAGTATACCTTCTCTTGGCATCCTTGTCTGTAAACAAAGAATGACTATTCCATCAGTGTTGAAAATTAGATTTTTTAAAATACTTCCTGTAGCCTTATATATAGTGAGCTATTGAGCTTGTATAAATATATCTACTGTTAACATTGAATTATATTTGACTGTAGATACACTGACATGGAAGCAGAGGATTACTCTTTCTATCAAGGCCTAGAGTTCCTACTCAATCATGATATTAAACAATTGGGTTATGACCTCACATTTAGCACCGAGGTACAATATTTTACATTTATTTCAAATGATATTGGATTGCTTCTATAAATATAAAGTTTAATGGGTTAAATTTATAGACACACCGTGTAGTACATCTAAACAGTAAATTACTTAATTTTCGACCCATTAGTTAATTTGTGGCATAAAATTAGCCGTCTATTTTTATTAAAGAAGTAAAACACATTTTGAAATGTGGTTAGCTATGATATGCTGACGGGAGTATAGCTAATAAACAAAATTAAAATTTGAAAAAAATTGTGTGGTTTGTATCCAGTCTGCCTTGAGTAATTATTAGCTTCACAGTTACAGCTTGGCAGTATAACAGCAGTTGCTGCCTATTGATTACTCTTAGCATGTGCTCATTTAGCTTTGTTTTATTTGTTTGTAAATGCTGTTTACGTAGTGTATGTTTTTGATTTGCTTTAATAATTTGTATATCAATTTTGGAAATGTTTATTATTTTGTTGATAAAATATTGATAGTTTTGTCATAAATATTATAATAATTGGGGCAGTATCAAAACTGTCGCAGAAAGTAAATATAAGCTATTTGCTAATTTCTCATTGATTCTGCAAATTTTACTGCATGTCTGAAGGCTATTCACCCTGCTTTTAAATCTGTGGTTTTATTGTTTTTCGACTCCACTACAATCTAGTCTGATAAAATCACTGAGTATCTAGCCAAGGCTTTTGGCACAAAAGGTAAAGCAGAAATTTTGAAATTTACCAGCTGATGACATAAGTTGGAAAACTTTCAGTTTATTCTTGACTAATGGGTCTATTTAGGGAGTTTTGTGGTTTCCTGTGGTGCTTACTTATGGTTTTACTACTTTAAGAACACACATATATCATTTTTATATCTTATTTATTAAGAATTAGCCTCATTACTAGGCCTAATGTTATATTTAGTGCATATATTTTGTCAACTTTTTACTTAAAATATTCTAGCTTCTTGGTTATATGCTGCATTCAATGTAATCTGATAAATTATGATACCACTGTTCATCAAATGTAATAATAATCCCCCAGACATGTTACAAGAGAAATAGTTTCTACTCTGGCATTTTGTATGATTTGTAAATCTGCATTGCCCTAAAAATGCTTTGCACTAAACAATTTTATAGAAATATACAAGTTGGTATCTTTAAAATGTAGATTCAGGAGCTTGGAGTAACTCAAACTAGAGAGCTAAAGCCCAATGGAACTAATATAGTAGTGACTGAAGAAAACAAGAAAGAGTATGTCAAACTGGTGTGTCAGCTAAAGATGACTGGTGCCATACGCAAGCAGGTACTTTATTACCTTGACACCCTGCAGCCAGTGCTCTATAAGTGACAGCTAGACTACCTTGTTGCTCATTTATATATTGACCCAGCCCATACTCAGCAGATGGTTAGATTACCAAGGGTCTTGGTAGTTACTTCCATCAAAATTTAGTCCATTCTAAACCAGCTTTTTATAATGCCTAATTCCTTGCTGTAAAAAATTAATAGTAATAAATCAGCTTTCATAAAAACATAAAGTTAGACCAATGTGCAATTGGTATAACTTTATACCAATTGCACATTGGTCTAACTTTAATATAATTATTATAATGATTTGTTTATTTCATTTTAGTCATTTGACTTTGCATTCCATCAATTGAAATTTGTATGTAAAAGTCCCCACATTATAGCTCAGTGTAGGTGTGATATAACATAGGTTGGTGCTGAGTGACTTATTGCATCGATTAAATGATAATTGGTGGGGGTAGTTTCTCTCACACTGTAACTGTACACTTGGCATTGTGCTGATCATTGCGTAGATGCTATCATTTTCAATTGCGATTCAATGCTCTCCATCCTTTCTTATTCAACTATTCTATATCTCATTCAAGATATTTAAATCTTTTGTTTTGCAGGTGTGAGGTGCTTCATCTTGATAACTCACCAAAAATTTCTTTTTTTTTGAGTTTGCGTTGATGCAGCTTAATGTAGAGCTACTATAATAATTTATCACCTTGAGCTTATTGTGTCATTCATTGGTGTAGAATAGAATGCTGTTATGGATGCCAGTGAGTTGCTCGCTATAAGATTTACAATGACTTCTGAGTAGTGAGATGGTGTTGATAGTCAACTCTATCGATAATGGTCATTTGATCTTGTTCATGGAACATTACACCTCACTTCCAACCCTTCTTTACTTCAACTCAGATGCAAATAATGTCATCTGACCGCTATCTATCCAAATCTTGTGAAACGTGTTCGGATTATCATTTTGTGCATTCATTTACAGAAAGTTAGTCACTGCTGGTTTGCCTCTTTGACTATCTTATATATAGTTATGTTCTGAGATGACAATAAATATAATTTGGCTATCGATTCTGTTAGAACCCCTTTTCATCGATCATTCTCTTCGCCTTCACCTGTCTGTATATAGTCAAAGCCCATTAGAAAATTTTGTAAAAATCTTTCACATCGTCATTTCTCTATAACATTTGCCCTTTTGGTTAGCTATAAGCATTTCAGAGGTTTCTGTAAGTGATGAGTAGTTTTTGGCTTATTTATCAGTCTGGAAAAGTAGTGTCTCTGGGTGGGTGTGGCTATGAGTCAGTTTAGCACCTTATCTTTCAGTCACACAATTTTGTTGAACTAAATTTTCAATAATTGAATCTGATTGAGCCCCTGGTGGAGTGTATCGATAAAAATAGTTTATCAAGTCAATCAGAGCTAGGAATGAATTAGGAAGCCACTCGTTTGATCACCTTGAGTTGAAAGTTGTCACCTGTACATAAAGAAGCAGCAACTACTTGAATGACCATATCTTCTGGTAGTGAAATCATCACTGCAATATATTTCAATTAAAAATACCCTAGAACAGTAATAACGCTGTACAAATTATTTAAATAAATTTTTCCACTGCTAGTTTAGAAAGTTGGGTGATGAGTTTCATATAGACGACTATATTGAAATTATATATTTGTATATTCTGCAATTCTTTGTAAGTTACACATCTTAGTACACTGCAGTTACAACTTAGGACATTGCTACTCATTCATATATACTTGGTAGATTCTTTTTTTTATAGCCTTACTGATATTTTTGTGTACCTAATTGATCAGAGCCAACAACCAATCTTTACATGGCAACCATTTGACCCACTACTAACATTGTTTGTTGTCATTAATAATTTCATTAATCACTTTCTAGAACGGCTTATCTCTTGGCAATTGTTTTAAATTAGCATGTTTATTGCACATAGGGCTGTGGGTAGCATAGGGCTGTGTGTAGTTCTGCGTTAGATGATAAAGCTGCTCTGCATATTTAACAAGTAATTTCCATATGTAAGTTCTGAGTTGGTGGAAAGACGCCAACCCTCCCTTGCTAGGATTCTCTTTGATCTTCATCCAGGTCTGCAGTGCCTATCACTGTGTGTATTCAACCAACTGTATATTTATATGCAAACTAATCTTCCAAAATTCCTGTGTATTAGTAATTCATGCCTATTGCTAGCTCTAATTTTTAGACCCACCATCGTAGCCTCACCAGAAAATATGGCCTTTCGTGTTCCTGGTGGCCTTGCCAAATCATACCTACAAACTTTCTGTTTTGTACATGTAGTATAACCTAGATGCAAATTCTGGTAGATAAAATACCAAACTTGGAGGTGGCTTTAGATATTGTGTGAGTTTATACAGGTCATTATACTTGATGTAGCTCATCAGCAGCCTTGGCTAGAGATATGCAAGTTTCATTTAAATATGCTGGTTTTTTTTCGTTGTTTTAGACTGTAACTTTAGAAAGATAAGTTAAAATAATAAACAACAGTTGAACCTAGCTGCCTAAAGTTTTAGAAATAGTGATGATGTAAATATACAAAATTCTACACCTAACTTTGGATGAGGTAGCTTGAAGTTATCATATTCATAACTGTTGTATTAAATGATGTAATATGGTAGATATATGCCAGCCATGCAAACAGAAGAAAGCTAATTTCTATTGCATACAACACTATACAATAAACTATTGTTTCTTGACGTTTGTTAAGTGCTCTTGATGTTTTGTTATTTGCTCTCGTTGAAAATGAAGTAATTTCCAGCATTTTGCCTGTTGAAAATCTCAATTTGTTGTCAATGAGCCTTCAAAGGTGCCCAACTATTTTATAACATCTTATCGCTGTTATGAAGACAATAAAGTTAGTTAAATTTTTGAAATAGATTCTACACTGAGTGTGTTTCATTACTGTGACCATTGTCCTACATGTTATATATTACAGACTATACTACATACTGACTGTACATGACCTTCTGTACACTGAAAATATGTGATGCATACATTACGCAGTTTTAATTTAAATAATCCTGCAAAACTGCAATATTATTTCTGGTGGTCGCAAACCTTGTTTTCAGTAGCACTATCTGATTATCGTAGCTTGCGCTGGCTGGTTATTGCAAGCCATACAATGCAATTGTAAGTTCAGTGGAATATAGGAGTGGTTGGAGGATTGTGGCAATTTCATTTGTATCAATTTTATTAAATTTTAGAAATTTGGAATCCTATTACGAGATAACTTATTGGAGGGTGTAAAATAGTTTATATTGCTGGAAATTGAAACAGTAATAATCTCTAGTAGTGTAGTTACTGTGCAGCTAATCACCTGTTCCTGATGATTAAATCCGAAACAAGTTCTTTAATTCTAGTTAGGGATGGTGCATCATAATTTAATCGCAGCTCAATTCAAGCCTGACTGGTGTGTTGCAAAGTAATAGCTTGATGTTTAAGTACACCATATTACATATATTTTTGTATCCCTATGTTTTTATAGTTTTGTCTGTACTAAAATTTTTATATGTACTAATTTTTAACCAAGTCTAATTTGAAGCATGGCATCCTGCACGTTTTGTATTTCTGAAACATTATACCCACACACCACTCCAGTTTGTCTCTTTTCATTGTTGAAGCTAGTAGTTATTGTCATGCTCCCTCTGCTCTGTTCTCCTCTCTTTCTGGTTGAGGCTGGCTAATTGTTCTGTGTTGAAGTTGAAGCCCTGGTGGTTTATTGCGGTCAGACTCTTGGTTGTTTGACGCCGTAATTAATCAAATAATTCATATAGCTCGGCCCATTAAATCGTATTTACATACCATTACAGCATACCACACCAATTTTTACAAGTTTACCCTTCATTCATGATTGATATTGCCTTTTTAAAGTTCTAGATGATTTTGATCGCTTGAGATAGATGGAGTAAAAATGTGAATATATAATGAGATCTTTCCAGGGTTATTCTGGTGTGTTGTATTTAATTTATAACTTGCTCTTTCTGTTATCTATTTCATCACACACAACTATCTCATCTGGGATACACTATATATCTGTATGATATATTATCTATAATGTAATAGCCTTCATGTATAGGACATTGAATAAATATATGTATTTAAGTCTACATGTATACATGTGTTGTATAATTTAAATACAGGTGTATGTTTATGTAATGTTAAATGTATTTTTGCAAATGCGATAAACTAATAGATGAATGTATATTTATTTCACCCATCATATTTAATATAATTATGGCGGCTCATGTGATACTGTAATATAAAAGATGCATGTACCTGTGTAAATTAATATGCTTATACAATACATAACGCAGGTAACTTTGTATTTGTAAGTCATATAATTGTGTATTTTTCATAGCAATACAATATTTCAATGTATTTTCTATGTGTTACTACATATTATAGGCTAAACTTACATGATACTTCAACTGCACGCTATTTTCTTCATATTTAGCTGAATGCTTTCCTGGAGGGTTTCTATGATGTCATACCAAAATATCTCATCTCCATATTCAATGAGCAAGAGCTGGAGTTGCTGATTTCTGGGCTGCCAACGGTTGACATTGATGATCTTAAAGCTAATGCTGAATATCACAAATACACTGCAACGAGTTTACAGGTACTCTATTGCTTTTACTAGTATATGTTGTAACATAGGCTTCACTGTCCTCTGTATATAGGGTGATTTTGCTGCAACGGGAAGAAAGGAGGAGCATTTGTTTGCAGCCTGATAACTAGTGCCTACGAAAGTATGTATTTTGGTGTAATCTGCCTGCAAGCTCAACAATCCTAAGTACTTCTGTGCTAATGTCTTTTATCAGCATAAGTTATAGGTTTTAATATTTGCTGTCATCAAATAATGTCATTTATGCAGCTTTTTTGATTTTTTTGGTGATCAACAAAAAAGGTGAAATTATTTCATTATTACTAGTCAAAGCAAGAATACCAATATGAGTTGAGTCTAACTGCCTGTGTGTTTAGAAAAATATATGAAAGCTACTTGGCTGTCATTGAGTCTTTCAGCCACACCTGGAGAATGTAGTTGTGGATGAGCTAGTCAGCTAGTGGTATTACACTTTTTCCTACAGAAAAAATAGTAGCCTACCCATTAGAAATCTAAACAAATAGAGGCTACATGAAGTTGTCGTGTATTTCAATTAGCTCATATTGCCAGCTCAAAACTGAAAATTCAACTGTAAGCTGTAGGGATTCTTACTGCTGAAAGTATTGATAAATTGCAATAAATTATAACCTTAATTAGTTTAAGGGATTATAATGGTGTGAGCATGACTGGTTGTTGGCTCTTTTATTCTGCGCTTTATATTCTGAATTCTCACTTTCATATTTCAACTGTGTGTTGGTTCACCATGGCATTGCCAGAAAGGAGTCAATTAACGATATGATTTTTTTCATGGTCAGAGATGCTGATGGTGATAAAAGATACTTGATATGTGTTGCTGCAGTTATATTATCTCCCCGTTAATCTCTGGATCACCTGTCTGGCTCATCTCTCACTCTTTCATTGCTTCTCTCTATCTTTAATATCTCAACTCCCTTCCAACACACTCTCACCAGTCAGTTCTATCAATCTATAACTATGGTTTCTACCTCTCTTTCTCAACTATTCAACAAGAATTAAGGGTTTTTTATCAAGTTTGTACGATGAAAATGGGATGAGCATGCCCCCTGAAACTGTCTTGTAGAAATATTGTATTAACATTCATAATTAGAATGCAGTAATCTCATTAGCAGCTAAATCACTTTAATCTAGATATATTGTAATTTTTCTGTTGCCTTATATATTTTTTAATATTAAACTATTTAAACATTTAGAAGTTACAATGATTAGTGTTGAGGAACATGAGATCTCAATTTCTACTGCTTTTTATAATCTAAAAAGGTTATTCTAAGGTGTTAGAGAATTGAATTGTCAGGCTAGGCTTTGCTGCCAACCTGAGAGACAAGTCAGGTAATATACATGTTGACAGTCTGGGGTAATCTGAGTCCACAAATGTCACAGCCATTTAATTCTACTACCTGCATGCAGTTCTTGCCAGTTGGTTATTCTATGGTACTAGTTAGATAATCTGGAATTACATGTAAACTGCAATTTAAAGTTGAATGTTTCTGTAACATGAAACTCGCAAATGAACAGCCAACTAACACATGAACACTTAGTCAATTAAAAAGCTACTAATGACTGGCATCCAGTAACACACAATTAGTTTTCATTGGCCAAAATCCAAAGATATTTCATTATGTCATTAGTTTTGTCTAAATGTTGTTTAGTTGAGTTATGCTGCCACCATCAGCCTACTCTATTCAAAGAGGGCTCTCAGTCTAGTCTTTGAATTTTGGTAGACCAGTTTCATAAATGGAAAAAACTTAGAAAGAAAATTCTATTTCCACATTTAAGGGCTTGTTCTATAATCTTTCTTAGTAAACAAACAACTAGGGAATACTTGTGTTTGGGTAAACCTACCAAATGGATATATCTCTTAGCTGTAGAGAATTAATGATATTATAGCCTGGCATAATACGCAACGTGCAGACCTTACACAATTCTTGCATCCTATTTCAGATTGTGTGGTTTTGGAGAGCACTGCGCTCGTTTGACCAGGGGGAAAGAGCCAAGTTCTTGCAGTTTGTAACTGGTACTTCAAAAGTGCCACTTCAGGGCTTTGCTTACTTGGAAGGCATGAATGGAACTCAGAAATTTCAAATACATAGAGATGACAGGTCCACTGACAGACTGCCTTGCGCTCACACCTGGTAGGTAGTAACACTCTGTAGGTGGCAACTTACTTCTACAGCACTTACTTCTGTGGTAAATTGTCATCTAGGTGGGTTGTGGAGAAATTTCAATGACCTATGTTCTTAGTTTTCTTTATAAATTTTGGTTTGGTGTGAGTTTGTTAAGTTTTTAGAACACAGGCTTTTCTCAATTTTCTATTATTGCGCCTACCTCAACTTTGTACAAGTATGGGGCCTTAGTCACAGGCATGACAATGGGAAACCAAGCGCTGCTGGCTAGGTGCAATCTAACGACAACCAATGATTTTGTATTTTCTCATGTTGACAGTTCAGGTGATATAGACATTGCTATATCTCTTGGCTTCTGAACTCCAGTGTCTTGCTCTCTGCACTACGAAACATTATTAATTTAGTCAAGACCCCCATTAAATGTTTTTTGTATACATAAATATATGCAGCATTTCCTATGGGCTGGAATTAGTAGCTACATCAATCATGCTTTGTGTCTTTCCCAAGCTCTGAGCAACGGTCATTAAATGCATAATCAATCTTGCTAAACTCGGAGAAGAGTTGAAGAAGAGCTGTCAGACGTTTCAGTACCTTGTTGTAAGATAGTAAACTTAGGGTTGGGTTTGATTTAGACTGTGAGATGTAGGGATGAGTCACCCTGGCATTCACAGAATTTATTGTCTCTACTGCTTTTATTTACTTCCCAGTCTGTGCTGAAAAGCAGTATATGCAAATGCTGGTTATTATATCGGTGGGTGCAGTAATGTTTGAAATGCAACTAAGATATTCTATTATCATGCTGTATTAGCATTGTGATTATAAAATTGCTGTTCAGAAATTTGTTTTGGAAAACCCTCTAATAATATCCGAAGGGGAAAGGAGAAAGAAGTATAGTAATTTTCTAGCTTATCGGTTTCCAATAATATTTTACATTGTATTCTTTTAGTTAATTAGAATATTTGATTGCTTTATTGCAGTTTCAATCAGCTTGACTTGCCTGCCTATGAAACTTATGACAAGCTCAAGAAAATGCTGTTACTAGTAATCAACGAGTGCTCTGAAGGATTCGGTCTGGCTTAATTGAACAACTCAGCCCTCAAACTGTCCTTCAAGTTACTCTTATTTGTTTTACTTGTTTTATGTGATATACCATACACAGACAATAATATAAAGATCATACCATAGCTGTCTATGTTTGCCTATCAATTGGCTGGGTTGGACAGTTTTTATTATTTCATCACAGTACTATATAAACTATTGCAAATATTGAGATACCAGACAGTCTTGCAGACCACTTAGTGTTAACATTTGTATTGTGAATTTCTTGTATCTGACTGCAGTCAGTATGTTCTGCTCAAATTTAAATATAAATATATACATAAGCAAAATACTTCATTGTGAATGTTCACTACCATGCACTTTGCCGACATGATGAGTTTATATTATGTGTCCATATGGTTCATTTCTGGTTTAAACATAATTGATATTGTATATGAAGAATAATAAACTATTTTATAGTAACTGTTCTTTTTGCACTATCGCTTTTTGCATTTCTTTAAACAAAAGCCTTGTAATATTCTTAAAAATTCAATGTTCAGCTACTTTATTTTGTTATCAGAATATGCATTCACTAGACAAAATAATTATACTTAATAATGAAGCATTAAACTATTTTATCTACATGCAATTTACTTTAAAAAATTACAAAAATTACTAACAGACAGCTAAACAATGAAAGTGACACAAAATTTTAAAATAATAAATATTCACACAATACGAAACTATAGGAGTAGAGCTATTTTAAAACCAGGTCATGGCTATTAGCAAGTATAGAATGCTGATAAAGTAGTTATGAGATCTTGCTGCTTAATTACAATATAAATATAACTATAAATTCTGCTCTCTACACTTCATAAATGAATCTCTTTGGTCTTCCAACATACTGGGATTATTTTAAGTAAAAATATACATTTCTGACTAATGAAGTTGTTCAACAATATCATGAGTAAAATTTTGTTTTAATTACTACCACAGCACAAATTAAAATATGCAACATATTTTGTCACCTTTATTTCATACATAAATGGTGGGTAAACTATGGCATAATGATCTTGTTTTTCATAACTTATTCAGCATGGTAATCAGTGCACCAGTTTATATGTAGCAGATTTTAAGAGTAGAGGTTGGTTAGAAAGCGTTAAAAACACTGTGGGTCACCAAGACTCGATTGGTTGTGGATGGTGAGGTAGTGTGTTGTAAGCAGAGACTCTGTTGGTGAAGCTAGCATCACTCATTGTAGGTGGTATTATGTCAGGACTGGTCTGACCCATTACATCTGGTATGAACCCATTTTCTCTTATTCCTACAAAGTGAAAGAGTGTAATGTATTTTCTTGTTATATTCATTACATTTTAGTTCTAAATATCTGATATATTATTAGACTGATTCTTCCCACATAAATGGCTGAGAAACCTGTCTAATTTTAGCCAAGTGGGTGGTTGAACAATTATTTGGTAGTGATGTAAGATGCTTATTCCTAAGCATTATAATGTACAGAACAAATACAAATGGCAAGATATTTGGCCTAATAACTCCAAAGAACTTGGTTTAGATGCTTGCATTTAAAGAAATCGTGTTTGATAAATGTTGACAGCGTTTTTTCAAGATGCTGATGTTTCTCTACGGACTTGGCTAACCTTCCTTTATGCAATACTAACAGAGTGCACAGGGCCACCTGACATTTAAATCTATTCACATAGCGGATGCATAAAAACATCAACATTTCAATCGATTTTCTCAGTAAATTGTCATCATCGGCTAGAAACTAAAGAGGCAGCCTTTGGAATCTAATGGATGACTTGAAATAATAGTTGGCATGTATCCGTGAATTTAAAATAATAAAATTGCACTAAAAATTCCCTTATGAATTGATTTTTAGGTATTCTTCAGATTCTTTGAGTTATGCTAGTCAATAAGTTGAAGTGCTCCATTATAATATGTGCCTTAAGTAACTGAAATTGGGAGGGGTATTTTGTGTTACTTGTAATTCTGCTGCACTATTAAAATGTAGTTGGTGTGTAATAGTAATAATTGTTCAGTAGAGGAACTAAAAGCTGTTAGTGTTTGAAGTGGCAAGCCAGTGATTTGATCTGGCATACTGCCGAATCTAGATATAACTTGGCACTATTAATTGTCATCGAAACATTCTCCTAAACCATAAAATCAATCTAGTGCTACAGTAATTTCCATCGCATGTGTTATATAAATTGCATTCAAGCAAAAGAAAAATTATCCAGTCAAGCAAATACTTTTATCAATTTGCATATTTTTTTCAGCTTTAGCATAATTTAAGCATTTATTTTCTTTATCTAGGTAAATTGACAAACAATGATTTATTTGGTGAATTAATTGTTGTTAGTTACAGTGTTTCCTAAGAAAAAATAAAAAATAATGGTTTTTTAGGCCTAAATTAATAAAAGCATGTTCCATTATTAAATGCTAAATAACAAAAACCATAGGTAAAGTATTTTACCTTGGTGGGCTATCTGGTTCATTTCCAAACTGCTTCCACTTACACTAGTTATAAATGACTCGGTTGGGGGCGGTTGCTGACTGGGGTAGAAGTCTGGGTACTGCTGATATAGGCTGTTGTAATACCCTTCTTGTTCTGTAAAGAAAGTCATACTTGAATACTTTTATTTAACTAAATTATAACATTTCTTACAAAAAGTTGTTTCGGCCACTAGCTTGACTGCAGTCACAGTTTTTAGTACTACTGTTTTTGATTTTAATAAGATATTTTCACTATAGTTGAAAAAATAGAACTAAAATGTTTTACTCATTTTGTTAGAAAAGTAATGAAGTAATGAAATGTCTGGGGGGAGGGGAGCAGATAAATACAGTATATTATATGGAAGATTTGTCAAATAGGATCATTATACACTATGGATATGGAACATTATTATCTTAAATAAAAACTCTTTCACTGTTATCATATATAAAGCAGTAAATAGAAATGAATCGATTAGATGCGTATACATATATACAAACAAGAATCTTTTGTTCCCTTAAGGCTGTGATTGGCAAAGCTAACAAAGCCTGTTGTAAAATTGGCACCACTATGTAAAGATTGCTTTACAAAAGACATTGATTGGCCGATGCACTGAATTTCAACTGACAAGGTGTTTGAAACCCTATGAATTGGTGGCCATCAAACTTTTGTCTTAGCTCATTCTATTATGGAAAAGTAAACAACATTCAAACTGTTCTTCTATAGAAAATAAAACATTGTAGGGGCGAAGTGTAAAGTTTTACTCTCCTATTTCTTTGAGCAAGACAGCCATGTTTGTTTAGTATTTTATGGAGACTGTATAGAAACTAAAATTGTATACAAAATGTCATGTTGAAATAAGACCACACTGTTTTAATAAATGCAGTGGTTTTTATTCACAATTGTTCTTTGTAACCAAATTTGTTGATATTACTTGGTAAAGGCACAATATTTTCAGCTACTTTATTTTTACTATAGTGGTTAATCTAGCGATTAAAGTATTGAGTTGCAACTCTACCAAAACTTTAAACTCAGTGAAAGTAGTCTGAACAATTCTTTACAAAGAATGTGTGAATAATGGCTAAAACTGGCTAAATCTTGGTTTTCGTGTTTATAGGTGATGATATTTCCAAAAAAACTTTCAAACTAAATTTTTTTTTGGTTGGAATCCGAAAGCGCCCTTATAGTAGCACAAAGAGTGAGGGGCACAGAATTTTAACATTTAGCTGGCCATTTAGATATATGATAAAGATGTTATCAAGACATTATGTCAATTATGTTACACCTTCAACTCTAAGACCAGATAGAAACTTTTTATCTCCCTACTCATAATATGTAATCTATGAATGATCAGAAGCCAAAATATTGTCAGTTAAATATGTAGAGGTTGAGCCTATCACACATACTTATACCAAGTATGACATATGAAGAGATGGAGCTTTGATGTCTGGCTATAATAGCATCCTACTTCCACACATTTATGCTTTCCTGCATTCATCAGCCCACAGGGTTCATTTGGCCCACGAATGCGGAGAGTTTCCAAAAACAAATAATTATGACCAGTTTGGTAAAGGACATTCATTATATTCAGATAAAAATCATATTTTAAACAAACACGCTGCATGTAATTATCAAATATATTTTCTCTTTGCAATTTCTTTTGCTCATCAATTGTGTAATTATAGCACATTTCTATTCATCAGTATATAATTTTGTAGCTGAATTCAAAAAGCAGCTGCTCACAGATTTTGCCATCAATTTTGAAAAGATTGGCTGATAGCTTGCACTGCCACTTGAGCTCGTGTCATCTTAAACAATTTACACAATAGCAGTACATGCGCTCAAGTAGCAGAAGATAATGTTAGAGCCCTGAGGGCTGTCTTTAATGACACAATCAGATGAGTAAATTAGATTCAAGTTGAACTAGTCTCAAAAAGTATACAAATTATTGTGTATTTTGCTTGGTACTTTGTCACACGACTTTCAGTTAAAACTCACTCATTGTTATTTAATTTAGTATAAAAATATACGTATATATGTATTTATATAAGACATATTTTACTAATTTTGAAAGTAGAAACTGCTTGCTTAAGCTAAAATATGCTCTGCTTTTATGTATTTTGTGGAAAGAAAACTTGATACTAAGTCTGAAATGCTATAAGGTATAGGAAGTAGAAGATCAAAACTGACAAGCTGTATTGTACAGTTTACCTCAAAGAGGTAATTACTAACCCAAGTGCCTAGATAGTTACATCCACCAGAGATTTTCAAATATTATTAATTTACAATTAAAAACTCTTAGCTTGTAAATAGTTACATGAACACAAAATTGCTAAGGCTTTATAAAATTTTGAAACGGAAAGCATGCAGAAGTTTTTCAATGGGCAGACTTGCTAATATTGCCAAAAGCCTGTAAAAGTAAAATTGAGTAAAAATAATATTTTTATTCTGACGGACCTGGTGGATAGAATCCATATGGCGGAGGCATCTCTGGACTGTCATCTATACCATGACCTCCTGATCTCATTCTCCTTGAACCTCTACCAAAGAATGATCTTCTTGGCCCCATAGTACTCATCTGTTTTAATCTCCGTTCCTTTGATCTTCTATTTTGAAACCAAACCTATTGAAAAATTAGAAATGGGATTGAAATTAAATAATAACAAGGAAATACCTCAATAAATTTAAATCGACAATAATTTTATTGTGTGTGCGTGTGTGTGTGTGTGTGCGTGTGCGTGTGTGCGTGTGTGCGTGTGTGCGTGTGTGCGTGTGTGCGTGTGTGCGTGTGTGCGTGTGTGCGTGTGTGCGTGTGTGCGTGTGTGCGTGTGTGTGTGTGTGTGTGTGTGTGTGTGTGTGTGTGTGTAGTATGTTGACGACATAGTGTGATTGCCTACTTGTATCACTCTCATGTTTAGACCAGTCTCTGCTGCTAATTGCTCACGGATATGCCTGGTGGGTTTTGGTGTAGTGGTGAATGCTGACTTTAATACTTCTAACTGTTTTGCCTTGATTGTTGTTCTTGGACCTCTTCTTTTATTACCATTAACATCATCTACAGAGTTACTTTCATCTTTATCACTGCTTGAATTATTACAATTCATGAGTTCGTGGTTATTGTTGCTATGTATTTCATGCCCAGCATCTTTACACCCATCTTCAGTTTGGGGTGATGTAATAGTATCTCCATCAAAACTCTGTTCTTTATCAGAAATATCACCAGCTTCTGAGATTGCTTCCATCGTTTCATTTTCAAATGCTGATTCATCAATGTCCTCTAGGTCTGAAGTAGATGATCCTACAAAATAGTATTTTCGACCAAATATAAGTAACTGCAAGATTATTCAGTCAAAGATAAGTTATATTTAGTATAAAGAAGATAAATATATAATTAACTAGCATAAAATCTTCCAAAAAGTTTTCGTAGTCATGAAGTTGATGATTAAAACTTTTTTGAGTGAATATGACTAATACGGCAAACATAAATAGTGGCAAAAAACTAAAATACTATTTGCATTACTTTGCCAAAGGCAAACATTTTATAATGTTGCTGTTTCAATGAAGCTGTCAAATGTTATTGATAAAATATTGTTATGAGTTTCACTGATTTAAATGTGTGCAAATGTATAGATTTTAAAAATGCCTAGAAGTTTAATGGCGAATATGGTTAGAAAAAACCAATAGATTGATTTAAGAATTGTTTGAGTCAGAGCAGAGAATATTTGATGATACACAATAAATAAATAGTTTGTCTAAATATTGCAGAGTTGATACAAAAGCAGATACAGGTTGGGTGTGATTACCGTGGCTGTAGTTCACTGGATGCATAAAAGCCACTATTGGATTATCTATTTAGTATTGAGTATCAAGTAATATATATACCTACTGGAATATGATTAAATATTTATCTAGCACCACACTCAATGGGTGTTTCTGTGTTATTTAGGCTGAGAATACTTAAGCCACACAAGCAAGAACTCAGCAATAAAATATGCCACACTTTTTTAAAATTCTCTTCACTAGTTTTTCAAAAAATTGTGTATTTTTTATTAGTATTTTACGAGCTGTAGAAAGAAACTGATTGCAGTAAGCTTGTGATGAAAGAGAGAAGGTAAAGAGAAAAGCAGAGAGAAGGTGTTATGTTTCCAGCAATAGGAAGTGTCAAGTGACCCTCAATAGCATGTGTTACTTCCGAATGCTATTCAACACACAATATTTTGAGCTCACAAACAAGAATATCATACTCATGTATGATTGAATAGTCTATACGCTCTACTGTACAATCTATGAACCAAAAACTTTAACTATTATCAAAATTTTGATAAGGTACAGGACACCACTCTAAAAATACCCATGCTTTATTTGTTTTGCAGTGTTATAGCAAAAAACCTAAAAAATATTATTTGCCTGAGTTTTGTCAATAAGTATAAGGTTCAATTCATCAATTTCAAAATGATTGCCTGAAATGCTATGCAAAATCTTAAGAATGTTGATAGACCACCTGTTACAGATTATGAATTGTAAAATTTGTATAAATAGCATGTAATTAAATAATTTAATAATGAAATATGCATTGTCAACCCTTAAAATAAGTTTATATTGGTTCATGAAGCTATTAGATATGTAGCTACAAAAATATTTATAGAAATTTATAAATACCTTCTTTACTTTTGCTGTTCAAATAGTCAGATTTACATAGAAATTTGTGATTAGGCAAAATATAAAGCTCTTCTCCAGTGGAAAGTTGTTTCTGGCATGTCAGACATATAAAACACTTCAAATGGTAGACTTGGTCTTTGGCTTTTCTAACTAATTCGTTCTGCGAGATTCCTTCATTGCATCCTGCACATTTTGTGCCATATTGTCTATAATCACAATACAAAAATATCACCAATGTATTTATGTAAAGATGCAGTTCTAGTTTTGGCCTATAAGTGTTACATAGAGTTTAATATATATTTTATAACTTTCATACTTATAAACTTTGGCTTTACAATCTTGTTATAGACAATTATTCTTACTAAGTAAAATTTGGGAATATATTAGCTGTGTTTTTTTTCAATGTATTTTATACCAGTAAATTAAGAAATGTATAAAGTAACTATTTTTTTGATTTCTCATATAACAGAATACTAAGTAAATCGCCTGCTTAGGATAGTATGGTGTGTTATTTCGAACTATTTCCCATTTGAAAGTTTCCAAAGCTTTTGTTACAAATAAGCCTTCCCAAACTTTCCCAAGATTGATGTTTCTCAAACTCAAACTTAATTGTACTTGCTTAACAAGGCACTAATATTACGTTATTCAAAAAAAGTTATAGAATATTTTTAGTTGCAATCAGTTTTTAGCTAAGTTGTAATTTTGAAACCCCAATGAAAATGCTACTGGCTGAAACTGAGCTAAATTACATGAAATGCTGATTCCAGTGCAGAGACTAGGTGATAAGTCACAATGTGTACACAACCTTAGCATGATTCAGTGGGGTGCTGCATTTCAAAGACACCAACTGTTAGCTGTATGGTTCAGATGTCAAAATAATGAAGCAAATGCATACAAAAATGATCAAGACATTGGGCTATTATTTAAAGCTGGTTACTGTCTCTAAATAACTTCTATTCTATTATGCTGATGCTCTGAGTTTTGTTTTCCATCATAACATAAAACTCAAGCAAAATGCTTAAGACATATTTTTATTTGCGTGAATGTATTGTTAAATATTCATAGATATGAAGCTGTAAAAGCTGTTGTTTTAGACATGATCCATTTATTGTAAAGTTTTTGAACACAAATAAAGACAAGGGGAAGCCTGCTAGCTATTTTATAGTAGGCAGTCTCACCTGAGATTTGATGAAATATAAGAGACTAAATTAAATACAATGTCCCATTTGTTGCACACCAAAGTATTCACTGAACAGAAATGCAAATTATCGAAATTTAGCACACGTATGGGAAAGTAATATTATTCAGTTAGCCAATTTGTAGCAGCTGCGACTCCCTTTGTGCTAAGCTATAGTGCAAATTGCAAAAATCTGTAAACGAAACTTGTTAGAAATAAATTACAATTGTATCATAGTACAAACTAGAAGTTAGATCAACCTTTCAATTATAATTTTTTAAAGCTATATAATGTACTCTAGTTTCTATTTTTGTAACATGAACCATGCATGGTTTCAAGCATTACGTAAAATATATGTCAAAAGCTAAAAAGACAAAACCAAAAGCAAATTTGGATGGAGGTAATTGAAATGAACTAATTTCACAGTATATATTCAGCAGATTGTGAGATGAGTGTAAAATCTCAGGTTTTTCCAACAGAGCTACTAGCTTTAGTAAATATCTGCAGCCAAGAAAGTTGTCCACATGTGAGATAAAGCAGTTGTAATGAAATTTTATTATCAAATAAACCTTACAAATCAATAATCTAAATTTCTACACCTAATGAGGAACCATGGTTGAAAAATAACACATTTGCGCACAAGTAAAGTTTAAAAAAATATTATTTTGCTTACAGTTATGATTATGACCAAATATCTTTTTGTCCTTCCAACACAGATTTTGTATCTAGCTATGTATATTTACTTGGACTACACAGAATAATAATCATAAAAAAGCTTGGGAACTAAGTTTCTATATTAACTAATTAGATAATAATATTGTCAATACTAATAAAAAAGCTTATTACAATTATGTGCTACCAGTTATGCGACAAGCAAGAGGATTTTAGCCCAATAATATAATGACTATACCTACAAAGCCATTGTGGGAACGGAGTACTGCACTAGCTGTGTGCAATAAGTTGATGCAACAAATTAATGCAAACTTCTGTCAGAATGATTCAATTTTGTCATTTTAGTCAACTAATCAGTTTCATTATTTAAATTTTATTCAAATTATTTCGTGGGCTCACAATACTCCTCTTGCTAAGGCAAATTTAGTTGAAATACATAAATCCTAATACCTGTATCTACTAAACTTTCATACATATGCTAGGCAAATGTTGGAATAACAGATGAGCTGGCTTCATATGTCTATTTTAAAATTTTGTTGATTTTGTTCACTCGACTGTTAGATTCCTTTTTACGAAAAAATTACTTTCAAAAATAAAAAGCTATTTAAAATTTCTCAACTGTAATTTTTTGTTAAATATTGAACTGACTATATTCAAACTCCAAATAAACATTTTCAAAAATTAGAGCTTACACTAGCCGTGTAAATATGTTATGATAAACAATTAGATTGTAGTTGCGTAACTTTGCTAGTGTTCTTTCAAGCAAAACCAAAATATCATCAATTTTGCTAGTAAACTAAGAATGTTATTGAAATTAAGATTCTTTTGTGCTGATAAGTTGCGGTTTTCAAACTATTATGCTGCATTATGAAAATTCTATGGGAGTGTTTTTAATGTTGAAATTATGACTATATAGCCAGTTTTTGGCATTTCTATTTCAAGCAAACTTTATTTGTAATACAAAAAGTTCTGATTCAGAAGTCAGGACTAAACGATGAGAGGTATATGTTTAACTCTGGTAGTCTAAAAAGTACAATTAGATAGATTTTCAAGCTGGCTGGCAGCAAACGTTTCATGGTAAGAAAAATGAATTTGATATTAGCAGTAACGCAGCATCAAAACAGCCAATGCTGCACCACAATAAAAGAATAAACATGCAAGGAAGATAAATTTCTAACCTAAACTTGCCACTAACATTTCAATTAATAGTGTGATCAACCTAATTTTGTCTCCAAGCTTTGTTTCATATTTCGCTATTTTGGTATTAAAAAGTTTCATGATAAAAAGGTATATTAGAGATATTTCAGTAGCCCTCTGGCTAATATAATTTATTAGTGATAGCAAAGCATGTCTTGCAATCTTGCCATCTTCAGCATAGCAATCACACTTTTTTAATATGAAGATATGTGTCAAGGTAACATTAACAGTTAAAACTTTCAAATAGAGCAAATAAAATGTGCTAAGTACTTATTTTCATTATTGAAATATTTACAATTTCTCAACGTTATTATTCATACCCACAGTATCTGCTAGAGAAACATCTTCTTGATTTCTACCAAGCAGTTATTACTACTATATAATTTACTCATTTATATAATTTATGAATGCTACTCACCGAAAAAAGTCTTTTCTGCAGTATAGTTTGTTGTCCCTAGAAAAACATTTCTCAATCAAAGGAGTTTTACACTCTATGCAAGTTACGCAACCTGTATGCCATGATCTGTCCAACACATTACTGAGAAACCTGTCTAATATAGGTTTTTCACAGCCAGCACAAGTGACGACCATCATGTAGTCAGGTAAAGGTGGTTCTTTGAATGGTGTTTGTCTCCTTAAGCTTAGATAGTCTAAATCCAACCAAGAAGAGCAATAGAAAACAAAATCAGATATATTAATAATTTTCCTAAACTGTTCTCATTTATCTTGTAGAAATCAAATAGAAGAGTGAATTGCATCTATAGAATAAGTTAGGTATAATACAAGCTGCCCGGATTGGTAATGCCTCGTTGAAGTCCAGTTAGAAAATATTCATTTGTGAAGGTTACATTTGTGTATATAATGCAGAGGAGTTATTGTGTTCGAAGCGAGCAGTATAATACTTGCCTCTATTATAATGGCACTAGATGCTATCACCAGTGGGTGGAGCTTAAGCAGTAGGTTTCAATGCCAGCGCGTTGCCTCAGCCATCATTCAAAGAACATATCAACCTATTTTGCTAGCCTGTAAATTCGTATCATTGTTAGTTGGTTCTAGAATTGATGCTACGCATGCTAGCTGAATCTCATTTCAATATTAAAGTAAAATATTATATCATAACACAACATAATTATTTATAACCAACAAGTTTAGTTTATATACAGGGTATTTTTTGGTGTGTATAGCTTTATAACGCAGCTATAGGAGAACAGGCGTCTCTCTATGAGTTCTTATACTTTCCTCTATTCAACAATACTCTAAACTTTGCAATAAAGTGTTTATATTAACAATGAAAAAGTCAAAAAGGAACTGAAGTAGTCCAGAATTATTTACATCAAATTTCTGCTTTTCAGAGATATTGCATATAATTTACAATGTTTGTATAATAAGGTTGCAAGTCAGTTAGAAACTGAACACAATAGTATAATTTAGACGATAAATGTTATTTATTGTTGCAATATTAACTCTACAAGCAAAACAGCCATTATTATATGAGAGGGAGATGATCGGCTTCTTTGAAAGGATTCTACCCTGTAATGTTTGTTGAATGATATAAAACTGTTGCATGCCTACAAAGTGCGGCAAGTCTTTCTCTTATCTAATGTCTAGCAACTTCTTTACTTCAGACCAGCTTTCTAATCTACCTTGTAAATATATACTTCACATCAGTTTTGTTATTGGAGCTAGCTTGTCTAGGTCTGATGATTTGAGACCCATCTCATTTATTTACAGCAAACAAATTTAGAAAATACAATATAATAATGTGAATAGATGCAACATCTTTATTTCTGGGTGTAACAGCTGTGTGGTTATCTGGCATTTTGTCTAATCAACTGAGAATTACTGTGACAGGGCAGGTTGAGCCCAGTTCAATTCATCTTTAATATGCCTTCTTGTCTAACGCATATGCAAAATTAATATTTTTCTTTCAAGACAAAAAATAGTTGGAGAATGGATGTTATTTGTTTGTCTACTTCCAACCACAAGACAACAGGGAAACTAATACAGAGATTTGCTTTGCTGAGTCTTAGTTTGTTATGGCAGAAATCATGGCAGCTCTGATTGTCTATATAATGCCTTGCATGGCAAACTTCAGTTTGTTTAACAAGTAAGCTTCATGTAGCCAGCTGAAGCTCATTTCTAAATATTTTTGTAGAATACAATTACCTATTAGAAATTGCCTCAGTTTATCAAGTAACAACATATCCATTTTTTCAAAACATATCTTTATACTATTTCTAGCAGACCATATTTACTACTGCAATGCAAGCATTCTTGAGTGTAGTCTGAAAACAGGAAAAAGAAGACAATGCAAGTGAAAGAATTGCATGAAAGTTTATAATTGGGAAAGATTTGCAGCATTACTGTGAGATTTAAAGGTTCCAACTATGCCAGGAGTATCTTTGCCATATTATTCACATTAATTAAATATAACATTTCTCATTAATACATATTAGTGTCAAATATTATGAAAGCAGTATATTTCCTACCGATCTGCATTTCCAAGTAGTCTGCAAAATCCAGCATTGACTTTCTCAGCAGCTATCTCTTGGCTAGTTACTACTTAAAAGTGCTGGCAAATATTTTATTTATTATTTAGTGAACATATATATTAAGTGGGCATTACAATTTTAGCTAGTAAATTTTCATTATCTTAGTTCACGCGCGAGCACACACAACACACACAACACACACAATACACACACACACACAACACACACACACAACACACACACACAACACACACACAATACACACACACAACACACACACAATACACACACACAACACACACACACACACACACACCAACACACACAACACACACAACACACACAACACACACAACACACACAATACCTAATAAAATTTTAGGTGAGCATACAACTCTAAATAACAAACAGCAAGCTTCAGACAGAATTTCCCTCCCATCAACAGGAATGCACATTTTTGAACATAAATTGGTAATTTTAGAATGCGATAGTAAATGCGTAAGGACACTAGATAATAAACTCAACATTTTGCCTAAACTGATTACTACAAATTACTGCTTCCTCTCGTGTTGGAGTAAGGATAGCAACTGATAAATGTAAACTTGTTTTTTCAGAGAAAAGTTATTTTCCCTCATTGCCACATAAAATTATTAGCATTCTGGCAATAAATAGAAGTATATTGTTGTTCAAATTATTGATACAAACTATAAAACTTAAACTTGATAATATTATCTAGATTACATTGATAGTTGTCTAAGCCTTTTTTTTATAGGTGTATAAAAATCTAGCTAGCACACTGATTATGTGTTGAGCTGTTTATATTTTTTATTTGCATTTATGAACATAAATGGATAAAAGGCACTCAACGATTTATATAATATAGGCAGAAGTAAATTCAATAATCTGTCTCACTTATTGTCAGTCTTTCTCTTTTATCTTATAGCCTTCTTTTGTGAAAAAAGCACATTATGTTACAGTATGTCAATGGACAGCTCTTCTCTCCAGTTGTGTGTACTTTGTTTTTGAAACGCTCAATGACAGCTATGTAGCAGTGATTTCTATTGAAATCGATTGATGTGTAAAATTGGCTCAGGCATATTTGCTGCTAGTGATAGTCAAGAAAATTTTTGTTAGCTATAAAAGCATAGTAAAAGTATAAGAGGCAAAGCTAGCATTGTGCAACATGAAAAAAAATTATTGATAAACTCTTGGACCCATGTGATTCCATTGTTCATATTTGTTGACATTTCACTGGTTCAATAATGTGAGACCAGCTAATAAACATCTTATCTTGTGAGCACGTAAAATCCTTTGAGTTGAGAACAGCTAGATCAATACATCATCGATATTTTCTCGTATTTGAGCCAATTTTCTCATCAATACAAGTCGATCTTTAATTAACCTCTAATGAGTTAAATCTTTTGTTCTTAATAATTTTACAGCTAATTAATGTTGGTATTAACAAAATTCAGGGTAACTTGATATCTATTTATATAACGCATTTATTTATATCATATTTCTATTGTACGGCCAAACTAATTACTATCGATTTATCCTCCACATAACACTATTTTACTTTCAATTAGTTTTGTTGCAAATATGAACTTTAAATAAATGTTTGCAGGTGTGCTACCGTAGCAGTTACTCTATACCAGCCAGTTCGTGTTGTATAAATGGCTGGTTACAAATGGAATAGCCTATGTTTTTTGCTATCTGAAGTGTCATTCTTGAAGCTTTAGACAGTTGATGTTTGCATTCTACAATTAAACTTATTAATTCGTTAATAATAATGCTTAAATACTCATTAATGCCAACTTTTCGAGTGCAGTTGCAGTAGCCTAAATATCATCAGTTGACTCATTAACCTGTATCCATTAGTACAAAGCTAGCCCAGACTTGAATGTCATTATTACAGGGCATGTATTTATAATTTTATAGGTATTGTACAGAAAGTGAGTGCAGATATTAAAACCTGCAACATATAACTAACTTTGTAATATGTTTTGTTCAAAGCTGAACTGAATGTGGTAAAGCTACTTTGTAAAGATTTCTGTTTTATTTTTACTGTAGTTGCATTAGAAGTTTTAATTGTGATAATAGTATGCTTCTATCATTGGATTAATTTCAGGGGAATAACAGCAACTAATTAATTTAAACATTTCATTATCACTGTAAAAGTGTTCAAACAATTTTCACCTTATTTTGCTGAAGCTACTTTTGTGTCAGCCAAGCAAAGTCAGACAGATGAACTAGACTTATTGCAGGTGCACCTGTCAGCAAATAGTCTTCTAGTTTATTCAATTAAATTGAATTGCTTCTATAATCAGTTAGACAATGTTTTAAATACCAAATGCAGTTTTAAAGCACAACAGTTTTTGGAGTGAAGATTTCCTTACATAAAAAACCAAATTTTATTTACCAATTTACATCATGTCATTTCACAATATTTTCTCGTCATTATAACATGCTATTTATTCCACTAGCAGATTCTCTAATTTTCAGACCCATTGTTATGTATTATTTTACTTAAATAATTTCAATAATTGATCAATACAATTTTTATACATTATTTATATAAAACATATGACAAGGTAACTCCTTCCATCAGGGGCTTCCTCACAGAGATGGTGACTATAAACTTGCCTGAGTATATATGACAAGGTAATAGTGTGGTTCTTATAAAACTATGTTTTACCAACTGCCTGCCATAAGAGTATAAAAAGTACCTTTAACATTTTGACCTCCACTATAGTATTAAAGTTAAAATAATTTCAATAAAATCTAAACTAGTTATTGCAATTGTTTTTATTACAATTTTGTCAGATGTGTAAATTATATTGCCCAAATTAATTCTTCTAACCAAGATACTAATTATTTGAATGGACTTCTACACAAGTACTGCAACTAAAATTCTTTCTACATGTTTTTAAATATTCTTCATAATTTTAATCATTCTTTTCAATTAAGCAAACCAAGGTCCTCAATTTCTGGGTATCAATAGGAAAGCTGCTTGAAATTAAATCAAACATTTATAAAATAGATAAATCCTATATGGCACATGCAGTTATTGAACAATGCATTGTGATTAATTGAAATGTTCTTCAACCACAACTTCATTAAAATTTATTTAAACAATTGAGATTTGAGATTTAGAAACTACAAATGATGACACACACTCAAATCTACTGTTGGATTTCTAAACTTTATGCATTGGCATTTGTTGAATGGTATGTTGGGTTGATGCTGAAGTAGATCCATCAACGAAGTAACCATGTTGAGTGCTAGCAGCAAATGTCAATCCCATTCTTACCATGAAGGAGATATTTCAGATCAATAGACTGCAGAATAGGCCTAATAACTTAGTGAGTTTCTTTTCAGTGTTGAAGCTGAGGTACTAGAGCTTTTACTCACGTTGGAATCATTATTGTAAGCAGTCTGGCAATGCCATTCCTGACTCTGGCATTTGTGACGCTATAAACCACTTGGCCATATATTGTATTACATGAGTCGGCTGCAGGCTTACAGTAGCACGTGCTTTACCATAGCTTATATAATATTTAGTAATATTATTAACCACTATACTGTTAACTAACATGATCACCCATTTCAAAGTGTTTCAGCCTCAAAACCTGGAAGCAAACATAAATTCGGATTGGTCTTGTGTCATAATGGAAACAATGTAAACATTACTTTTTAATGTAAACAATATGTTCTAAATAAAAAATGTAGCTTTGTGCATGACTAAATTAATTCCGAAAACAAGTTCTTAGTAATTCCGGGGTATGAATTGTACTGAATAGGACAGGTTTTAATGAGTTTTTACAGGTGTCAAAATTTTACCTGTGATATACATATCTTATTGGAAAATTTATGTGAAAATTGACACATGCTTGTGCTAACCAAAGTTTGACACAGGCCAACTCCTGTAAACCCCGATAACCGAATCAGGCTGGTTTTCATGTCATCTTAGGCTTGCCGACTTACACTGCTTTGATTGCTAACTTATCTCCTGTATTCATGCATCACATAATCAAATGTACCAAACCAAGTTGTAGGAACTTATCAATTAGCTTTGGCCAATTATTTAAATTTATTAATTATTTCCTACTTAAATACACTAAAAAATCAAATGTTTGAGTTTGCAGAAGAAGATTGAAATGCTAAGCTTTGTGTGCATAACTGTTGCATTGGACTTTCTACAATAAAAAAACAATACCTTGAAACAGTGTGCAAGCTCACAAATGTGAATTAACATGTACATCATTAGCAGCACAATATGTTCTGTAAACTCACAAACGTCTAAATTTGAATCGGCAAAATATACATATATTACAAACAAACTGCTTTGGTTCACTATATACATGTATAACAGTGTTTATTATTTTATATGCTACCAAAAATTGATATAAGCATGCAGTTATATTTATTATAGAAGATGGTTTATAGGCTATAAACTACTGACTAAAACATCAAAAGACTTGTCAAGACTTTTATTAACACAAACATCAGATGTCTTGGAAAATAATAAATTTTTCCCCTTTCAAGGAAATTGGTTATGGTTTATGTAGTCAATGCAACGGCAAGGAAGGCCGAGAAGCAACTTAATAATGATTAAATTTATGTTGTTTGCATTTAACCTTGGCAATAAGATCATGTCAACAGGATATGTTAAAATGAATATTTTTATTATAAACGATTGTTGCTACTGGTAATTCTGCATTGACATAATAAATTATGTTACTATACTCAATGACATAATACTTCGAATTCCTTTCTTCATGATATTTTGCAATCATAGTTTAAGAAAATAATTATAACTAAGGGCTTTGAGAGTGTAATTAATTTTTTGCTACACATTATTCACATTAAAATTGCTTCATAAAAAGTTACTACCATAGTTTGCAAATAACTTTAGACAACAGTTATACTTTAAGCTAGGCCCAAACCTCTATATTATATACAATTAAAATAGAAAATAACCATCCTGTTACTTTCAATCATATAATAAATAAATTTTATTGCATATGCAAGTAAAAAGTGCAAAAGAGTCAGAAATAATATGAAAGTTATTGAATTTCATTATTTCGAATTTAGTAGCTTCTACAAATTGATTTAAAAAAATTGACTTTGTTTTAGAAAATTCTTAAAATTTTACTCCACGTGTTAGAAACATCTTTGTATATACACAATATTTTAAGATGACTTTGCAATCTAAACTTTTTCATTTATGAAAACATTGATACAGATTACACCTGCACTATTACTATTCTTAACATTATAGCAACAGCTTATATATTATAGTTTTAAAACACCAGCTATGCTTATCCAGAAACAATTCAGTAAGTTTAGGCCTAAATCACTGTAGCTGAAAAGTTGTTAGCTGCTCAACACAATTTTTATTTCCTATGAGACACCTATGACGTTTAACAAACATTTCTACTCTAGTCAATTTAATTAATTTTCCTTTTACTTTCTATTGTATAAATAATACTCTTCAATACAAAGCAACTAAAACATTGACATAACATAATTGTAATTTTATGGAGCAAATAGTGAGCAAGAGTCCCTTATGAACACAATTGTAAATATACAAACGCAGTAACTAATTTCAACCACTGCTCCTGTGTGTCAAGCAAACAAGCTCCTCCATGCAAATTGCATATTTATAAGTCAAATGGCAAATTGGTGTTGTGTTGAAGAGCACGGTTGTAGACTGTAATGCTTTTAGATATATTATATAATATCATGATGTTTTGTTAATTGATTGGTTGCTGCTAGAAATGAGTTGTACTATAAGGCATATTTTGGATTGCTACAAAATTGTTTAAGCTGAAACTACTACATACAAACTTTATATTTTTAAAGCAAAAGTTATAAAACAGCCCCAACAAAACCGAGTACAAGTGGTTTCTATATTATTTCTATATTAATAGTGTATCACGCAATGTCCCTATGTTGCTAATGTAAAAGGAAATTTCAAATATTTTAAAGGAAGGGATTACCATAAATTTAAATAGTCAAGTGAAAAGTGTTGAAGTATTTGATGTACTAGTTCAATTATTTACAAGTTAGTGTGTGGCTGACACACCCTAGCTTCCCTTCAACTAGCTTTATGCCTAAGGAAGTCTACCAGCAACAATTAGGAAAATAGTTTAATTACAAAAATGCTATTGTACGAATTACCATAGTTGTCTACTCTATGTCTAACTCTATTCTTCAACTTTACCTTCTTTTAAAATGTTGCTTTGCAAAGTTCACATATAGTATATGTATTTTGGAAAATATGATTAATTAAAAAAGAGTGTTTGAAAATATGAAAATAAAGCTAAAACATGTCAATACCTAAAACAAAACAATGCCCAACTTCGCATAGTAGCTTACCAGGTCATTTAGCTGACATAAAAGTAAAATTTCCAATATTGGATAAAATAACCGAAAAAGTTTGTTAAATGCATTGTTCAGTTAGTAGTTTACATAATATCAGAATCCTGCTTGACTTATATACAGACAAAATTTAAAATGCTTTTTTCTCTATAATAATCTGAATAACAATATGTATTATACATAAAACATAATGTGTGTGTATATATATATATATATATATATATATATATATATATATATATATATATATATATATATATATATATATATATATATATATATATATATATATATATATATATATGTGTGTGTGTGTGTGTGTGTGTGTGTGTGTGTGTGTGTGTGTGTGTGTGTGTGTGTGTGTGTGTGTGTGTGTGTGTGTGTGTGTGTGTGTGTGTCGGTGTGTGTGTGTCGGTGTGTGTGTGTGTGTGTGTGTCAGTGTGTGTGTGTGTGTGTGTGTGTCGGTGTGTGTGTGTGTCAGTGTGTGTGTGTGTGTGTGTGTCGGTGTGTGTGTGTGTCGACGTGTGTGTGCGCGCGCTATAGTTCTTACTACATTTAATAAAACTGTCGTTAATCTAATTTAATAACTTAGATTTGAGCCCTATACAGTTAAACTTCAAATCTACCTTTTCAAACAATACTGAGAAAAATATTCTAAACTATTGGAAATTGTTGTAAAAATCTTCACATATTTCACAATCAAGCTACATAGCAAGATATGTGCTAATTCCACTTAGTAAACTAAAAATTATGAAATGCTTTCTTTCATTAATCTATAAAAATTCTGGTTTGCGTTTCACCTACTAATTGTTAACAATAATTACTAATAATTTTGCTTATAGCTGGTATATATACAGTGATGGTTTGTTATATAACATACATTCTCTGCTATACAGATTAGAACCCCATTTTTATTCTGAAAAGTACTTGTAAAATAACCATAGTAGCCAGGAGGTTGAACTGGATAAAGAGTTCATAAGCAGATATAACTTTGGCAAGGATGAGTCTTGTTTCTATTGTAACAGAATGGCAGAGCTTACTTATATCGCCACCGTTCACTTTTTATTTCTGAGACTATAATTACGTGCTTTCATTATTTGAAAATCAAATCATAAGCAAGGATACAAGTTAACTAAGAAACACCATGTTGTTCCTTGAGCATAATGTATATTATATCATTGATTAAACTGACTCAGTGATAACAGACACAGTGGCTGTATGCTATACACAGCAGTCACTGTGCACATGACCAACAACAGCTGTACTATGTAAACACACTTACACAACATAGCAACTAATCATCGGAGCTATTTGGTGCGGTTATTGTATTCAATATTAAAATAAAACTGTATATATGAGTATGCAACTGCAGCTTTTTTATTTTAGCAGAACACTTCACTTTAAAAATGTAAAGCATCAAAAAATGCACGTTTCAATGATTTGGCCACATCCCTGATAGACAGTAACTTAAAAAGTAAAAAAAAAGAACTCCCGCAGGTTTATAGGCACTTTGTCTGTGACAAAGCCCCTGATAAAAAGGGTTTTTGTTAGAACGGGCTAAGGACCTGTTCAGATGAGGCACAGGAGCAATTATGACTAGGTGCTCTTCCTAACATCACCAATGGCCTTTGTCGGAGTTCGAACCCATGGCTTCCTGTTCACTAAGCAAACACTCTAACCCCTAGACCACGACTGCTTAAAAAACAAATAGTTGTTTAAATAAAACTTGATTGTTCAGTGCTGTATATATTCTTATCCATTTAAACAAAAAAGCATTAACAATGCTGCTGTATTTATAGCCCTAGGTCACTGAAAGTGAAAGAAATGAGCTAAATACAAGATTAATATAGTCTAAAAGTAGCCTATATTTTTTCAAATTTTGATTGATCCCCTGCAGAGCTGATTATATTTATACCCGTTAAAGATATAAAAACAAAAACTCCAAAGTAGTGTTTTTCTTTTTTGCCATAAAACACACATTGCAATTTGTTAAATAAAATTAGCTTATTTATTTATTTTAGTTTCACATAAATAATGTTTTAGTCAACTTTGTGACTATAATTAAACAAAACTGAAAAAGTTAGATGATTATATTAATAGACTTCACTAAAAATCATATTGGGAGCTTCTGCATTTCTGCATTTTCGCAATGTCAACATGTTAAAAGCGATTAACTAATAATGTTTTGTTAGTCTTTTTCGCTTCATCGTACTAACCTAAACATATTTTGTTATTTAATGCAAATCTTAAAATTTTTATTACTTTTTATCATTTTACAGAAATGCAATATGAGTTTGAAATCATTTAATGACTCTTTTTGCTACAGCAAGCATAAGTAGAAGCTGGATAAATACCCATGAGAATCTTAAGTAACATTTTTCTTTGAGACATGAGCCGTCAAATGCTTCCTCTTCAGATATTTCAGTACAATGGGTTGGCAGATATTCTATACTTCTTATAAAATAAATAATGTGTTAGAAGCAGCTGCTGTTTGTAAAAATTATTCCCACAGACTTTTGCTTTATACCACAATCCGGTCATCTCGGAGGAGGTCAATTGTGCTCTTTTCAAGCTTTAGAAATCTGTTGACAGTAAACTTTCGTCTCAGACAGGAAACAAAACATAACAGTTGTTCTCTAGGTCAATGCTATTGCAATGTGGCATGCTGGTCAATGATTTAGACAACAAAAATCACTGATTGTAGGCTCAATAAATTATTATATTCGAATTTGCAAATAAGCTTTTAGTGTGAATTGAGTACCTTTGGGTATGTATAAAGACATGTGTATTGAAATAGCTGAAATTTTATATAAAGATGTGATGCTGCAAGGTTTTTTTATATAAAAATTTACATATAAATTTACATATATATATATGTATATATATATATATATATATATATATGCTTTAGTAGAAACATAAGTTTCTACTATTGCGAAGGTGTGGGCCATAGTACTCTGTTCTGTGCTGATTAGGGGACAAACCCCGAAACAACTGCTGTCCACAGATTGAGGTATATATATATATATATATATATATATATATATATATATATATATATATATATATATATATATATATATATATATATATATATATTGTATTCAAAATATGGATATTCAAACTTATTTACTTATTAACAAGAAGGAATACAGAAGTTAAAATGGTAAAATATTGTGCTTTTTTTATTAAATCAGTATTACAATACACTGTATTGCAAAATAAATAGTATTTAAGTGAAATAATATTATAATATAATTTTTGATAATAGATCATTGTTTGTGTATATAAATTAACGAAAATAACACTGAATGTATCTGTGGATCTCTTATATATCTACCATGAGTAGAGACTTTTCATTGATGTGTATTAAAATTATACATAGCATTGCATATATACGTGCATAATCTTATAATAATCATATATATAATACATTATATTGGAAAATAAAAAATATTTTCACTCCATATATATATATAAAATATACAGCACACATTATTTAAACATGGAGACTGTTTCCTGAAATAATACAAAAGCGCTCAAAATAACAAGTAAAAGATGAATACTGAAGCCAAGCTTAAAACTGCACTACTTCCTTTGTTGCTGCGCAATTTGATGGTATGAAAAGATGCCAGTGTGCAAAATGTCATGGTATTTTAGTGCCTCAGGTGTAATCATGCTTACTGAGCTAACCTAATGTCATATAAATTGAAAAGCATATTCGCACAACATACTTCTCAAAACGATATTTACAAGTTAATATCTATACTGCTATATAAAAAGTTTGCAATCAAATATTGCAAGCCGCGAAGGCCACAGGGAAATAGGAGGAGACGTACTTACAGAGCATAGTTTTTTAAAAAAGATAAAAGTTGTAATAGAAACATTATTAAACTTTACTAGATTTTGTAGCTTTTTCAGTATATATATATATATATATATATATATCTCAATCTGTGGACAGCAGCTGTTTCGGGATTTGTCCCCTCATCAGCACAGAACAGAGTACCATGGCCCACACCTTCGCAATAGTAGAAACTTATAGTTTTACTAAAGCATATTTAAAAGGTGTGTAAACCCAAGCCAGAGTGCTCAAGTGACTCTAGGGGTCACCTAGAAGTCACGAGCATTGCTAAATATATATATATATATATATATATATGTTTGTGTGTGCGTGTGTGCGTGTGCGTGTGTGTATTATGAATAATACTAAAAAAGCAACCTAAACCAAACAAAGTTTAATGATTTTTGTTCTATTGTAACTTTGATCTTTAATAATAATGTATAATATCTGCAACATGCTTAAATTTAATCTAAAACTTGCAAAGTCCAAATAGCCCCAACAGACTTGCAACAGACATTTGACACACAACACAAGCAACATATTATGTGCACTCCACAGCATAGACTATACAATTAATATGGTCAACACTAAGTTCCCAAAGTTTAAGGTTATGTGTTGAATAAAAACATCTCCTATATTTTAATTTGATATTGAACTCTGTATACAATAGGGCTTTTTGTATATAAAAACCGTGAACAAATACAGTAGATTAAACAATTTTCTTTTAACTATACGTTATAATACATTTCTGTTTCAACTTTTAGCTGTACTTCTTAGCCCTCGTACTTCTGTATTTTAAAATATATCTATACAATGCCGATTTTTAAGCAAACATGTTTTTTGTAAATAGAATTTATCTACGGTAAGATGTTGGCTTTCTTAAAGGAAGCATAAACACTGGAAATTCGTTTGAAGATCACGTCTCTTAACTTAAAGGATTGCTCTATCTTAGTTTATTACAATCACATTATAATTATGAACTATAATCTAATGTGTATGCAAACAATTGTGACTTTGCAAAGGGATATATGCCTAGAAAACAGCTTTTCAAAATTCCAATTTTGAGGGAGGTAAAATTTTCAGCCATGAAAAAGAATAGCCTAATACGTGACGTGTGAACGCTAGTAATTATGCTGCACGTGCTAACTATAACGCTAGTATTCAAGGTTGCTGAGCTCAAGCAGTTACAGTGCGCTATATAGGTCAGCTTTGGTGTGCCCGTAATATTGCACAATCTGACCTAGTTTAGATCGATCGCAGGCATTCATCCTAAAGAATGCATGTTTTTGCAATGCTTTTTTCTATGTTTACAAGCAAAATATAGCCTAATGTTATCACATACATGTTATTTAACATGTCAAAAAACTATAGATTGAGATAATTCACATTTGCACTTTTATAAATATACAAATTACGAGCTGAAAGATCACATCTCACAGTCATATTTCTATAGTTATTCATTTGTATAGTCACGTGACCAGCAGGAATGCTGGCGCTGTTACGTCACATTTCCCAGCTCATTTCAAAATCGGCGTTTTGGCTGTTACCAATCTACACCTTCAACTTCAATTAACTTTTTCTACCTTTGGACAAATGCTTTTTGTCAATGCATGCTTAGAAAAACACAATACTATGTGTGTTTGACCTAAATGGCCATTTATTAGACAAGATAGAGCAATCCTTTAAAGGTTTCAATGGAAAGGGTTGCAGCAAAATCAACTAACTCCAATGCTTTTCATTTTGCTACTACAATATTTTAGTAAACATAGTGATAGCTTGAACGTTTGATGAAAATACACTGCAACAACAGCATTATAAAAATAATTTAATAAACAATAGTAAAACTTATGCTAATTATATTTACCCTTACATTACATGATGATTATCACTAAATGAAAAGTTTATTATTGTAGGTAATAGCCATCAACAGCAAACTCAAGTTAGTGCGCATCAATACAGCAATAGGGTTGCCAAACCATCTTTAATATAATATATACCACTGAGCTGGAAAAGATATTATCGAGTTCGATGATATGTACTTTCATAGTGTAGCTTGATTACCAAGACCTGAAATTTCAGAATTAGCAATTTACAAATACTATTTAATAGCTGACGGCTATACTGATTATATCTTTAGAATTGAGCTTATAGATTAGGTTCTCACTTATGACTACATTGTGACTTGTGAGTATTTTTTGCAGAGAACATTGTTGGAACTATCAGAGTTGTATTACATCGCAAGAGTCCGATGCGGGTTAACGTTCTTTTAGGTATTTGTAGCGTTTCCACTAATCGTTTTTGTAAATATAATCCGATAATGTTTATTAGAAGTTATACAATCAGAATTAAATTTAATTACACATTATAAATATACTCATATCTTTCATATAGTCATACCAATGCTTAATCTTATAATTACAACAAATCAAATATTAAAATAATGATTTGAACTCAATTTGTCATGTTAACTACCTGTCCTATAATTATATCAATTTAATGAATTAAAATAATTTAAATTATTATTATAATATTAATAACATTAACTATAAGTATAAGTATAACTATAAGTATAAGGTAAAGTTCAGTACTCGGTGCTCAGACAGTACTGAGTACTGTAGTCCGTAACTGTAAGTTAGTGTGTAACTGTAAGACTTAGAGTAGGTGTGTTGAATTTGATAATAATAATTTAATAAATAATATTAGTAATGATAAAATTAAATATAATAATATTGATTAATATTATAATATTAATAATTTAATATACTTTTAGTTTTACTTTTACTGTAACGTTAACTCAACTACAAGTTATAGTTATACTAACTATTAGTTATAGTATTAGATTTAGTGTGTTACTATTACTATTACTAATAGTAATAGTGGTAGTAATACGCTAATACTATAACTAATACTATTACGTACTCTAAGTATAAGACTAAATTAAAGTTAAAGTAAAAGTATTAGTATTATTAATTGTAATACTATTAGTCTATTAGTATTAGTAGATCGCTTCTGATGCAAATTTATGCAATTTAAAGCCATTGTGAATTACAATTCTTCTGAAAAAAATCTGTGTTGAAATATGCACCTCGCTACTATTTTCATACCATACCAGCTACATGACGACTGGGCATTGCTGCAAACTATATTGTCCCATACCTGTTGACTGTAATTTTAAATGTAGTCTTACTCAACTGCAGTTAGGTTTGTTCTGACACTAAGTCTAACCTGTACAAGAAAACTGCTGAAGATCTCAAAAAGATGGAAGGATAGAGGCATGTAACAAGTGCTCTCCAAATGCAACCTTTAAGAACTAATACACTGATGTGCACAGAAAAATAATAATATATCAGAACAGAGGAAGATTACAAATCAGAAAAATATGTGTGTTGGTTATTTATAAAGAACAATTTGAAATGATAACTCATTGGCAAGCAGAAATTGATTGGAAACCTATTTGGAGTTTATTAGAGTACTAGTCTAATCCATAAGGAGATACCACCACACCTCCTTACACACAATAAAACACACCCAAAAAGAGTATGTTAAATTGGTTTTAAAATAAGCTTCCACTAGCCATGTCAAAGAAATATACCCCAAAAGAACAAATCTGTTAACCTAGAAGATGATTAAATGTAGTTATATTACCGTTTTTGATTTTATTACTTGTAAGTGGATGTTGGCACTTCCGTTTGTGTCGCAGATGCTTGTAAAAAGGTTTGCTGTTTCCTTTTAGCAAAGGCTTACAGACTTTGTTCACTATGTATTCCTTCTTGATTAACTTGAAGGCTTTTTTATTGTTTCTTCTTTGCTGTTGGTATCTCTGCAAAAAGTATGGATTATTTGTTCTCTTGAAATTTCTATATAATGACATCTGCATGTCATGAAGTTTCTTAGCCTCTTTAGAGAACTAAGGTGGTTGGCCACTGTTTCTTATTTTTATGGTCTTTTTTGGTACAGATCTTTCAATAGCTTCTTTGAAGGCGACAGAGAAAGTATCCCACATCTGCTGGACATTATCCATCTGTGAAAGCTTTTCACATGCATAGTTCGTATAGTTTCTAAATTTAATAACATCAGCTTTGCGATGGATGAGAATGTCTTTATGATTTTTGCGGGTAACATCTTGGGAAGGTGGGTTTAGCAGTTTAGCTACGATGATGTAATAATCACTGAGCCCGGCCTAATTACATTTATAGAATCTATCATGGAGGTGTCACTGGTACATAATTGGTCTCCTTCTGAAGATGTTTGTAAAAGCAGAACACCAAATGGCTTCTAGATCCGCTTATGATGACCTGCTGAGCAAGCCAATAAATAGCACTATCCATACTCGTTCCCAAGCAAAAAGTCAGCCTAATCAGTGAATGGCAACAGTACCAAGTACCTTCACAATTTTTCCCAAAGACTATATGGGATCTAAAAATTGGTCACAATCAAGACAATAATTCAGAGATATCCACATAGACAGAATTAAATTAATGTTCAGTCAATACAGCCCAACCAGTACCAACTGCATGAGTATTGATCATATTACTCATGTGCAGCACACCCCTAATTCCTCTATCTAAAGTGGTCCAATGTGATGATCACTTCACTTCAAGTCAGTTTGAATAAGTTTACGAAGTCATATTACTAACACTTGTAGTTATACCAGTAGTAATAGCAACAGATTTAGTAATAGTAATAGCATTGTATGGCGATAATAATTATCATGATGATGATTATAATCTGCATTAGGTTTAACATTATTATTTTGATTACCATACTCCATACTGATACTGTAACTAGAGGCGTAATTATAATTAATGTCAAAATGATAATATATTTTTGTTACAATTTAGTTTAGCCTGCTAATATTTTAATTTGTAATAAATTTAGTTAGAAGGCCTATGTTGTTATATTGTAATAGATAATACAGTGCTCCCTCCATATCTCACGGTTCCAGCTCTCACGAACCTCCATAGTCACGAGAAGGGTTTGGACTCCCGTTTTGTGGCTTATGTATGTATGTATTGGGACATAATGGCTGAATTTAATGGATCTGTAAGCTAAATATAGTATTCTACATACTATGTCACTAATCACGATTTGGGAACTCACAGCCTAGTGAGATATAGTGGGAGCACTGTAATAATAATTAGAATGATATCATATAGTTTTATCGCCGTATTCAGGTGCATAGTGATATTATTTTATATTTAGTATATTGATCAATATTATTAACCATAATTGTTTAAATATAATAATGATATCAACATGATTATTTATTGATTACATATATTAGTATTATTTTATTTATTACACAAATTACTTATATTGGTATATATATTGCTAAAATCTATAAGTAAATAGAATTGAAACTAATGTTTAATACTAATTAAAATTATCTATCTCTGTCAATCACGTGATATAAAACCAGGATACTAAAAATGCCTGTTGCAGTGTGTAATAAGGCACCTGAAACCTGTGAGGAAAGTGACTATTGAATAAATAGTAAGGAATCCAGAGGTAAATACAGTAATGGAAAAATTAGGGAAAAGCCATGTTATGAATTAAAAAGTTATCATAAGAAATTATGTTCTTTCAAGAATTTCTATGCAAACAATGTAAAATAAATTTTAGATTGGTAACCTGTGACCTCTGTCACCATTAGTATCAAGGACTTAAAGATAGATGGTGCCCAATAATTCAAGCAAGGTCATGTAAATTCTTTTTTTGACAATATTAGAAAAAAAATCATCACAACCTATGCTGTCACATAATTAATCAGTTTTCCAGGACAATTTGAATAAATGGGTAGACAAGCAGCTAGCGTTGGGACGACCAGATAGTTATCAAATTTTGATTATCTGGTCAAAGACATGGCTGGCAACTTGCCATATGATCGTGTGAATAAAAAGTTGGAGTATACTTTTTTGGAAACATTGAAGTATAGTGATGATGGTATTTAAAATTCACCAGGGATTGAGCAAAAGTGTAAGCTCTAAATTGTGCTAACAATGAGACTAACAACAAAATCATCAAGACATGTATACACAAAATATATTATAAAACCAATATGCTTTGAACTTTTAAGCCAGCTTAGTGATAAGGCTGTATGTTGCAGCAGCTAAAAATGGAATGCAATGAAAGTTAGCTATAATTAGTACAAGTTTTGTGATAGCTGTAAAATTAAAGCTGACTGGTAGCATCTTCTGCCAGCCATCAGAAATCCCAAATCAATTCAGCACATATGCACACAGAATTCAATATAAAAGAAATTTGTTTAAACATGCAACCTTAAAACAATATAAAGACGAAAGCTAATATATGTAAACATATTTTAATATTTATAAGTTTAGTGTGTTAGGGATTCTTTAGGCAACTCTGAATTTCACTAGCAGATAAATATTGCCAGAACTTTTGAAATGCAGCATATGGTGTATGTTTGTAGCTGATGAAAGAGATATGTCATTGTCGAGATCCTTTCCAGAGAATATTGATGACACTAAATTGTCCCAAATCATAGTGCAAAAGGTATTAGACCATTATAAACGGCTACCAAATAAAGGGAAGCCTAGACCTGAAGAATGGACCACATTAGCTAGTTTTGTTGTTGTTGGTTAGTCTCTATTTTATGCGTATGCTCCATGTCAGTAATATGTGACAATTTTTCTTTAGCTTTTTTATTTTCGAATGCATTTCCGTAAGTTGTAGTAGCTATGAATTTTCATGCAGCATACAGATCTGAAGTGAACGTAGACAACTCCAAAATAAAAACAACAAAAAACATTGCTGGTTGTGTTGGCTAAGAAAATAAAAACAAGTTTATTAAATTGCAATAATATTTATGACATGTCTTTTTTATAGAAAGTTTTCATTAATTTAGTTTTGTTGCTGTTGTTGTGTCACACTGATTTTTTCAATTTTGTTTAAGATTAGCTACCGGAGTTTCGTTTTGAAATTTTTGTTTTTTACGAAGAGTCTTGCTAAAAGCCAGTTGGTTTGTTTGATTTTTAATTCCCTAGAGATAGTTTCTTGTGTGTGTTTATATAAAATATATTATAATAATTACTTTATTCTGGTAATTACAAACTCGACAAGTGAATTGCAGCAGATAAAAAAGGATTACTAAGTTAAAATATAATTAAAGATAAGTGGCTTTTCAGATCATTATAAATGCATCATTAAATAGTTTTTTCTATTCTAAACTTAACTACGTTTGAATAGTTTTGTACTTGTATGTATAATCTATTGATGACATTTAGATTTTTGAGAAAGTTGTGTTTTTTAACTGGATGAATAAATTTTCATAATCTTGTGCTGACAGCGGTGCTGGAGGCTAATAAACTGGAAACACATTTAATTGCTCAGCAAGGCAATTTTTAAACATCAAGGAATAAATGACTGTTCTCTGATTTTCTGGCTTGAGCAAGATTCTTTACATGCATATAATTAGTTTTGTTCACATTTTTGCACTATCTGTTTTCTCAATCATTGTCTTTATTTGAAATTGAATGCAAACATAATATATACTTTGCTTAAAAATGTTATCTATCTAATTTTTTATAGATGCCCACCAAAATATAGAAGTTGTGAGCTGTGCTACTGGGACCAGGTGTTTGGGAAAGTCTTTTCTTGACAAAAATGGTAGCTTATTAATACTTGCTAATTAGTTTTGTTTCAAAGTATGGCACTAAATTTCAATCCATTTGGTTGAAAAATTTAAAGTATCGCAAAAATGATTTGTTGTTCTGTTGGCAATTAATATTGTAAAAAAACAAGAGACAGATAGTAGATGCCGAATGCCAGATCATAACTTAAGAACAGCATATTTTAGTTTTTCTGTTAGTGTTTTTGTTGTGTTTCAATATATGTATCGACCACCAAAGAGTGAATGAAAGACTGACTAAGTGTCTGCTTGTTTAGAGATTAGCGTAATGCAACAGAAGCTTGCATTGTTTGTAGAATTTCCCCAACACCTTCAAATAGCTTAAAGTTCTCTAGGATGTCAGTGTTTTAGCTTGCTCTGGAGTTAAACTGATTTTCTAGGGTTGTCATGATCGTACTCATTATCATTTGGTAAGGCTACAGGTATAGGTGCAAGATTGTGCTGTGGATTGTCATCGTGGGTGATAACAGTGTCATCTGATGTACTTATCACCTCAAGGTTTTTGTAAAAAGAGGGTTCAGTATAGCAAGCATTCGCTTTCTGTTGACAGTGATTATGTTGATTTCCTAAAGTCGGTGACAGTGTAGCTGCCTGTAATGACATCCTTGGGACATTTGTTGTCATTATTTTGCCATCCTTCTATGATATTGGTGTGGCTGTGAGAAGTATACCCCCAACCTTCATGTATTAAATACCTGCAACAAAAGGTGTGATATTATATTATATTATAAAAGTTCTAAGAGACGATAACTCCGTTAGCGATGCCGCAATCTCATGCAGCACTGCGCCATTCGTTACGGTTGGCACCGCCAGAACCCCCACCGGCCAATCAGGACTAACCCTTCAGATAAAAACAGCGCCTTCTGGCGTCCAGCCTCAGTCAGAGGATAACTGTCATGTAGACTAAGATAATATTGTGTAGCTATTCTATATGTGTATTCTTTTGCAATGGCTGATACTTTACTTGTATATAATTAGACATAAATATATCTCTTTGATAAACGCTATCTAATTCGGTTCTCTCTCAAACCTCGTAAAAGATATGCAGCAGTAATTTGTGTATACAATAATACTCCACTCTAGTATTGTACAAAACTACAACAATATATATCTCATCACTATGCTTAGTACTGGGTCCTTAGCTATTTATTTTTTAGACCCCCAGGATCGGTGGGTCTTGATGCTTAAAACAGCGTCAATATCACCTCCTTCTTCCTTACTGTCAAAATTTGTGTCAGGTCCAATTGGCAGTCGACTAACTTAGTCCGCATCAGCATGTTCTGACCTTCTGTGTATTGGTGCTGGTTGAAAGTGAGGACTCAACTGGCCAGTCTGTTGGCCTGCCGCAGTTGGGTTTGGCTTGTTTGGTCCAACTAGTGCGAGTAGTGGTTTGTGATCTGTAACCAAGAGGAAATTTCTTCTATAGAGAAACTGAAGAACCTTGGTGATGGCAAAGGTTATTGAGAGAGCCTCTTTCTATATTTGGTTGTAACGTTACCGAGTTATTATTAAAGTCTTGCTGGCATGGGCAATAGGTCGTTCTGTACAATTTCTATCGATAAAACAGCACTATCCCGAGTCCAACTCCTGATGCATTGCAAGATATACCAATGTTTTGTAAAGGGTCATAGTGTGCAAGCACCATGTCACTGCACAACAGCTGTTTTAGTTGTGTAAGTAATATGAAACTAAAAATAGATTAAAAACTAAGAATAACTAGAAAACTATATATATATATATATATATATAAATATATATATATATAAATATATATATATATATAAATATATATATATATATATATATAATATATATATATATATATATATTATATATGCAACAAAACAACTACTTACAGACAATACTAATTATTTAGAGACTAATATAAATATAATAATATAACTATTCTATGAGATAAGGCAAAATGATAATTTAGCAAACTACACGTCTTTCCACTAAGCAATAGGGATTTGAAAGAGAGCTCAAGTGATTTAACATGGCTGTTCAACCAGAACACGCAGATTGTATGGTCATTCCAGAACAACTCGCAGCGGGCCAACTTTTTCTAGTTTTCTTGGACAAAAAGAAGCGGGTTGTAGGCATCTGCTAAGTAAATCCTTGAGAAACCATAACCCCCTCCTGGTTTTCTCACCAGATCTTCAGGCAAGTGGATTGACTCATTATGTTGGTTGGCAGTGACGGAATAGTCTCCACACACTCAAAGTTTTTACTTTTGCTGTCAAGGTGCTGCACTTTCCGGATAAGCACTACTGGCTCATATATATTCATTTAGCAATTCATGCATTATATGCTTGAGCCAAGTCTTCTTGAATGGCACATGGCACTGACCTGTATTTGTAAAAGTAGGCTTAGAGCCCTTCTTGGATTTTGTTTCCAGTTCAAAGTCATTGAGACAACCTAGTTCCGGTTTGAAAATTTTGGTGAACTCTAAAGTAAGTTTTTGGCATGCTTCCTTTTAGTTTGGTTTGACCAAAATGAATGTCAACTTTGTTGTCTCTGTCTCTGCTCTGCATCAGAGAATCAACTGAAACTCTAAGCTGTCGAATTCCATCTCTGCCAAATAGGTTGAGGTTAGGTATTTTGCTGATGATGAAATGAAGTTTTGTCTGCTGATCTCCTAGTTCAGTGCTGAGTTCGCAGACACCCAAGATGTCAATTTTGTCATGAGGAGCTGATTGATAGTGTATCTTTAGTGATCAGAAAGTTGATGATCCTAGCTTTCTCTAATTTTCTAATGAGGGAAAGTTGTCTTCAGCTCCAGTGTCGGCTTCCAGAAGTGAAGAGTGAAAAATGTCTAACTAAACACTAGGCACGCACCCATCATTCTTTATTATTACTCTTGGTGTCATTGCAGTTATCCAATTAAATTTGATAAATGGGGCGGAGCTTATTCATGTAAACTGGGTAGACTGGCATATACTCAAATATTGTGATGTGTACACGAATACTAGCGAGTCAGAATAGAAATATGATAGCGAATAATAGAGGTATGGCAGTTAATAATGCGGGCGCAAGAGCAAGTACTGTAATAGGGGTATGAGAGCGAATAATAAGCATAGGAAAATGAATAATGACTATAACAGAGCCAATAATAGGGATATGAGAGTACAAAATGGTGGTATGGGATTGAATAATGAGCATAAAAAAAGAGAAGTGAGGGTATGGGAATGAATAGTAACAGTATGAGACCGAATAATAGACCTAAGAGCATGAATAATAAGGGTATAAGAGCAAATTACA